>VZQC01015256.1:1131098-1395204 GCA_009823505.1 Rhizomys pruinosus | reverse complement strand
AATACAGCAAAATATTGGTCTCCCTGAGACAAGCAAGACTCCTCTGTCAATATCAGCTACACCTCAACAGCCTGGAGATACTGTGCAACAGTGGCAGCCAAGTGTCTATATATATCCCAAATCTATTTGGCTATTAGCTCTCTCCTTGGAGGAATAACTCACAGCGGATGCCACAAGCTTATGTCCTCTAGTGGTTAGGAGATGTTACAAGCCACAATAAGAACTTGTCACCCTTTATAGAGAAACCACAGTTTGCGGATTAGCATACCATCCAAGCATCTGTGTCTATGCTCACAGCTTAGCTTGTCATAAAATTGGTACTGCTTAAATGCCTGTACATCCAATAGCATGTGCTTTGTTAGTATGACTAAAAAGGGTATCACTGGAAAAGCTGTCAACCCATGAAGGGAAACAACCTGAACAGACTGGAGTCCAAAATGACAACTCCAAGGAAATTAGACTGTTTTCTTCTCACACACTTGTGCCCCTTTCCCAAAGCCCAGGGAACAAACTGCGGAAGAGGAGGTGTGGTAGATTGTAAGGGCTGCAAAGAGATAGGGATGAATCGTGAGACTACAGGAATATAGTCTGGACTCCTAACTGATCAACATGCCTGTGCATACAAGCTTCTCCAACTGGACTATGGGAAACTTGGTTTGTTCAAAATTTGGACATAGATACTTGCAAAATGCACCAATTACCTAATTGTATGACATACTGAGTAACATCAATGTTATCTGCAAACAACTGTGTCATTATATTGTAGAATCCCTTAAAAAATAAATTAAAAATGTAAAAAAAAAAAAAAGAGATGGCTGATAAACACCTTAAGAAGTGTTCAACATCACTAATCATTAAGGGAATGCAAATCAAAACCACTTTAAGATATCATCTTACTCCAATAAGACTGGAAAGGATCAAAAAAAAAAAGTTACCAAGTGCTGGAGAGGTTGTGAGGAAAGGGGAACACTCATCCACTGCTGGTGGGAATGTAAACTCATTCAGCCACTACATAAAACAGTGTGGAGGACCCTTGGAAGACTTGGAATGAACTTGCCACCCAACCCAGCCATACCGCTCCTATGCATGTACCTTCAAGACTCACCCCACCACAGAGATACATGCACGGACATGTTTATTTCAGCTCTGTTCACAATAGCAAGGAGCTAGAACCAACCCAAATGCCCCTCAACTCATGAGTGTATAGAGAAAATATGGTACATCTACACAATGGAGTTCTATGCAGCAGTAAAGAAAGATGACATCATGAGCTTTGCAGTAAAATGGCTGGAGCTAGAGGACATCTTGCTGAGTGAAGTATCACAGTCCCAGAAAAACAAACGACGAATGGTATCCCTCATCTGTGGATGCTACTGCCAATTACATTGTTGTAACTATTTCTTGTGCATGGCCCCTTAAGCTTTTGTCCAAAGCGATTGGGAGTGATGCATATTGGAAACAACAACAACAACAACAACAACAACAACAACAACAGAAAGGACTGCATCAAAGAAAAAACAAAGAAATCTAAACATTATTTAAAGGGGTCTGAGAAATTCCAATTATTCACAGTTAATATTATTATTTACTCATTATTAATTAATTTATAATTTTCCATGTTAAGCAAAGATATAAAGTGTGATAAAATTCAGACCCTAAAAAAAAATCAAAGAAATCATAGTCACAGGGGACCAATGTGGCATTCAAAATGAGCTCCTATTCTTAGGATTAATTTTGTACTAAGTTCAGGTTTGCCTTCCACTTAGCCTGTATCATTAGTTCCTTTAAGATGCCATGATTCAAGACATTTTTACAACTTGGTGACATGTGGATGATTCTGGAAAACCTTGGTTTCACATTTTACCCTAACTTGCAGCTACAATAATTAAGAAATCCAAGCAGTAGGAAAAAAGCAGCTAATGCATCTGGAAAAGAAGAGACTCAGGGGGCTTCAGTATGGACATTTGAACTGTAATGGGGCAGGTTGAATAGTGGCTAGAATATTTACATTATTATTCTTAAGAAAGTCATAAAATAGGTCTTTTTTCTTTTTAATTTTTCTTATTTGACCAGTAAGTGCACATAGGCAAAATACATAAAGTGTGACCACATAAACCAAATTAGTTAATATTTGAGACTTGTTTTTGTACAGCCCAGGGTCACCATGTCCAGCTGAAAAAGTTTGCTTACACAAACATGTTGATCAAATAAAAATATCCAATCCATTTCTGCTGTGATCTCACAATTCATCCCCATCCTTGGCCATTACAATATGATGTGCCACCCTCTTCCCTGAGAGTTCCTGGGCTTTGGAGGGAAGGGTGAGGGAGAGCTGGTGCAGCCATTAAAGGCTCAGGCTCACAACCAAATATATCATAGTAAGTATACTAAGCGTGTGTGCTCCATGCAATTTACAGAAACATAGCAACAGAAATACACCTTCCCACTCTATAGCATTTCCTATCTGTATATATCCTCAATCTGTATTCACACAAGCCCATCAGATACTAATTCACAATCTTATTTGTTTCTTATTAAAATTAATTGAATCCATTTTGTCATATTTTATTTTTATTGAATTTTGGAGAATTTCATACAAAATAATTTGCAGGTTCCTCCCCTACCTGCTCCCCTTTTATTGCTCTCATTCTGCCTATTTCATGTACTTAGCTTATAAGGACTATCAAGCCAGGTTTGTGTCTTGAATCGTTCTTTAGTTCGCACTCATCCACTGGATTCTGAGTAACCTACTAAGTGTCACATCCTTAGAGAAAACCACTTCTCTCTTTTCCAATAGTTATCAGTTGCAAGTAGTTCCTCAGCTAAGATTGGGGATTCTTATCCACTTCCAGGCATCTGTCCTGGGATTTACTCTGGCCTGAGTTTACATTGGTTTTGTGCTTTCTGTTACCATTGCTGTAAGTTATATGAGTAATTTACCAGTTGCCTGAGACACTCTAGTTTCTTGTAGTCATACACCATTTCTGTCTCTTACAGTGTTTCTGTCCCTTCTTCACAATGGTCCCTGAAACGCGGATGCCATAAGCGTCCTATTCAGAGATAAGCAATCTGTTGCGTCTTATTCTCTGCATTTTGGCCAATTTTGACTTTGTGGGTTTATCATCATTTGTTGCATGCAGATGTTTTGCTGGTGAGAGTTGGAAGATATATAATATTCTTTCTTCCCCATGCTCCCTGAGCCTTAAGCATAGGGACTGCATTATTTTGTCTTTTTGAGACAAAGTCTCCCTTTAGTCCTATCTGTCCTACAGCTCACTATGTAGACCAGGCTGCCCTTGAACTCACAGAGATCCACCTGCCTCCGCTTCCCAAGTGCTGGAATTAAAGGCATGTGACACCATGTCTGGCCTGAGACTGTATTTTAAATGGGCTACTTAGGGCTAGGCACCTTACAGATGCTTATTGTTTGTGTTTGACCACCTTCAAAGCTTTGTACTAGTCTTCATCTATTGCAAGGGGAAGCTTTCTTGATAAGTGGTGAGAGGGAAACTTGTCTATAAATATACGTATACACATTTAAAATACAGGAAGAAACTACATTGGTGTAGAGATGTGACAAAATAAGTTTATCTCTAAGATCTATAACTGCTATGTATATTTGGCAATTTTTACAGAACCATGAAAATCACTTTTCAAAAATATTTTATTGAATTTTTATGTATTTCATTATGTAACATCTTATTCTTCTTTCTATCACCCTTCTGTAGTTCCCTCTTCCCATTGGATTTCATGCATTTTGTCACTTCTGTTAAGGCTCATCAGATCAAGTTCATGTTCCCCAATGTCTCTGTGGCATACATCACTACCTTAATGAAGACCAGCTCTTCCTCACACAGTAGTAGTCAGCAGCCCAAAAGTTAGTTGGCTAAAATTAGAGCCTGCTGTCCATTTCTGCAGAACTATACTGTTTTTTTTTTTCTGCTTGAATTTCCATGGGTCTTGTGCATGCTGTCACCATTGATGTAAGTTGATATGGGCAAGTTCCCAGAGTCTGTGAGGTCTATTTCAATATGATCATTCATTTCCTCCCCTGGCTCTTACAATCTTTCTCCTCCCTCTTCCACAATGGTCCCTGAGTTCTGGGTTCAACTCTTTCTGCTGTATGAAGACGATTTATTTATGAGAGTTGAGAGAGGCATTAGTATTCCCTCTAACCCTTGTTTCATTATGTCCCGTGTGTCTTAGATATAGTGGTTCCACTGTAGATGTGTCACTTAGGGTTGAGAATCTCAAAGACTTAATCTCTGTGTGTGACCAGTTGTGGACTCTGTAATAGTCTTTGTTCCAAAGAAGCAGCTTTGAAGAGTGGGGACTTCCATACTTGTCTATAAATACAAGGATCTATATTTACTACATATTAAGAAAATACATTTGTCTAGGAATGCACCAACCTTGGGTTTTTCTCTATGACCTCTCCAGCTATGTATATTTGCTAAATTTAGAGTACCACACATTAGTTCCCTTGTGGGCTTTAGGTTCAATTAGTTAGCTGTTGATTATCCCACAAGGTAAAAGTTACACTACTTCTCCAATATAGTTTCTTGTGGCAGGCACTGTAGTTTTGGGTCTTAAATATGGGGTTGGACCTTCAAATGTTCTCCTTTAGTAGCTTGCATTTTTTCTGAAATCATGAGAGCTAGCTGTAAAAAGGAAAGTGGCTTCCAGGTCAGTTCTAGCTCTGTTGCTACAAGTACTATGTCCTAAGTATGTCTTGTCTTCAACAGTACCACCTTATCTTCAAGTCCCAGGTGGAAATCAGAGGCTATGGCAATAGGCTGTGAAACAAATCAAAGGAAAGTTTATCCTTTGGATCATTGTCTGGATCTGTTTCTTGTTATACAGCTTTCAGCTATACACATAGACAAATGTAGAGATAATCCATGTATAATTTTCAGTCTGTTTTTTTAAATAACATGATTCCCTCTCCTTTTTGACAAAAGATAAATACCGAATCAATTTTTAAAAGAGAATTTCCTTTTTATGTTTTCTTATAGATATTAATTTTTGAATACCCAAAACTGATTTATAGCTATGAAAATATGGTTATGAAGATAATAATTCTGTAGGCTAGTTATTATCCAGTGAAATAAGATGCATATACTTCACATAATGATTCCTTCCACAATATAATTCCCAGGAAAACAAAGTGAATTTATAAGGTCATAGGGCTATATCCTATCGAGGTTTGACAACAAGAATGTATAACTCTCAGAGTAACTGTAGAATGATCTTTTGGAGAATTTTTGTTTAATTCTAATACAACTATGGTGGTGGTGCTTTTTCTACTTTGTCATCTCCATCTTCAATCAATGACCAGTTTCTGTCAGCTGTTTTGAATTTAAGGTATCATTGCCATCATTCCTAAAATGCAGTCGATGCTCTTAACCGCTAGGCTATCTCTCCAGCCCTGAATCATTTATCTTTAACACAAGGTCCGATTCCAATATTAACTTCAGGTACTGCCTTCTGTAACTTTATTCTAGCTTCAGTTTGGATTCAAATCAAAGGGCATATGGTGCCCATACCTCATGCATACCCCGTTCCTCAGTTTACCGTTTGAGATTGTGTCTATTATTTCTACTTCCTTCTAAACATTTCTAGAGATAAACCAATTGTGCTTAAAATTTTTCCTTTAATACTATCAACAGGAGAGTCACATCAACAAGTGGCTGGAGCAGGAAGCTGAGACATCACATCTCCTCCCCATGTAGGAAGCACAGAGTAAACTGCAAATAATATGGGTCCATAAATTTGGAAAGCTTACCCACAGTGACACACTTCCTCAGACAAGGGTCTACTTCCTGAAGGTTTTATAACCTACTCAAACAGCACCATCACACAGAAAAGAAACGTTCAGATATATGAGATTGTGGGGGATATTTCTCATCTAATTCATGGCATCCACACCCTGCTTCTGATAAGTTTGTGGTCATGTCACAAAGCAATACACTTTTACTTCAATTTCCAAATCTTCTATTTTCTTTAACAGTTTCAAGACTTTTCAAAGTTCCAAAGTATAGATTCTTCTGAAATGACATTTTCTTAATTGTACCCCTGCCAGATCAAAAAGGTAAATCACACACTTCCAATTATACAATGACATGAAGTATGCATTCCCATTCCAAAAGGGAGGAATGAAGGTCTGTTGAGTAAACACTGGGCTAATGCTTGACTGAAACCGCACAACCCAAACACAAAATTCTGTAGCCCTATGTCTCATCGTGTCTGATATTTTAGTTTCATAGTGTTTAGACTGCTCCACAACACCAGCTTTGTAGCCTGCAACATAATCTATCATTAAACAACATTTATTATTTTTATTTTATGTATATGATTGTACTGCCTTCATGGATATAATTTCCCCCCGGATAAGGAATACCCACTGAGGTCAGACATGAGTGTGGGACACCCTGGAACTCTTTCTAACTTATATGCAAGTGATTGGAATTGAAACCTGGTCCACCACAAGAGCATTCAGTGCTCTTGACACTGAGCTGTCTTTCTAGACTTTTGGGCTGGTACTACACCCCACATGAAGATCTCCTTTGCAGGTTTTTTTATGGCACTGGCCTTTCAAACACATTGGAGTCACTAGTGCAACCGAGGCTTTACACTTTTAAACCAAACAATGGCCTCTCACAGCCTCTTGCCCTTTCTGCCCTCTCAGCCACTCTATGAATGATACACATTGCCAAAACTCACACACTCTCTGTAACCACAGAGAAAAATGCCCCCCATAACCCCAAAATCCAATTCCATATGGAGGCCACTGCCCAGTTCAGTCACCAGCCTTGGATAGATTTTTACCCAGTTATATTGCACTAGTAACAGCTTTTCTATGTGGAAGTATTTTTGTAGGAACAGTAACCCTTAGGCTTTCTCTTTTCCCACGTTTGAAGCATATCTTGGTAGTGTATTACACAAACAGTCCACTTCCTACAGTTCCAATGCAGATCAGCAGTTCTTTCTTTAATGGCATAATTTTTCACATTTTTCCCATTTAATTTTGTACTCTTCTAAAATATGCAAACATACCCTCCACAATTGTAAAATGTCATAAAATATGAAAATAAGTAGTAGGTTAATTCTAGAGCCCAATAAGGGATTCACATTATAAGAGCACAGTTGTCTTTAAATCGTGAGGAATATAACATTAACTTTGCTCAGTTTGTCTTATAACGAGGTCCTTGGTACTAGCATCCACAAATAAGGGATACCATTCTTCTTTTGTATTTCTAGGGTTGTGTTATTTCACTGAGCATAAAATCTTCTAGTTCCATCCATTTACCTGAAAATTTCATGGTGTCATCTTTCTTTACTACTGCATAGAATTCCATTGTGTAGATGTACCGCTCCTCTATACACTCATTGTTTGAGGGGCATTTGGGTTGGTTCCAGCTCTTCACTATTGTGAAGAGAACTGCAATAAATATGGCTGTACATGTATCTCTGTGGGAGGAAGAATCTGATGGATATATTCTCAGAAGTGGTATGGCTGGGTCAAGTGTTAGGCTCATTTTGAGTACTTTAAGGCTTCTACATACTGCTTTCCATGGCGGTTGTACAAGTTTGCATTCCCACCAGTAGTGGATGAGTGTTCCCTTTTCCCCATACCCTCTCCAGCATTTAGCATCATTTGTTTTCTTGATCTTTGCCAGCCTTATCAGAGTGAGATGAAATCTTAAGTATTTTTAATTTGTATTTCCTTAATTATTAGAGATGTTGAACACTTTTTAAGATGTTTCTCAGCCATATCTATTTCCTCACTTGTGAAGTCTCTGCTCAGCTCCTTACTCCATCTTTTGAGTGAGTCATTTGTTTTCCACTTTGCTATTTGAATAGTTTATATATTCTGGAAGTTAATGCTCTGTCAAATATATCAGATTTCCTCCCACTGTGTGGGTTTTCTCTTCAATTCCCTGACTGTTTCTTTTGCTGTACAGAAACTTTTGAGTTTAATAAGGTCCCACTTGTCAACTGTTTACCTTATTTACTGAGCAGCTGCTGTCTGATTGAGAAAGTCTTTTCCTATAGCTACATCTTGTAAGTTGCTGCCAACTTTTTCTTCTATCACCTTCAGAGTTTTGGGTTTCACATTGAGGTCTTTTATCCATTTGCAGTTGACCTTTGTATAGGGTGAGAGGTAGGGGTTTAATTTTATTCTTCTAAAGGGTTATTCAGTTTTGCTAACACCATTTGCTGAAGATGCTGCCTTTCCTCCATTGAGACTTTTTGGCACCCTTGTCAAGTATGAGGTGGCTAAAATTGTATGGGTGCAAGTTTGGAACTTCAGTTTTGTTCCATTGATCTACAGGTCTGTTTTTCTGCCAGTATCAGGCTGTTTTTATAACTATACCCCTGTAGTATAGTTTAATGTCTGGTATAGTAATCCCCCCTGTATTGCTCTTTTTGCTCAGGTTTGCTTTGGCTATTTGGTGTCTTTTGTTGTTCCATGTGGGTTTAAAATTTTTTTTCCAAGCCTGTGTAGAATGACCTTGGTATTTTAATTGGGATTGCATTGAATCTGCATATAAATTTGTGGAGACTGGACATTTTTACTATATTAATTTTTCCTATCCATGAACATGGGAGGCATTTCCTTCATCTGATTTTTCTAGGTTAATTTTTTACATAAATATACATAAATAAAAATATATAATTAATAAAATACATAATATAAATATAAATAACTTAAATATATACATACATACATATACATATCACCTGAATTGGAGGATTTTTTTCCTAGTCCAAATTAGAGATATTTATTTATTTATTTTCTTTTTTTATTATTTTTTTTCACATAAATTTATTTTTGTTTTTTTTTAACAAATCTAGACCCATGTTCCCACCCATTCCCCCACCCCGCCAGAGCTCATGCTGCCAAACATGCTTTTCATCACTTTCTCAGTCTTTCTCAATATTCTCCATGAGGAAGTTGACTGTTTTGAGCTTTTGAAGTTCACTGCTTCAGTCAGTTCTTCAATGCAGTCTTTTCTGTTGTTGTTGTTGTTTCCAATATGCATCACTCCCAACTGCTTTATTTATTTATTTATTTATTTATTTATTTATTTATTTTTATGAAATCTAGACTCATGTCCCCCACCCTATCCCCCCACCCCACCAGAGCTCATTCTAGGTTAATTTTGTATCCCACCACTTTACTGAACCTTTTAATCGTTTCTGGGAGATTTCTGGTGGAGTTTTTAGCATCTTTTAGGTTATCTATCATATTGTCTGAGAAAAGGGAAATTTTTACTTCCTCTTTTCCAATTAGTATTCCTTTAATTACTTTTTCTTGTCTTATTGCCCTAGCCAGTGTTTCAATCAATATACTGAAAAGGAGTGGTGACAAGGGGCAGCCTTGTCGGGTTCCTAACTTTATGGAGAATCCTTCTAATTTTTTTCCATTTAGGATGATGCTGGCTGTGGGTTTCTTATATATGGCTTTGACTGTGTTAGGGAATGATCCTTCCAGTAAAATTCCTTATAATACATTAATCATGAAGGGATGCTGGATTTTGTCAAAGGCCTTATCTGTATCAATTGAGATGATCATGTGGTTTTTGTCTTTCAGTCCGTTTATGTGTTTTATGATATTTACTGATTTTTGTATGTTGAACCATCCCTGCATCTCTGGTATGAATCCAACTTGATCATGGTGAATGATCTTTTTGATGTGGGTCTGTACAGGGTTTGCAATATTTTGTTGAGAATTTTTGCATCTGAGTTCATTAATGCGATGGGTCTGTAGTTCTGGTTTTTTTTTGGTTACATCATTGCCTGGTTTTAGTACTAGAGTGAATCTGGCTTCATAGAAAGAATCTGGGAGATTTCTCTTTGCTTGTATTCTTCTGAACAGTTTTAGTAATAATGCTTGTAAGTACTCTTTAAATATTTTATAGAATTCTGCTGTGAAACCATCTGGACTTGGGCTTTTTTTAATTGGGAGGTCTTTTATTACATTTTAAATTTCTTCATATATTATGGGTCTGTTTAAACTGTCAATCTCCTCTTGGTTTAGCTTTGGTGATTCCCCGGATTGCAGAAATTCATTCATTTCTCTTAGGTACTCAAATTTAGTAGAGTATAAGTTTTTGAAGATTCCTGTATGATTGTCTGGATCTTTTCACTGTTTGTTGTGATATTTCTCCTTTCATCATGAATTCTACTGATTTGAACCTGCTCTTTCTTTCTTTTTGTTTAACTAGGCTAGGGGGTCTATGTTCTTTATTTTCTCAAAGAGCCAAGTTTTGGATTCATTGATTTTTTTGCATTATTTTCTTTGTTTATATTTCATTAATTTCTGCTCTGATTTTTGTTATTCATTCCTGTCCATTGCGTTTAGAGTTTGTTGTTGTCTTTCCAGTGATTTTAGCTGCAATTTTAGCTCATTTGTCTGTGCTTTTTCTGTTTTTTTTTTTTTTTTTTTTTTTTTTTTTTAATAAGTCAACCAGGGTTATAAACTTCCCTCTTAGAACTGCTTTTGTTTTATTTAATTTTTATTGATGGTTTGTGCATTTCATACATCATTTTCCAAATTCAGATCAGCATATTTCCCTTTCCCTTCCCCCCCACCCCATCCCAGATCATGTATTCTGCCATAACTGTCCTGCATCTTTCAGGTTTTTTTTTTCATTTTTTAGCTGTAAGTGATAATATCCATGAGTATAAGCATCCTTTCTGCAAAACCAATCTACAGACTGTTGTGCCCAAACCCCCACAGTCCCACATTCCAGTGGGGGTGACAGGTTGTTGTTCAATCAAGTTGTCAATGAGTGTCCAGACTACATCGCTGTAGTTTCACCATCACACCAATCACAGCTTACATTGTACCACACCCTCTTCTTCTGCAGATTGTTCCCTAGGCTTAGGAAAGGGGCACAGGTGGATGAGAAGCAAAGCAGTCCACTCTCTCTGGAGCTGTTGTCTTGGACTCTGGTCAATTCTGGCTGTTTCCTTTCATGGGCTGACAGTTTGTTCAGGAGTAACCTTTCAATCCTACTAATGCTTTTAAATTATCCCATAGGTATCATTGTGTTGTACTGTTATTGTGGTTTGATCCAGGAATGCTTTTATTTCTTTCTTTATTTCCTTTATTTCCTCCTTGACCCCTTCATTATTCAGGACTTTGTTTTTAGTCTCCATGTGTTCATGTAGGTAGCAAGGGTTATCCTGCTGTTGATATTGAGCTTTATTGCACTGTGGTCTGATAGAATGCATGAAATTATTTCAATTTTTAAAAATTTATTGACGTTATTTTTGTGTCCAATATTTGGTCAGTTTTGGAGAATGTTCCGTGGGGTGCTGAGTAGAAAGTATTTTCTCTGGTGCTTGAAATATTCGAAAGATGTCTATGAGGTCCATTTCCTTTATTGTGTTGTTCAGTTCAGATGTTTCTCTGTTTTTATCCACTTGATCTGCCCAAAGGACTCAGTAGGGTATTAAATTCCCCTACTATGAGGGTGCTGGGGTTAATCTGTGCCTTGAGGTCCTGTAGAGTTGCATTTGCAAAGGTTGTTGCACCTGAATTTGGTGTATATATGTTCATGATTGTGAAGTCTTGGTTAATTTTCCCTTTGATAAGGATATAATGGCCCTCTTTATCTCTTCTAATTGCTTCTACTTTGCAGTCTATTTTGCCTGATATCCTGCTTTCTTTTTAGTACAATTTGCTTGTAATATTTTTTTCTATCCTTTCACTGTAAGTTGATGCCTGTCCTTAATGGGGAGATGGGTTTCTTGTAGACAGCATGTCAGTGGTTTTTGTTTCCTAATCCATTCTCCCAGTCTATGCCTATGTTTGGGGAGTTTAGCCCATTAATATTTAAGCTTTTACTTGAGAAGTATATGATACTCATTTCACCTTATTATCCATTTACATCTTTTGTGTAGGTTTCTACTTCTGCATTTCTGTTTTTATTAAATTTTTATTTCAAGGTGCATGGGGGTAGATGCTCCTCTCCTCTATCTTTTGAACTGCTTCAAGTAGTCTCTGAAGGGTTGGTTTTCCAAACATGTATTCTTTCATCTTGTTTATGTCATGGAAGATTTTTCTCTTTCCTTCAACAGGAATCAACATTTTTGCTGAGTATATTAACCTGGGTTGGCATTTATAGTCGTTTAGCACTGGAAATGCTTTGGTTCATGTTCTTCTTGCTTTCATAGTTTGTGCTGAAAAGTCAGCTATAATTCTGATAAATTTACCCTCATATATAACTTGTTGTGTTTCTCTTGTGGCTTTCAGAATTTTGTCTTTGTTTCGGGTGTTTAGCATTTTAACTATGGTATGGCAGGGAGAGTTTCTTTTTTGGTCTAGTCTATTTGGTGTTCTACTTGCTTCTTGTATTTGCATGGGTTTTTCTTTTTTAATTTGGGGAAGTTTTCCTCTATTATTTTGTTGACAATATGATCAATACCATTCTCTTGGGATTCTTCTACTTCTTCTATTCCTATGATGTGCAGCTTTGATCATTTCATAGTGTCCCACATTTCCTGGTTGTTCAACTCTTGTGTATTTTTACATTTGTCATAGTCTTTACTTGAGCTTTTTAGTTGTTCTGTGTTGTGTTCTAGGTCTGTTATTCTTTTTTCTGCTTCCTCCATTCTGCGTTTGAAGCTTTTTCCCATTCTTTCCTCTTGACTAGATGACTGTTTTCCTTTTTCATATCTTCCTGTGTTTTCTTTACTATTTCCATTTCCTTTTGGAGCTTTTATATCTTTTTCTTGTAGTTCATGGTTTCCTTTCTCATTTCAGCATGGGAATTTTTCAGTGTTTCCACTTCCTTTCAGAGTTTGTCATTTTGTCCCTGTAGCTCTTTCTGGAATCTGTCATTTTCTCCTTTTACTTTTTTTTCCTATGCTTATCCTTTTCTCCCTCTACATCCTTTCTGAGTTTTTCATTCTCTCCCCTTAGTTTTATGATTTCTTTGACTATATCTGTGATTGTTATTTTGGGATAGGTGTCCTGGGTTGCCTCTAGGGAGATCCCATTGTAGGAGTCCTCCACTGGCTCTGTACAGTTTGGTGTGGAGTTATTCTGTGCTTTTCCTATATTGTTCTTTCTTTGTGCTCTTGGCATGTGGTTAGCCTTTTGCCTGTATTCTGATGTGAATCTTGAATGCCCTTTCACCGTGCTGAATGATTGCTTTCCTTGATTCCTTTGGGTGTCTTTGTTGTATTGTCTTTATGAATGGTGTGTTGACTTGTGTAGGTTTTAGGCATTCAATTTTGGTTATATATTGGAAGGTATAGTTCACTTTTCCCTTTCTGTTCTGCAAGAGCTGGGTGGGTAGCAACCTGGATGACACCTTCTGAACACTGTATTCCATCTGTTGCCTCCCATTCTCTCCTGAGATCCAGTTGGAGGGTTCCAGTTGGGGGGGTTGGTTGCTTGCTCAGCCAGTGTGTCTGTACCCTCTTTCCCCAGCTGTTCAGGAAGCAGTCTTTGTTCAAACTTCAGCTCCTAGCTCCCAGAGCACTCTGGGCCATCCCGTTGGTCCAAACAACCTGATGGTACACACACACTCTGCCCCCATGTGCTTGGGCAGCACGTAATCCCCCATAACTGCTTGGGCACCAGTCTGTGTTTGAACCTCAGCTCCTATCTCACAGAGCCCTCTGGGCTCACCCAAGGGTCCACAAAACCCATTGGTCCACACACACCAATGTCATCTTTCTTTACCACTGCATAGAACTCCATTGTGTAGATGTACCACATTTTCTCTGTCCACTCCTTGGTTGAGGGGCACTTGGATTGGTTTCAAGGCTTTGCTATTCTGAAGAGAGCTGCAATAAACATGACTGTGCATGTAGCTCTGCACTAGGATGTGTCTTGTGGGTATATACCCAGGAGTGGTATGACTGGGTCAGGTGATAGGATTATTCCAAGTTTTTTAAGGGTTCTCCTCACTGCTTTCCATAGTGGTTGCATGAGTTTACATTCCCACCAGAAGTGGATGTGTGTTCTCCTTTCCATACAATCTCTCCAGCATTTGGTATCATTTTTTTTCTTTATGCTAGCCAGTCTTATTGGAGTGAAATGATATCTTAAATTGGTTTTAATTTGCATTTCCTTAATTATGAATGATGTTGAACACTTTTTAAGATATTTCCCAGCCACCTTTACTTCCTCACTTGTGAAGTCTCTGTTCAGCCTTTCATTCCATCTCTTGAGTAGGTCAATTTTTTTCTTCTTTGTTTTTTGAGTAGTTTATATATTCTGGAAGTTAATGCTCAGTCAGATGTATCAGAGGTGAAGGTTTCTTCCCACTGTGTGGGTTTTCTCTTCACTTCACTGATTGTTTCTTTCAATGTACACTCTGAATTGTTGATGTTATTTCCTGTGCAGATACTGTCTGATTTAGAAAGAGTTTTCTTACAACTATATCTTGTAGGTTGCTACCAGTATTTTCTTGTATCGCTTTCAGAGTTTTGGGTTTCACTTAAGGTCTTTGATGCACTTTGAGTTGATTTTTGTACAGGATGAGTGGCAGGAGTTTAATTTTATTCTTCTACAAATGATGATCTAAGTTTTTCCAACACCATTTGCTGAAGATGCTGTCTTTCCTCAGTTATGTCTTCTTGGTCCTTTGTCAAATATGTGTTGGCTGAAATTGTATGACCTCAAGTTTGAATCTTCAATTTTGTTTCATTGGTCTACAGGTCTGTTTATGTGCCAGTGTAAACAATCCCTCAGGCCTGCTGGAGAATTTTGTGGTCCGACCATGAATGAAAGGGGGCAAGAGGCACAGAGTCAAGAGAAGGACCCTGAGAATTGAGTGAATGCAGGCAGAGAGTGAGTTGCCACTGATTCATTTATTGGGGACAAGGTTAGGGTTTATGTACTGTTTCATTCCGCTCTCCTCTTAGTGCAGTCATCATGTCACCTTGTGATTGGCTCAGGTCTGTGACTCAGCTGCTTGTATGGTCTCGCCTGCCTAGGGCAGGTTAGGTTGATGGAGGACAAGCTCTTTGCAGGCACACTGCATAATTATTAGCATACTGGATACCACATTTACACCCTTTGTATTTAATTTTGTGTGAGGAGTGAGTGATCAAGTGGGAGTTTGGGTGCTATGCCCAAAACTTGTTGACCCCACCTCTGGCATTCTGACTGACTGTGTCTAACTTAGTTTGCCCTGATTTTGCAGGGTCTTACCTATCTTTGACTGGCCAGCCACCGAGGGAAGAGGCCAGTCATGATACTGCAGAGGGGACAAGCTCATTCCCCTGAACTGTAAATGGATAAGAGCCAGATGCGAATCACCTCATCAGGAGGGGCACATGCAGAGTCCCTATTGACCATGGCTGAGAGGACGTGGGCCATTGTTTTGTTGACATGGCGTTGGCTGGAGGCAAGATGAAACAGACACCTGAAGAGAATAAGGCAGAGTAGGGCCAGGAGGCAGAAGATGCCCCAGGTGACCAATATAGCAAGATCAAAAATGGACTTTAGATTAGACCACACCTAAGAAACAAAGCTAGTATCAAAGGCTATGACATTGGGGTGGGTGGAGTTAAGGGAGAAAATTTGAGAACCAAGGTTCAAGGAGTAGTTAATAAACTGTGTTGACCAGTAGCCTTTAATAATGTCACTAAGTTCACGATTTCAACGTGTAATATTGAGGAATTGGTAGGGGGTCAGGCAGAATGAGGAAAACCTGAGGTTACAACTCCTTTCTCCCTCTCATTATGTGGCCTTCACATCCTTGAAGGAAGTTCACAAGAGTTAACCACAGTTGGTGTTTCCAGGATGGAATGATCTCTGTTGGGGAGTTGTATTGGATACTTAGCACCACGATTTTAATGGAATTTACCTACTGGTCAATAAATTTGACAAATGAGTTAAGGATGCATGAGCCACAAGTCAGAACAACCAGAAGGATAAGTCCACTGGCAGATTCAAGAAGCCCTCAGTTATCAGCTGAGAAAGAAACTGGCTCTTTTTGTGGGGTGGTTCCTTGACCCTAAACTGCCTAGCCAATTTTTAGCTCCTATTTTTATCACATTATGACCTGAGGAGGTTACCCCAATTGCCAAGAGGGAATCAGGGTGCCAACCACTCTGACTTCTTCCATGCTGAAAAGGGGCATAGGAGGTGGGAACTGGGGTACCGCTGCTCAGTGGATCTGTCGAAAAGACCCCAAAAAGTATAGTTACAAAGAGAACAAAATGCTTGACTAGTGCCTGTGAAGGCAAGAGTAGCTAGGTACATTTTCTAGGCAGGGAACCATGAGAGGAACAGGGTGATTTAAATGTCCAACTTAAAAGTCCATTGGAATCTCTCCATGAGGGGTTCCAAAGCATCCATTATTGGGCTTCTCATTTTGTTCATTTGTCCGTGATGTCTGGACTCAGCATCTGTTTTTCAGGAATTTTCAATAGTCACTGTGTGAGTTTTCCCTCAGGTAACAGAAGACAGGAAATAAACTGATAAGGATTAACAAGCCCATCCAAACTGTCTTCTTCTGAACTGCATGTAGCTTGTTCAGGAAGATAGAATCTAGATTTTGAGCCAAATTATCAGGCTAGGTCAAGGTAACTATACAAAACAACTCTTGTAAGAAACAAAAAGTACATTTTCAGTAGCCATAGGTAACCCACTATTTGTCTGTGTCCATTTAATCCAAACCTTTACACAGAGTCAGGTTCAAGCAAGGTGTGGACTGAGAATTAACTCTGTATATTTACGATCCTATTCAGGCCACTAGTTAACTAGCTTGAGTGTTTACACCAATTTAATTTAATACAGGTATCTTGTCATTTTACTATACCCTGAAATGCCATGTGATATGCATATAAATGTTGGACAAAAACTGAACACTCTTAAACAAACCTTGACTAATATACATTTCAATTCTTGAATTAGTTGACTGAACCTTAGAAATTTAAGTTTATTTATATAGTGTCCTTTTTACCTGTCACAGCAAACCTCCTCAGACTTTTATTACTTGCACAGACGATTTCATCATCTTTATATAAATCCTTACTAAAAATACCTTTTATTTTCTTTCTTCTTTTTTGGTATTTTTGAGGCAGGGTCTCCCTTTTAGTACCAGATGTCCTGGAGCTCGCTCTGTAGACCAGGCTGGCCTTGAACTCACAGAGATCCACCCACCTTTACCTCCTGAGCACTGAAATTAAAGACACATGCCACCATTCCCAGCTTAAAAAATACCTTTTTTAAACATTTTCCACCTTTATATATCCTTTTTTATACTATGAGACAGCATTCATAAACAGATTAACCCTTAATTGTGTAGATTTACTAAGTAATTAATATTTATTTTCTTTATAATGAGATGAGATAGCTATCTCAAATACACTAGTATATAGTGTGAGATGTTCATGCCAGCTTGGGAGCAGGTTTTGAATGAGCAATTTTCTTTGAGTGCTTAGAGGTAATTTACCTAGGCCTGGAAAATGTCCCCACATGAGTAACGTGTGGCAATAAATTGCACCCTAGAACAGAAGTGATCATTCCTTAAAACGAACTTATATTTTAAGGACCAAGGACCATAGTGTAATTTAACAGTTTTAACTCACATGACAGTTTACTTGTGAATTAACTTGATATCAAGGAAATCATTAGCATTAGAGCTGAGCCTATTCATTTAAACAGCTCCATCAGCACCTTGGTGAATACTCTAAATTAGAGATGAAAACTTAAATCAGAGTAAAATATGACCCTTAAGTTTATATCAGTCAGCATAACAACATTTTAAACTTTAAAGGAGATTACCTTCCCAGAAAAGCATGCCGTTGCCTGGATCTGGACTCTATTGTGGGGCCCTTGAGCCCCTACTGTATGCCCTGTCATAGCCATTGGTCTCTGACAGGATAGCTCTGTATTGGACAAAAAGCATTAGGAAAATCATCTATAAACCTTGGCTGTGCTAGGATTGAAGGCATGCTAGGATTAAATGTGTGGCCCACCACACCTGGCTGCAGAACTTCCAGGAGTGGCCAGACCAGCAAGAGAGCCGTTCAAACCCAGGGAGGTATGTTTTCTTCCTATGATGGGGAAGGGGGAGGGGAACTGATAGGAAACACAATAAAGCCCATTAGCTATCCCACGCTGCCATCTCCCACCCTGGAGGCAAGAGACAAGGCTGGCCAAGACCATTCTGGTATAAGTTCTCCACCCAAAGCAAACCAAGATATACACATACCTCGGTCTTCCAAGTGCTGGGAGAGAGTTTGCAAAGATATTTTTTAGGGTACCCAGGTTACATCATTAAAAGATTTATATTTCTGATTAGGCATGTCAGAATAAGATTTTACTAAGTATGAGGGCTTAAGGCACTTACACTCTTCAAATAGATTCTTACCCATAAGCTGAACTGAGTTTCTATAGTTTAAAAAGAATCAAACACACATTCAAAACATCAGTAGCCTGGGGCAAGAGGGCTATTCTAACATCTAAAAGTGGTTACAACAATTGTATGTAATGCCTTCATCCAACGGAGGCTAAAAGCATGGAGTGAAGTACAGTTTTCATCAATTTGATTCACCCAGTCCTCTGAGATCAACTCTTCCTCAACACAAATACACAGCACACAGAAGGGATTGCCATCCAGATCAACAAGGAGGGCACAGACTTAGAGAGGTACCTTTTCCTCCCATGAGGAAGAAGGGAGGGAGGGAAACAGGCTCAAAAATTCTTGCAGAAACATAACAGAGCCCCAAAGCAGTTCCAGACTGTTCTCCCTCACTACTTGGAGGCAAAAGCCAATAATGCATCCATGGAAGCCATGCAGCAACCCACTGATCCAGGTGCTAGACTCCAAGATTGGTCTCTAGCAGAGATGGAAAGGTTGCCGCATGGGCACTCCAGAGAGCTCAGGAATTTCCCAAGCTCTAAAGCCCTCCTCCCAAGCCAGACCAGGATTCCCAACTAACTGCCGATGCAAATTTGACTAGCTAGTAAGAGGCAGATTATTTTTGGTCCTTTGAGATAGGTGTAGCAGCTGGGTGGAAACTCGCCAAAGCAGACCAGATGGGCTGATCTTGAGCTCTCAAACAACTGCCTGCCTCAGCCTCCCAAGGACTGGGATTAAAAGTGTGTGCCACCACACCTGGTCCAAGAATTAATTCCCAGTCCAGAAGGCTAGTTATTGTTAAACCAGGGATACATCCACCCAAGGAATATGGCCTGCCAAGGTCTCAAAATAGCAGATAATTCCAAAGCAAGCAAGTTATCTCACACAATCCCTTTTGAACGCAGACAGAAACCAAATTATCATCTTAGAAAATAGGATCCTGAAAAAGTCAACTCAGAGGCTAATTCCTACAAAAATTACCACCTGTTTTGAAGCATTTGATAGACTCAGAGACAATAAATTTAGAGATCCCTACAGTATCCAAATTTTAGGCCTATAAATAAATTTTTAAATATCAATATTTTAAAGTTTGCATGTGCGTATATAGTCTGGCATGACAAAGTGAATGATTCTGTGCACATAAAGGATTGAAACTTGAAGTGGCCACTTTGAGGGAACAAACATGACAGAATTATAATGACCAAATTACAAACAGGCACAAAAACTTAGATGCACTCTTAGAAACATGGAAGAACAGTTACCATACACACAAGAAATAGTGAGACAAAAGAGAGGAAATGTGGTGTGCCCAGAAGCAGACGCCCTGTTGGTCCTGGAACCAAAAATCCAGACCCCTTGCCTGGATTCTAAATCGCTGAGGTGAACCCAATGTTCCCACTTTACCAGTAGAAAGTTGGAGAGTCCCCCGTCTCCATGCTCAAGGAGCAATACTGTGTCCAGTTTCTGCTAACCAAGCATCCCAGACCAAAAACTTGAGTTTAAACAAAACCTAAGTGAAAGAAAAAGGAAAAAAAAAAAAGAATTGAGCTCTTTCTTACCCAAAAGACACAGCCAGCTGAATGAGATGTCTCTAGTCCCTCCAGTAGGTGAGAGCTTCCTGGGCCCCGCCCCAAGGGTATATTGGTATGAGTGTCCCTAACAGGGGAAGCTGAAGGGAGTTTGGAGTGGTTGGGATGGGGGGGGGGGATCTTCCTCATCCCGGTGAGAGTCAGGGACACAGGGCAAGGCCAAATTCTCCTCACTGTTCTTGTGGCAGGCTGATTTATGCTCACGCATAACGTCCTCTGCCGAGGAGCCCTTAAGGCTTACAATTATGGAAAGGAGAGGCAATGCAAACGGCCTCCTCCCAAATGAATCTAACTCCCAGTATTTCACTTTAAGGCCACAGGTCTGGAGGAGAGCCTTTAGAGAAGCCATCCATGGCTCCTGAATGTGGGGAGGAATATTATCCATGAGGGCAGAAAATGGTAAGGAAGGAGAGGGTTCTTTGTGGGGGGGGGGGGATCAGGCACTCACCCTAGTGCATGGACAAAAGAACAAAGAACACAAAAGGGGGCCTACTCATCAATCAAGGAAGGGGGTGGCTTGCCAGCACCAGGGGATCGAAAAACCGCTTTGGGTACCAGATGTAGACAATCCCTCAACTCTGCTGGGGAATTTCGTGGTCCAACCATGAGTGAAAGGGAGTGAGAGGTGCAGAGTCAAGACACAGACCCTGGGAATTGGGTGAAGGAAGGCAGAGGGCGAGCTGCCACAGATTCGTTTATTGAGGGCAAGGTTAGGGTTTATGTAATGTTAACATTCCACTCTCCTCTTAGTGCAGTCATTGTGTTGCCTTGTGATTGGCCCAGGTCTGTAACTCAGCTGCTTGTATGGTCTTGCCTGCCTAGGGCAGGTTAGCTTGATGAGGGACAGGCTCTGCACAAGCCCACTGTATAATTCTCAGCTTACTGGCTACTACATGCCAGTACCAGGCTGTTTTTATGACTATCGACCTGGTAATTTAGTTTGAAGTCTGGTATAGCAATCCCCCTGCATTGTTTTCTTTTCCTCAGGATTGCTTTGGTTATTCGGGGTCTTTTGTTTTTCCATATGAATTTAAGGATTTTTTTCCAAGTCTGTGAAGAAACTCAGGAATTTTAACTGGGATTGCATTGAATCTGTATATTAATTTGGGTAGAATGGACACTTTTACTATATTATTTTTTCTATTTCATGAACATGGGAGGACTTTCCACCTTCTGATGTCTTCTTCAATCTCCTTCAGTGGTTTAAAAATCGTGTTGCAGAAATATTTGGCATCTTTGGTTAGGTTTGTTCCTAGGTATTTTATTGTTTTTAGGCTATTGTGAATGTGAAGGTCTCCCTATATTCCTTACTCTGTTGCTTGTTGTTGGTGTAAAGAAAGACTACTGATTTTCCTAGGGCAATTTTGTATCCCACCACTTTACTGAAAGTATTTATCATTTCTAGAAGTTACCTGGTGGAGTTTTTAGCATCCTTTAGGTAAATTATTATATCTTCTGAAAAAAGGGATAGCTTGACTTCCTCTTTACCAATTACTATTTTAATTTCTCTTTCTTACCTTATTGTCTTAGCAAGCATTTCAAGCACTATATAGAAGAGGAGTGGTGATGGTGGCAGCCTTGCCAAGTTTCTATCTTTAAGGAAAATGCTTCTCACTTCTTTCCATTTAGGATGATGCTGGCTGTGTGTTTGTTGTATATGGCCTTGACCATGGTGAGGAACATTCCCTCCAGTCCAATTCCCTCTAGAATTTTATACAAGAAGTGATGCTGAATTTTGCCAAAGGCTTTTTCTATGTCAATTGAGATGATTGTGTAGTTTTTGACTTTCAGTTCATTTATGTGTTGTATTATATTTATTGATTTATAAGTGTTGAACCATGTCTGCATCTCTAGTACGAATCGAACTTGGTCATGATGGATGATTTTTTTTTTCTGTGGTTTGCAAGTATTTGTTGAGTATTTTTGTGACTATGTTCATTTATGAGATAGGCATATAGTTTTCTTTTTTTTGTCATATTTTTGCCTCATTTTGGTATTAGGGTAATGCTGGTTTTATAAAAGAAATTTGGGAGATTTCCCTCTGTTTGTATACTTTTGAACAACTTGAGTAGTAATGGTTGTAATTCCTCTTTAAATGTTTTTTATGAGTCTGCAATGAAACCATCTGGAATTGGGCTTTTTTTTTTTTTTTTTGGAGGTTTTTTATTATATTTTCAATTTCCTCAAATATTATGGGTTTGTTTATACCGTCAATCTCATCTTGGTGAAGCTTTGGTGAATTTCAAGTTCAGATAGTCATCCATTTCTCAAAGGTTTTCAACTTTCATACAGGATAGTTTTTCAAAGTATCCCCTTATGATTGTCTGGATCTTTTTGTCGTATGTTGTGATATTTCCCTTTTCATCACAAATTCTATTGAATTGGAGTTGCTCTTTCTTTCTTTTGATTAACTGGGCTAGAGGTCTGTCTATCTTGTTTATCCTTTCAAAGAACCAACTTTTGGATTCATTGATTCTTGTATTGTTTTCTTTGTTTATATTTCATTGATTTCTGCTCTGATTTTTGTTTTTTCTTCCTGTCTGCTGGGTTTGGGGTACATATGTTGTTGTTTCTGAAGTGTTTTTAGCTGTAGTGTTAGATCATTTGTTTATGCTTTTTTTTTTTTTTTTTTTGCAGGCACCCAGGGCTATAACCTTTCCTCTTAGGGCTATTTATAAAGTATCACATAGGTTTTGTAGTGTTATGTTGTCATTTTTGTTAACTCGCAGGAATGCTTTTCTTTCTTTTTTTCTTTCAATCTTCTTTGACCCATTCATTATTCAGGAGTGTGTTGTGTATTTTCCATGTGTTCTTGGACATAGTTGGGCTTATCCTGGTATTGATATTGAGCTTTACTGCACTGTGGTCTGACAGAATGCATGAAATTATTTCAATCCTTTTGCATTTGTTGAGATTTTTTCTGTGTCCTAGTATGTGGTTGATTTTGGAGAATGTTCCATGGGGTGCTGAGTAGAAAGTATATTTTCTGGTGTTTGGGTGGAATATTCGGTAGATGTCTCTGAAGTCCATTTGGAGTAATGTATTGTTCATTTCAAGTGTCTCTCTGTTCATTCTTTGTCCACTTGATCTATCAGTGGGGTATTGAAGCCCCCCACTATTAGCATGTTGGGATTAATCTGTGTCTTAAGGTCTTATGGGATTGTGTTTATAAAGTTTGGTGCACTGGAGTTTGGTGCATAGATATTTATGATTTTGAAATCTTCATGATCCCTTTTATAAGAATGTAATGGCCCTTTTTGTCTGTTCTGATTAGTTTTACATTGAGGTCTATATTTTCTAATATTAGAATGGTAAATACTGCTTGCTTTCTGGTACTACTTGCTTAGAATAACGTTTTCCATCCTTTCACTTTAACTTGGTTCCTGTCCTTGAGAGTGAGATGGGTTTCTTGCAGACAGCATATAAATGGGTTATGTTTCCTAAACCATTCTCCCAGTCTGTCTTTTGATTGGGGAGTTTACACCATTAATATTTATGGTTATTATTGAGAGATGTTTGTTTCTTCCTTTCATCTTATGTTTTGTTTGCATTCTTGGTCTAGGTTTGTATTTTCACAATTATACTTTTATTTATTTCTCTCTCTACATGTTTGGGGAAACATGTTCATTTCCTCTGTCCTTTGACTTACTTGAGTATTTTCTGAATGGTTGTTTTTTTAGACATATATTCTTTCATCTTGTTTATATCATGAAAATTTTTTCTTTCTCCTTCATTTTTGCTTGGCATGGTAATCTGTGTTCTCATGCATAGTCATTTATTACTGGGAATGCATTAGTCCAAATTCTCCCTTTTATAGTTTGCACTGTCAGCTATAATTCTTATTGGTTTTCCTTTATATGTTACTTGTTGTTTTTTTGTTTTTGTTTTCATTTTTGTTTTTTTTCTTGTTACCTTCATTCAGTTTCTTGTCTTTGTTTTGGATATCTACTGTTTTAACTATGATATGGCATGAGTGATTTATTTTCTGACCTTGTCCATTTGAAGTTCTATGTGCTTCTTCTATTCATATGGGTTTGCTATTTTCAGCTTAGGTAAATTTTCTTCTATTATTCTGTTGAAGATCTGATCAATACTGATGAATAAAGTCAACTCCAAATGGATCAAAGACCTCAACTTGAAACCCAAAACTCTGAAGGTGATAGAAGAAAAAGTTGGCAGCAGCCTACAAGAGATAGGCATAGGAAAAGACTTCTTAAATCAGAGAGTGGCTGCACAAGAAATAAGAACAATTGACAAATGGAACCTCATTAAACTCAAAAGCTTCTGTACATCAAAAGAAACAATCAAGGAAGTGAAGAGAAAACCCACAGAGTGGGAGGAAACCTTCATCACAGATACATCTGACAAAGCATTGATTTACAGAATATGTAAACTACTCAAAAAACAAAGAAGAAAGAAAACAATTGACTCAAAAGATAGACCAAAAAGCTGAACAGAGACTTCACAAGTGAAGAATTAGAGATGGCTGAGAAAGATCTTAAAGTGTTCAACATCACTAATAATTAAGAAAATGTAAATTGAAACCACTGTAAGATATTCCTCTGTCCCTACGAGGCAGAGTTTTGGTTTTTTGTTAATGTCCCCAATTAATCGTTGTTTGACCTTTCTAGTTTTTCCTTGCTACCTTCCAGGTATGATATTCTATTTTCTGCTTCATCCAATCTGTTTTTGAGGCTTTCTCCCATCTTTTCCTGTTGATTGGATTAGTGTTCAATTTCCTTTTTCATTTCATTTTGTGATTTCTTTAGTATTTCTGCTTCCTTTTGGAGCTTGCCATTCTCTTCTTGTAGCTCCTTGTTTCGCTGGTCTGTTTCACTTTTCATTTCAGCATTTCTATTTCCTTCTGGATTTGTCATTTTTTTCCTTCCAGTTCCTTCCACGGTTCTTCATTCTCTCCCTGCAGTTCTCTGATTTGTTCTTTATATTCTTTGATTATGTCTATGATTGTTCTAAGATCTGTGTCTTGGGTTCCTTCCAGGGAGTTCTCATTGTAAGGCTCTTCTTTTTTATTTTATTTATTTATTTATTTTTCACAACATTTTTTTTATTGATGCTTTGTGCATTTCATACATCATTTTCCAATTCAGTTCAGGCATATCTCCCCTTCCCTTCACCCCCACCCCCACCCCAACCGAGATCATGCATTCTGCCATGACTGTCCTGCATATCTCTCTCAGTTTTTTTTTTCCATTTTTTAGCTATAAGTGATAATCCATGAGTACAAGCATCCTTCATGTAAAACCAATTTGCAGGCTGTTGTGCCCAAACACCCACAGCCCCACCTTCCAGCGGGGGGTGAGGGGTTGTATGTTCAATCAGGTTAATCAAATGAGGGTCCAGACTACATTGCTGTAGTTTCACCCTTCACCCCAATTGCAGCCTTTACATTCTACCACGGCCCCTCTTCTGCAGATTATTTATTTATTTTTTGTATTTTCCAGACAGAGTATCCCTGTAGCCCCAGCTGTACTGGAACTCACTCTGTAGACCAGGCTGACTTTGAACTCACAAAGATCTGCCTGCATCTGCCTCCCAAGTGCTAGGATTAAAGGCGTGCGCCACCACGCCCAGTTGTAAGAATCTTCTATAGGACTGGTAGTGTCTGATGGAGATATTATTATCTGATGGTGCTTTTCCCATGTTGTTTTTTTTTTTTTTTCTTTTTTTTTTTGGCATTTGGGTTTATTTTATTGTTTGTATTCTGGTGCCAATCTCAAATGTTTCTTCGCTGCTTTAACTTACTTGTTTCCTACAGATAAATTTGTTGTCCTCTACTTGGTTTATGGAGGGCTGGTTGTGTTAGGTTTCCAATTTTCCCTTTTGGTTATACATTGGGAGGTTCAGCTAGCTCTTCTCTTTCTGGTCTGCAGGTTCTCCATAAATTGGCAGGTAACAATCAGGTTGGTTCCCTGCTGAGCTTGCACCTGCTTTGTGCTCTGGTTCAATGGGATATCTGTTCTCCATGGGATACCTTTAATGTAGTTTAAGAGGGTTGGGTGGTCAGTTTGCTGGAGGCCTCTGGGTCTCGTGGGTGTTCAGCTGGCTGGGTGATTCCACCCTGTCGCTGTGCATGCTGGGTAAGGTACGGCTAGTTGGCAGGCAACAGGCCGTGCTCAGGGCAGTGATGTGACCCCCTGCTGTTTTGCTCACCTATTCCCAGGTGCTGTGCTTCATCCTCTCTTCCGGCCTGGTGAATGTCAGGCTGGCTGGGTGACACCACCCCACCACTGTGCATGCTCAGTCAGGTGTGGCTGGCTGGCAGGCAACAAGCCTTGCCCAGGGGAGTGATGGGTCACCTGGTGTTGAGTTCACCTATTCCACAGGTGCTGAGCTGCCTCCTCCTTCTCGGCCTGGTGAGTGTCTAGCTTGGCACTTATTTCAAGAAAGTATCATGTTTAGAAGATGCCTTGTCTATAACATTAAGCTTCCTAATACACTTTATTTTCCCAAACTTTATATTTTGTAGTTCCTTCTGACTCATTTGTTCTTTTTCACTGCAAACCTACCTAACAGTGAGCCGTAGTAACCATTCCAACGACTACCATTATGTTGTCCTTAAATTTCCTCCACCAACTAAATTAGTATACAACTTTTATTTAACCTTCATGTAAATTCTCTGGTTAAGGTCAGAAAAAAAAAAAAAAAGAAAAAAAAAAAACAGATTATTTGCCAAAATAGTACATGAATGGCCCCTAACCCAGCTGCTCATGGAGAACCTGTTCTCTGAATTCTTTTCAGCTGGCTGTACCATACACTGTCCATATTATTCTCAGTGCTATTGACTTCCAGGCTTTGAATTGTTTACTAAGCTATGGTTAGATCCTCCAAATGATTTTCCATTCCAAAGTTTCAAAACCTTCCGCATTCTCCCATAAAACAGTGTTCAGGTTCCTCATAGGAACTACCTCACTATCCTGGTACTATTTCCGTATTACTTATATTACTTCATGTGATAAAATACCATGAATAAAAGCAGCTTAGATAAGGAAGAGTTCATTTTCACATATATTTCCAAAGACAGGGTCCATAATGGAAAGGGAGGCATGACAGAAGGGAGCTGGAGCGAAAGGCTAAGAGATTGCATCTCCATCCTTCCACAGGGAGCACAGATGTGAACTGCAACTGAAGTGAGGTTACAAATTCTCCAAACTGGCCTCCAATATCCTTTTCCCATCAAGATTCTACCTCGTGGCACTTCCATAACCTCTCCTAATAGTGCCACCAAATGGGAAACAATTGTCTAAATATTTCAAACTATAGGGGTATTTACCATTGAAACCATAGCACCAGGAGACCTTTTTTAATTGGCACTTACAAGTATCTCTTTTAGAAGATGCCTAGGCTAATAACAATAAGCTGCCTAATACTCTATTTCTCCAAGCTGTACATTTTGTAGTTCCTTATGTCTTACTTGTTCTTTTTCACTGTTAATCTACCAATGAGTAACCATTCCAAAGACTATTATTATGTTGTCTTGAAATTTCCTCCACCAAAGAAATTAGTCCACTACTTTTAATTCAATAAACACAGGAGTGTTTATTGTCTTTTGTGTGTGTCATGTTTTGTAAAGTACAGAGAATTATCTATGATAGTTGTCCTTTGGGTTTCAAGTAAGTGAGTTTATTAGTATACATCAAGGAAAAGTAAAAGAGAAAATATTAAGTAGCAAATAAAGAGAAATGGCTGGTAGATAATACAGCATCATTAAATCAAGAATTTACAAGATCCAGCACAGACAATTGGAGTAGCCCAGTGGAGACAGCAAAGGTATCATTATCAAATCAGGATCTTGCAAACACTGAGCAGTAATTGATTGAGGAAATTGAGGCAGGCATGTGGAATTCCTGGGTAAACATTGTCTCTATGGATGAGCACCCCCAGGGTGAACATCCAGCTCTCTTTTCCCACCACAGGGTTTTCTTATATCATGAAATAAATAATAATAATTTCTGTTGAAAATTATTTACCTTCTACCACAATGTGATATATTAAACTCTTAGCTGCTTGCTGTTTTTCACTTATCCCACAAAAGAGATCTGAGAGCCTGCCCTACTTAAGTAAAGGTGTTTTGGAGAATACTTGAAATAAAAATACTCACATGTGGAGCAAGAGGGCCCTTCTCTCTCCCACAACCTGCCTTTCATGAGTTTAAATAGCATATGACAATTTACAAATACAATGTTCATTATATTTTGTTATCATGGCTTTATGTCTCATGTGACATACTGTCAATCAGTATGTCATTTCTAGTCTGTGATTATTATATGAATACATCGACTATGACATTTAAAATTCCAGATTGTTTTATGTCTGCTTGTTTCTTTTCTCTTGAGGTATTCCTTTTTTTTTTTTAGAATTTTTTTATTTAATTTAATTTATTTATTCATTTATGTGTGTGAATGTATTGTCTGCATGGAGGTTTGTGCACCCGTGTCGTGCAATGCCGCAGAGGTCAGAAGAGGGCATCGGATTCCCCTGGAACTGGATTTCTCCTGGAATTGGAGTTACAGACGGTTCTCAGCCGCCATGTGGGTGCTGGGAATCGAACCCAAGTCTTCTGCAAGAGCGGTCGGCACTCTTAACCACTAGGCTATCTCTCCAGCCCCTCTCTTGAGGTATTCTATCATAGTTGATGCTTAGATCAAAGTATAGTCTGTCAACAGATTGGTGACTATAAATCACATTACTCAGCTGTAAAACATTAGTCATTACATTAGTAATTGGGGTAGAATTAGAGTCTTAAGAAGAATTAAATATGGTTGAAAAAAAAAAAAGAGTTATTCCAATGCTGTAAATGCTCAACAAATCACAATTTAGAATTATAGAACAGAATGAAACAACAACAAAAGAGAAGAAAGCAGCAAATTTCCCATTAACCAAAGAGAAATGCTGGTTTTTCTACTCACACAGACCGCAGGTCATAGAGCTTGAAGCAGCACTTGCACACTGGAAGGCTGGATAATGGGGAGCCCCATTGAAGACAGCAACTACATAGAAGATGCTCTTAGGAGGTCCCCTTGCCTCCTTTCGATTTAGCTAATCCCACTCCTGGTTGAGATGTAGATCCTTTACAACTGAATTTTTGCTTTAGGTTTGACAGAGCATACAATGATGGATATTTTCCTTAAATTAATATTAAAGACACAGAAACAAATTTCTGAATCCTTAGTTAAAACATATCCCGCAGAATCTGTGCTAGAAATAAGGAAACAGAATAACTGGTTCGGACAAATAATTTAAGCCAACACCAAAATGATTCCTAATTAAGAAAAATAATATTTAACATGAATCTTTAAGTAAAATGTGTTGCAAAAATATGCTGAACAATGAATCAAACTTTAAAATATAGATGTCATCTTGAATACTGATTATTTTTCCTTTTGCTCTTGGCTCTATGTCTCCCCACATCATGGATCTCCTAATATAAATAGGAAATGTAAAAGTGTCTAGGTTCATAAAAGTACATGTAGAAGTTGCTAAGGTAGGAGGATGAAAATATCCCAATGGTGAGCTCAGCTCAAAATTCTATATGCTATTTAGTTTCTACATAGGAATCTTGGGTCATTATCATTTTATTCACATTTAGGTTAACAAAGCATACCTCTCGCCAGGTGTGGTGACCCATGCCTTTAATTCTTGCACTCGGGAGGCAGAGGCAGGCAGATCTTTGTGAGTTCAAGGCCAGCCTGTTCTACACAGTGTGTTCCAGGACAGCTGGGGCTACGGAGAGACCCTGTCTCGAAAAGACCAAAAAACAGAAAGCAAAACAAGAAAAAATTCTTACCTCTCAAGCCCGGATTGGTTGGTGCATACCTTTAATTCCAGGACTCAGGAGACAGAGGCAGGTTGATCTCTGTGCATTCAAGGCCAGCCTGGTCTACAGAGGGAGTTCCAGGCCAGATGGGGCTACAGGGGTACCTTGTCACAAACTCACACACACACACACACACACACACACACACACACACACACACACACACACACACAGCGTACCCCTCTACATTAAAGGGATTGAGGAAGTTTCTGATATACCTTTGGAATCTAATATGGACATCACTCAATATGTATGACCTCTATGTATTACTTAAGTGACCCCCATATCTGAACTCAGGAAATTCTTGAAGAATTGACTTTTCTATTTATTTATTTTTTTTTATTTTTCATGTATATGAATGTACTGTCTGCATGTAGGTCTGTGTACCCATGACGTATAATGCTGCAGAGGTCAGAAGAGGGCCTTGGAATACCCTGGAACTGTTCTCAGCTACCACGTGGGTGCTGGGTATCAAACCCTGGTCCTCTGCAAGAGCAGTCAGCTCTCTTAACCACTAGGCCCAAGAATTGGCTTGTCAAATGACCCTGGATAGTGAAAGCAACCCTGAGCAAAAAGAGCAATGCAGGGGGAATTACTATATTAGACTTCAAACTATATTACAGGGGCATAGTCATAAAAACTGCTTGGTATTGGCACAAAAGCAGATCCATAGATCAATGGAACAAAATTGAAGTTCCAAATTTGTGCACATGCAATTTCAACCTTTGTCAAAGGGACCAAGAAGTCTCAAAAGACAGCATCTTCAGCAAATGGTGTTGGCAAAACTGGATCACCATATGTCGAAGAATAAAATTAAAACCCTACCTCTTGCCCTGTACAAAAATCAACTCCAAAAGGATCAAAGACCTCAGTGTGAAACCTGAAATATGAAACTCTGAAAACGATAGAAGGAAATGTTGGCAATAACCTACAAGACATAGGCTTAGGAAAAGTCTTTCTAAATCAGATAGCAGCTGCACAGGAAATAAGGTCCACAATTGACAAGTGGGACCTTATTAATCTCGAAAGCTTCTGTACTGCTAAAGAAACAGAAAAGTACAGAGAAAACATACAGAATGGGAGGGAACCTTCACTAGTGATACATCTGACAAAGCATTAGCATCCAGAGTCTATAAACTGCTCAATAAACAAAGGTTCAAGAAAACAAAGGAACCATTCTAAAGATGGAGTAAAGAGCTGAAGAGAGACTTCACAAATGAAGAAATAAAGGTGACTGAGAAACATCTTAAAAAGTGTTCAACATTGCTAATAATTAAGGAAATGCAAATTAAAACCACTTTAAGATATCATCTCACTTTGATAAGACTGGCTAGCATCAAGAAAACAAATGATACCAAATGCTGGAGAAGTTGTGGGAAAAGGGAAAGACTCATCCACTGTTGGTGGGAATGTAAAATGGTACAATCACTGTGGAAACCAGTGTGGATAATCCTTAAAAGACTGAAAATGGGCCTATGACCTAACCCAGTCATAATACTCTTATCCCAGACATACATGCAGACTTATGCTTTTGCAGCTCTCTTTACAGTGGCGAAGAGTTGGAAGCAACACAAGCGTCCTTCAACTTATGAGTAAATAAAGAAAAGGGGGAACATCTACACAATGGAATAATATGCAGCAGTAAAGAAAGACATTATGAACTTTGCAGATAAATTGATGAAACAAGAAGCCATTATGGAAAAGAAAGTAGTGCAGTCCTTGACTTATGGTGTCCCTCATTTGCTGATCCTAGCACCAAATCATTATTTGTAGGGAAAATGAATACTTCTAATTTCATTTTTTTTAGTAAATATAATACCTGATATTCCTCATCAACTTGTTATATAATGTAGGAATGTAAAATTAGTATTTTTCTTTACCTGCATACAACTCTACTTTCAAAATGTGAATCCCTAAACATGTTTTGGAAATAGCCTATAGTTTATTTTCTTTTTCTTATTTTGTTTTTACTAATTTTATTTATTTCTGTATGTGTATGAATGTACTGTCTGCATGCAAATTTGTGCACCCGTGTCATGCAATGACGCAGAGATCAGAAGAGGGTGTCAGATTCCCCTGGAACTGGAGTTCTCCTGGAATTGGAGTTTCAGATGGTTCTTGGCCGCCATGTGGGTGCTGGGGATAGAACCCAGTTCCTCTGTAAGAGCGGTCAGCACTCTTAACCACTAGGCCATCTCTCCAGCCCCAGTTTATTTTCAGATGTCATAATTTTAGTCTATGTGTGGTGTGTATATATGCATATTTTGGAGCAATACAAATTGGAAGGAACAACAACAACAAAAAAGTCTGTTTCCAAAAATTAACAGTAATTAGTAAACTTCTGCTCTAAAGAGTAAACTTCTGCATCAAAAAAATTTTAAAAATACTGAGAAAAAGATGTAAGATATGTATGGCAGAATGCACGATCTCTGGAAGGGTGAGGGGGAATGGAGGGGGAACTGAGTGTAAATTTTATTAAGAAATGTTGTAGGAAATGCACAAAATTTCAAAAAATATTATTGAAAGAAAATTATCTGTCCAAAAATTTCTGAGTTTATCTTTAAAATCATGGCCTATGTACTCACTCTGATCTAAAACTAAATAAATTAAAATGATTTTTATATTTCTTTAGAACTATCCATTCATATTTCTCCCTTAACCCATCAAAACCAAGATGCATATTATAGATATATCAATCTTTTCTCTTTATATCAGATACTGTATTATTTTGCAAGTGAGTTTTTTAAGACACAAATGATTTAATGAAACATCTACTCAGTTTCTATCTTTTACTATATATATATATATATATAATCATTTCTACGATATCCCATAACATTTAATTTGGCTATAGAAAAAGTTCAAATTTGGTCTTCTTGTAAAACTTAAGAAAAGCATGCATGATTTTCCTAGGTTTTCAAAAACCTGCCTTTTCACAATGTTTGTAATACCATATGAAATTATGATATTTGCAGGTTAATGGATGGAACTAGAGAGTATTTTATTAAGTGAAGTATCACAAAAACAGAGAACTAAGTGACATGTTCTCCCTCATTTTCAGTGTGTAGCACCAAACACTTATGTGTGAGTATATATCCTGATTTAACTCCAGGAACCAGGAAAATGGGAATGATTCATGGAAGTAAAGGAAAAAGAAATAACTTAATAATAAATAGTAGTAGGGAACAGATATTGCCAGAATGGATGCAGGGGAAAGTGAGAATGTTCAGCTGGAAAGGGAGGATGGAGTGACATACAGCCTGTTGAACAGGGTACTCAGGAGATAGGTGCTCTTTGGGGAGGGTGGTGATAATGGGGATGCCTGGACATGGAAAGAGGAAGAGTGCCAGATGGGAGGAGAAATAATAGAGATGAATGGATCTTGAGGATCTAGGAAACACTGAAGGAATGTGATAGCCATGCAACCCCATGAAAAATGCATATGCGGTGCCCAAACGTTATTGCATATGTATAAGTGGGGGCTATAGGGAAAAGAACAGTGCCTGACAGAAGAGACCTCCCTTTGGTGGTTGGTGAGAGTGGTCCTAGAGACTCCAAAAATAACACATGCTATTGCCAAAGCTCTTGTTTGTTACCTAAAAGTAATGATAAAACCATATTGGAAATATATTAGACTTGAAGCAATGAAACTCAATACCTAAAGGTCATGGAACAGAGTGGAATGAGGGGTAGAGAGAAAACTAATGCATCCTTCAACTCTCACCAGTGAAGCTTCCTTATGCAACAGCCTACCATGCACACAGAAGGAAAAAAAAAACTGGACAAGATATAAAGAATAAGTTACTGCAGAGTATGTGTCCTTGGATAGTACTCTTATATTAGACCTCACCAACCCACAATGGTGGAAGAGGGTACAGAAAGATTTTAAGAGTCAGAACTCTTAAAACAGAGGACTTTTGAAACAGAGCATTTCAAGAAACTAGAAGCTTGCACATGTGAACTTTTGGCTACTGGGTGAGGGAGAGTATGGATAACTTATGATCTGTAGTTGGACTGACTAGACTACAGTGGATGAATTTGCACTTAGGATGTCAGGGTACAAATGGGTGACTTAGAGGCAGAGTTGCTCATCCAGTGGTTAGCACAAGTGACCCTGAAGCTGTGCTGTGACACATGCTCATAGAGGCCGAGGACTTCAGCCAGGCCAGGCAGAGCACAGATGGGCATAAGCATGGTGGGGGCATGCATACAGAGGCTGTGCATTTCAGCCAGTGGATTATTCACCAGTCTTGTGCAGCAGCATGGGCAGAGTTACCCAGCTGGCAGGGAACAAGGCCCAAGGCAGCAAAATCCCCTCCCCCCATTACTTCAGTTGCAAAGCAATTGTCCCAGTAGGACCACAGTAGTGATTCTAGGGCACAAGGCAATAGAAGAGACAACAAACTTGACACAACTCCATTCCCAGAACACTGAGCCCCACAACCAACCTAGAGGAATGGGCTGGAAGGAAGCAGAGTGAACAGAGCACTAAGTGAGATACTGGCCTTTTACATCCCCACTTTTCAGAGAACCTTCAGAACAGAAAGAGATGAGTGAGTTAGACCTTCCAATATATAAACAAAGGTAAAAGCCTGAAACCTAGACCAGCCAACCCTCCATAAATAAGGGAAAAACAAGGCATCTGAAGGAAACAAGCAAAGCAAGCCTTCAACACAGGGAAGAGACATTTGAGATTTGCATCAGAATACATACAACAAAACCAACCCACATGCCATAAACACAACAAAAGAACAACATGGGAAAAGCATATAATAATTAGACACAAAACTCTACCAATCCTATAAAAGAGTCCTAAAATGAGATCTTCCTGGAGGTAATCCAAGACACAGATCTTAAAAGAATGTTTATAGACATATGCAAATAAGTCAAGGAAGAACTAAAGAGAAAAAATGACAAAACACAAGATTGGAGCAACCAGGAAATGTCGGACACTAGGTAAAGACCAAACTTCCACATTACAGGGATAGAGGAAGAAGAAGAATCACAAGACAATGCTGTTGATAAGATCTTCAACAGAATAATAGAAAAAAAATCCCCAAAATAAATATAACAAATCCATACAAACACCAGCACATAGAACACCAAATAGACAAGATCAGAAAAGAAACTCCCCATGCCATATCATAGTTAAAACACTAAACACCCAAAACAAAGACAAAATACTGAAAGCCACAAGAGAAAAACAACAAGTTATATATAAGGGGCAACACATCAGAATTACAGCTGACTTTTCAGTGCAAAATATGAAAGCAAGAGGAATGTGGACCAAAATATTCCCAGTACTATATGATTATAGATTATAGATGTCAACCCAGGCTACTAACCCAGAAAAACTGTCTTTTATAGTTGAAGGAGAAGGAAAAATCTTCCATGATGTAAATAAAGATGAAATAATACAGACCTGGAAAACCAAACTTTCAGAAAATACTTGAAGCAATTCAAAGGACAGAGGAAAGGAGCAACTATCCCCCAACACCTAGAAAGATAAATTAATAAAAGTATAACTGTGGAAATACTAACCTACACCAAAAATGCAAACAGAAAAGGTGAAAGGAAGCAGCAAATATCTCTCAATTATAGCAATTATAACCTTAAATATTAATGGTCTAAAATGCACAATCAAATGACATAGACTGGGGGAATGGATTAGGAAACAGAACGCGTCTATATACTTTCTACAAGAAACCCATCTCATCCTAAATGATGGGCACCAGCTTAATGTGAAAGGATGGAAAAAATATTCCAAGCAAGTGGTACCAAAGATCAACCAGAAGTTGCTATTTTAATATCAGACAAAATAGACCTCAACATAAAACTAATCAGAAGAGACAAACAGGGTCATTACTTCCTTATCAAAGGAACAATTAACCATGAAGATTTCACAGTCATGAATGTATATGCACCAAACTCTAGCATACTGAGCCTCATAAACAAAATTATGCAGGACATCAAAGGATAGATTAATTCCAGCATGCCAATAGAAGGGGAATTCTATGCCCAACTGAGCCATTTGGACCCTGACTACTTTCACCCTGGGTCCTAAGGAGACCTGCTGCCCTCAGGACTCTGAGACAGGGGCCTTGCTTGTAATTTCCCATTTCAAAAACTCCATCAACTCTATCAACAATGTCTGTTCTCATTAACTTGAAAAACAAAACAAAACAAACAAACAAACAAAAAAAAAAACAAAAAAAAAAAAACAGGCGATTTCATTCCAAAGGAGACAGGTGTCAAGGTTTCAGAGATTACAGTGCCAGCAAATGACAACCAGCTGTGGGTTCCCCATCCTTCCTATAGACAGAAGTCCTGGAGGCCTTCTGATGGGCCACACAGAGAGCCATTCAAATCCACATGGAGCCCTTCCCACTGCACTTTAGAACCACAGTCTCCCGTGGCTGCTGGAAGTAACAGTCTGGAAGAGGTTGCTGGGTATTCCCTGGTCTTACTGAACACTTGGCACATAGCTCAGTTGTCCAGGAAGGTTTCTGGCATTCAGGCCGGTGATGGCCCACCCCAGTTCACTCTGCCCAATACTAGAACCAAAGAGAGGAACTGTTTGAATGGATAGAAGGACAGCCAGGGGCACACACACTCTGCTGGGTTGCCCAGGTGGGTTTCTGGTGTGCAGGCCTCCAGCAGCCCACCCCAGCACCCACTGCCCAATGCTAGAACCATAGAGAGGAACTGTGTGTGGATTGAAGGGCAGCTAGGGTTGCACACACTCTGTGCCCAGTTGCCCAGGTGTGTTTCTGGCATGCATGCTTGTGGCTGCCACCCTGGCACCTGCCGCCCAACACTAAACCATAGAGAGGAAGTGCATGTGTGGATAAAAGGACAGCCAGGGGTGAACATGCTCCATGCCCAGTTGTCCAGGTGGGTTTCTAGCATGCAGGCCTGTGGCAGCCCACCCTGGCACCTGCCACCCAATGCTAGAACCATAGAGAGGAACTGCGAGCATGGATAGAAGAACAAGCAGGGATGCACACACTTTGTGCCTAGTTGCCCAGGTGGGGTCCAGCAAGTGGGCCAAAGGAGAAAACCTGGCCGAGCCCCCCCCCCTCCCGCCGCTCAAACTACTGATACTGTGGTGGAAAGCATAAATTGCTGGTGCTGTGGTTTACTGTGGTTGGGAGGATCCAGCAGTGTCAGTGATTCGAGACATCATGGCCCAAATTGAGGAAGAATCCAGCAGGAAACAAACTGAGTGACCAACCAGTCCTCCATATTAACATTTGAGATTAACAACAGAAGGCAAACAAACAAAGGGGGAAACAATAACAACAACAAAAATACACATGCCAAAGACACAATAGAAAAACAATGATATGGGAAAAGCTCAAAATAAATCCCCACCAAACTCAATCAATCCTGTAGAAGATCCCAACCATGAGATCTCCCTGGAAGGAAACAGAGACACTGACCTTAAAAGAACAATTGTAGACATAATCAAAGAGTATAAAGAACAAAGCAGAGAACTTAAGGGACAGAATGAAAAACTCATGAAGGAAGTAGAAGGCAAGAATGATAAGCTCCAGAATGAATTAAAAGGAGAGACTGACAAACTCAGAAAAGAACTAGAGGAAGAGAAATAAAAACTTTGCAAAGAACTAGAGGGAGAGAATCACAAACTCCAGAAGGAAGTAGAAATATTGAAAAGATCTCAGGCTGAAAAGAAAAAAAAAATTAACAGTGAAGCATGGAGCAACAGGAAGAGAAGGAAAAGCTCCAAAAAGAAGAGGAAATACTGAAGAAAGAACAGGATGAAATAAAAAAAGGAAATTGAACCTTCATCCAATCACCAGAAAAGGATGGGAAAAAGCCTCAGAAGCAGAATGGATGAAGCAGAAAAAAGATTATTAGACCTACAGGACAACACGGTGCAACTAGAAACCTAAAGAAAAGATTATGAAAATTAAAAATAAACACAAAAGTGGAACAACCAGAAAATGTGGGACACTATGAAAAGACCAAAAATCCTCCTCTGCAATATAGTGCTTGAAATGCCTGCTAGGGCAATAAGACAAGAAAGTGAAATTAAAGAAATACTAATTGGAAAATAGGAAATAAAACTAAAATAAAATAAAAATAAAAATAAAATAGGAAAAAAAATACTAATTGGAAAATAGGAAATTGAAAAATAGGAAATAAAACTCTCCCCTTTTGCAGATGATATGATAGTTTACCTAAGGGGTTCTAAAAACTCCTCGAGAAAACTCTTAAAAATGATTAAAAGTTTTAGGAAAGTGGCGGGATACAAAATAAACCTAGAAAAATCAGTAACCTTTCTTTACACCAACAATAAGCAACTGGAGAAGGAATATAAGGAGAACTTCCCAGTCATGATAATAATAATAATAATAATAATAATAATAATAATAAAAATACTAGGAATAAACCTAACCAAACACACCAAAGAAATCTGCAACAGCATTTTAAAACCCTGAAGAAAGAGACTGAAAATGACATCAAAAGATGGAAAGACATCCCATGCTCATGGACTGGAAAAATATAGTAAACACGTCCATTCTACACAAGTTAATATGCAGATTCAATGCAATCCCAATCAAAATCCCAATGAGCTTTTTCGCAGACTTAGAAAAAAATTCTTAAATTCATATGGAAAAACAAAAGACCCTGAATAGCTAAAGCAACCCTGAGTGAAAAGTGCAATACTGGGAGGATTGCATTACCAGACTTCAAGCTATGTTGTAAGGCTGTAGTCATAAAGACAACTTGGTACTGGCAAAAACAACAACAAGAACAAAAACAGAACCATTGACCAATGGAACAAAATTGAAGATCCAAACTTGAGCTAATATAACTTCAGCCACCCCATATTTGACAAAGGGGCTAAAAAAGTTCAATGGAGGAAAGAGAGCGTCTTCAGCAAATGGTGTTGGCAAAACTGGATCACCATTTATAGAAGAACAAAATGAAAACCCTACTTCTTGCTCTGTCCAAAAATAAACTCAAGTAGGTCAAAGATCTCAACCTGAAACCTGAAACTCTGAAGGTGATAGAAGAAAAATTCGGCAGCAACCTAGAAGACATAGGCATAGGAAAAGACTTTCTAAATCAAACAACAGCTGCACGTCAACTTTCCCATGTAGAATATTGAGAAAGACTTAGAAAGAGATGAATAGCATGTTTGGCAGAATGCATGAACTCTCGAGGGGTGGGGGGATGGGGGGACACGGGTCTAGATTTGATAAAAAATATATGTATAAATTAAAAAAGAAAAAAGAAAAATGACTCAAAATAAAAAATTAAAGTGGCGTTACAACTAACAACATGGAATATAAAATATTATAAGAGAATACTATGAAAAATTAAAAAAAAAGAAAATAAGTAAGAAAACAAATTACTCACTCAAAAGATGGAGTTAAAGAGCTAAACAGAGACTTCACCAGAGAGGAAGTAAAGATGGCTGATAAACATCTTAAAAAGTGTTTAATATCATTAATAATTAAGGAAATGCAAATTACAACCACGCTAAGGTATCTCACTCCAATAAGACTAGCCAAGATAAAGAAAACGAAACACACCAAATGCTGGAGATTGTAGGGAAAAGGGAACACTCATCCACTGCTGCTGGGAATGTAAACTGCTACAACCACTGTGGGAAGCAGTGTGCAGAATCCTTAAAAAGCCCAAAATGAGCTTACCACCTAACCCACCCATAACATTCCTGGCTATATAACCACAAGGCACATCCTACCACAAAAATACATGCACAACTAGGTTTATTGCAGCTATCTTTACAATAGCAAAGAGCTGAAACCAACCCAAATACCCATCAACTGCTGAGTGGATGACAAAAATGTGGTACATCTACACAATGGAGTTCTATGGAGTGGTAAAGAAAGATGATATTTGCTGGTAAATGAATAGAACTCGAAGTCATTATGCTAAGTGAAGTAACACAGTCCCAGAAAAAAAAAAAGTGAATTATTTCCCTCATTTGTGGATGCTAACAACAAATCCCCAGTTGGCAGACATACTGCTCAACTTTATTAATATATTTCATTGTATCTGAAAGCAACTGTGCTAATCCAATGTTAATCTCTTAATGGGCTCTAGAATTGTCCTATGACTCGTATTCAAACATTGTAATATTACCATATATGGATGGAAGATATATATTCATATTCTAAAAAAAAAGAATGTAAAGTTACATATCTTTTTACCTGTGTTGAACTTTACTGTTAAAATGTAAATCTCTAAATGTGTTTAGGAATTAACCTATAGTTTATTTTCAGAATTTGTAATTTTGATTTATGTGTGGAGTGTATATATGCATATTTTGGAATAATATAAAATTAAAGGGAACAAAAAAAAGAGAGAAAACCTATTCAAAAAAGTGACCAAAATACTTAACTTGTGCATCCAAAAGGTTATAAAAGACTGTGAAAAAGATGTAATACAGGACTTAACATGTTTGAGAGCATCCATGACCTCTATTGGGGGCCCGGATGATGTAAGGGGTGGGCATGGATGGAAAAATGAGTCTAAATTTGATTAATAAATGTTTTATGAAATGCACTCCATAAAAATTAACTTAAAGAAAGCTCAAAATGAGCCTGCCACTTGACCCAGTCAAACCACTCCTTAGTGTTTACCCACAAGATTCATCCTACCACAGAGATACCTGCACATCTATGATTATTACATCTCTCTTCACAATAGTGAAGAGCTGGAACCAACCCAAGTGACCGTCAACCAATGAGCTGATAGAGAAAATGTGGTACATCTACAAAATGGAATTTTATGCAGCAGTAAAGAAAAATGGCATCATGAACTTTGTAGGTAAATGGATGGAATTAGAAGATATTATGGTAAGTGAAGTAACACAGTCCCAGAAAAACAAACAACAAATGGTATCCCTCATTTGTGAATCACGTACCTAGTTTTAAGGCAAGCTGGGAAATGTTTATGTTATATTATTCTCATTCTGAAATCAAATGTGCTATTATAATATGAATCCCTTAACAGGCCGTAGAATTAATCTACCACTTATTTTCAGACTTTGTAATCTTGGTATATGGGTGGAGGGTATGTAGGCATGTTTTAGATTAATATAAATTTAAAAGGGACATAAATGTGAATCCTGAAGTATTCTTTGGAAATAACGTGCAGCTTATTTTCAGATATATTTATTTTCACATATATATACATACATATATATATGTATAATATATCTATATCTATCTTATAATAATCTTGTCAAAAAATATATCTAACATTTTGTCATCTGTAAAATAATTTTCCAAACACTATATATTACAAATTAATCTGTATAATCCCCAATTACACTTTGGGATTTGCACATACAAATGTTTTGTATAATTTTTATGTTGTATAGTATCACCTTGTAGCTTTCTCTTTCACCTATAGGATGATATAACTTAAAAACTAAGTTTGCTTCCCAAGTTAATTATAAACAGTCACTCAAAACAGCATGGGTGAATTTGATGAAATCTGTGCCTTGATTCCACCCTATAGGTATGTATAATACAACTGTCTTCTGGAGACTCATGGGTCAAAAAACAAAAACCTAAAAAATAAGGGGGAATACAGATAGATATGAACCTTTTTGTCAAAAACCTTGCAATCCAAATCTTAAAACTAACTACAAGAAAAGATTTGTATGTTCCAACAGGTCAAAATGTCACCAACTAAATGGCTGAGAAAGAAAAGATACAGCTTTGCATTGAGTAGGATGTACCAGAAAGTGCCAACAGAAAGGCTGGCCCATCTGAACATTGAAAAGAAGAAAAGCCTCAGATTGCTATATACATCAAACTCCTCTGTGGATCCTACTTGTAACAACTATTTATAATGAGTCCTAACAAAACTTACCTTCTAGGTGCCACAAAGGTTTTAATATGAGAGACTTTCTTACCTTCCCCCATAGAACAAGGAGAAATATGATGATGATGATGATGATGATGATGATGATGATGATGATGATGTCGTTCTCCAACTGTAAATTGGAGCCAACTGTCATAGAGGTAATCTCTTATAAAACCGGTAAAACTGCCTTCTTTAATTGACTAATAGACATAGGAACTGTGAATAGGATTATTCTCTATTCAGAACCAAATATAATACTAAAGTCTCCTTGAGCTATGCACTTAAGCAAAATATGTTAATACAGGAGCTCTGATATCAGCAATGGATTATTCCAATAAGGAGATGTAGGCCAGGGGATCCAAGCCCTCCAAAAGGTAAAGGCTCCTTGCCTCTAAACAGGGATACCTGCAAGAAGAGAGGCGATAAGGCCCTGCTGTCAAAGACCTGAAGTTAATATGGGAGCGATGTATTGAGACCACACATGCAAGTGTACAGATGGTCTCTGGAATACTAGAGAGTGTTACCAAAGGTCACTAAACCAATAAAGCAAATAGGGGTCTCCTTGAGTCAAGCAAGACTCCTCCATCAGCACCAGCTACACCTCACCTGTCTGGAAATACTGTGCAGCAGAGGCAGCCATATGCCTGTATACCCTAAATCTAATTGGCTATTAGCTCTCTCCTTGGAGGAATAACCCACGGCTGATGCCACAAGCTTACATCCTCTAATGGTTAGGAGATGTTATAAGCCACTGTAAGACCCTGTCATATTTAACAGGAAAAAATGTAGTTCATGGATTAACATACCATGCAAACATCTGTGTCTATACCAAAGTAACCTACCATAACAATTAGTACTGTTTAAAAACCTATATATCTAATTGCTTGTGCTTCATTAGTAGGATTGAAAGGTTATTCCTGGACAAACTGTCAGCCCATGAAAGGAAACAGCCAGAATTGACCAGAGTCCAAGACAACAGCTCCAGAGAAAGTAGACTGTTTTGCTTCTCATCCACCTGTGCCTCTTTTCTAGGCATAGGGAACAATCTGTGGAAGAGGGGGCATGGTAGACTGTAAGGGCTGTGATTGGGGTGAATGGTGAAACTACAGCTATATAGCCTGGACACGCATTTGATCAACTTGATTGAACATACAAGCCCCCCCTGCTGGATGGTGGGACCCATGGGCTGTATGGGTTTGGGCATAACTGCTGGCAAATTGGTTTTACATGAAGGATGCTTGTACTCATAAATTATCACTTATTGTTAAAAAATGAAAAAAAAAATCTGAAAGATGCAGTAATGGCAGAATGCATGATCTGGGATATGGTGGGGTGTGGTGGGGGGAAGGGAAAGGGAAATATGCCTGAACTGAATTGGAAAATGATGTATAAAATACGCAAAGCATCAATAAAAAAAGAAAAAAATTTAAAAACTTACAAAAAAGATACAAGGCGGGTATTCCAGAATGCATGAACTCAGGTAGGTTGGGGGGCATGGAAAGGGAAATGACTCTAAACTGGACTGAGAAATGATGTATGAAATGCACAAAACTTCAATAAAAATGTATAAAATCAAACCAACTGAAAAACAAAGAAGCAAGAATGGGTCACAGAATAGAACTTATCACATATGGCAGAAAGGGTGAAGTGTGGTTGGGGGCAGGGAAGCATGGATGGGAGAGGGGACCTAAATTTAACTGTGGTATGAAATGTATGAAAGCTCCATCTTCTTTTTTTTTTTTTTTTTTTTTTTGAGACAAGGTCCATCTATAACTCTGGCTGGCCTGGAACTCACTCTGTAGACCAAGCTGGCCTTGAACTCACAGAGATCCCCCTGACTCTACCTCCTGAGGGCTAGGATTAAAGACGTGCACCATCATGCCCTGCATAAAGATAGTTCTTGACTGCCATGTAGGTGCTGGGAATCAAACCCAGGTCCTCTGCAAGAGCAATCGGTGCTCTTAACCACTGAGTCATCTCTCCAGCCCTCATCCTTTTTTAAAAGATCAGCTTATATATAGGCAGTCCCTTAAAATAAAAACTAAATTTTCAATGGTGTTTATGAAAATTGCAAGGGTTTTTATTGATGTTCTAGCCAGGAAAGAACATATTAAAACAAATACTTTTAGTATTTGAAGGGGAAATTCTTTCCAAGAAAAAATGTAACAGAATTCATGTATACTAAGCTGGCTCTGCAGAGGATGAGAAAGAATAATTCCCTCTGAACAGAAAGAATAAACACACCATACAAGGCACAAAAGATGAATAAGCAGTTCCAAACTAATTAACCTAAACAAGGCCAAAGAAAATAACATTGCCATAACAAAATACTAGTATTAAAAATTTGTCAGTACTGACTTTCAATGTTAACTGTCCAAATTCCCCAATAAAAAGACGCAGACTAATTAATTGGATTAGAAAATAGGATCAATTGATTTGCTGCTTCCAAGAAATCCACTTTACCATTAATTATCAACAGTCTCTTAGGCAAAAGGTTAGGAAAAGATAGTCTATTGAAATTAGATGAAGGAACATTTAGATATAGCTATTCTAATATCTGACACAATAGACTTCAAACTGAAATTGCTTGGAAAAGATGGGAAAGGACAGTCTCTCCATATTAGTGAAAAATCCACCAGAGGATGTCACAGTCCTAAACATATATGCACCAAACACAGAGACACTCAATTTCAATAAAGAAACACTATTAAATATAAAGGCAAGGATTAACTCCAACCCTGAGATAATGGGTTACTATACCACAGTCTTCTGAAAGGAAAAATATTGTAGTCAAAGAATAAATATAGAAATCCTGAAGTTAAGTGCATCATGTATTAAATGGACCTAAGAGACATTTATAATACATTAGATCTCAACAACAACAACAACAACAACAACAATATATATATATATATATATATATATATAAAGTATAGTATTATATATTTTAACAGCACATGGGACATTCTTAAAAATCAACTGCTTATAATAACATGAAATAAGTCTCTACAACTTTAGGACAACTGAAACTATACTTTATTATATCAAAACACAAAAGAATAAAATCTTATTAATAAATAAAGCAATTTGTTGTGCTGTTTGGGACCCATCATTAGCACTGATCCTGGGCAGGTTCCCTGCTGCCTAGTAGTGACCAGCACATGCTTTTCCAATCTTGTCTTCTGTGACCTTGGCCCTATCCATTTGAGACTACTGAAGTTTACGTAACTAGCCAGGCCACTCCACCCTACTGGGAGGCTCCTGATTAGTATGCTTCGATCCTTCTGGTCCCACCAGTACAAAGTCAAAAGAGAAAACCTGAAGCCTGGACGAATTGACTTTTCATACCCAATCTGAAATCAACTAAGCTACATCAATAATACAATGTAACAAACTCCAAATCATCATAGCAGGCTTGAGTTTAATATCAGATTCGCAAGCAAGGAAAGAAATACACACTAAATCTAAAATAAAAATAATACTATGAAAAGCAAAATAATATGTTCTCACCAAACACCACCAACCACACATTTCTACAATGAGAAATCCCTAGATGAAACAGAAGACAAAAAAATGTAAAAGAATGGCCATAAAGTTGATCAAAGAGTCAATGAATTTAATGAACACACAAACAAATCAAATAACTAAAAGAGGGTATGGACCTTACAGATATCTACTGAATATTCCATGCAAGCACTAATGGGGAGGGGAGGACCCTTCTCTTCATCAGCCCAGAGAAGTTTCACTAAAACTGACTACATAATGAGGCACAAAACCCTCAACAATTAAAAAACTTGAAATAATTCCATGCTTTCTATCAGATCACATTCAATAAATCTTCAAATGAACATAAATTCTCTAGTAACTGCACAAACCCATGGAGTTATACAACACATACCAAATGATGAATGTGACAAAGAAGAAATTAAGAAAGAAATAAAAGTATCCCTAGAACTAAATGAAAAGGATAATAAAGCACAACAAAAATTACAGAATTATTTAAAATCTGTCCTAAGAAGGAAGTAATAAGCTCTAAGAGTCTACATTAAGAGAATCAGAACAAGCAAAATATATGAGTTAACATTGCAACTTAAAACTCTGGAAAGGCAAGAACAAGTAAAACTCAACACAGATGAGAAGAAGTAATAAAAATGTGAGCAGAAATTAATGAAATCAAAACAAAGAAAGTAATACAATGAATCAATGAATCTATAAGCTGTTTTTTAGAAAATATAAAAAAGGCAATATACTCTTAACCCAGTTAAATAAAAGTGATAAAAAGAAAATCCAAATACTCAGAATTGAACTTGAAATGGAAAAACATATCAGACAACAAAAATACAGAACATTTTAAGGGAACACTTTAAAAACCTGTACACTAACTATTAAATTTGAAAAGAAAGAAAAAAGGATGAACTTTTAATTCATGGAAACCAACAAAGCTAAGCCAAGAAGAGGAAAATCCCATAAACAGGTCCATATCAAATAAGGAAATTGATGAATTAATAGCAAACCTCACATCTATAAAAAGACCAAGCTAAGATAGATTCAGAGAAGAATTATACAAGACATTTGAAGATCTACAACAAATGCTAATTAAATTATTCAAAATGATAGGAAAAGATGATAGGGAGAAATCTTTTTCTATGAAACCAGCCTCAGTCTAGTACCAAAACCAGGTAAAACCATGTAAAGACATAACAAAAAAGAAAACAATTAATGCCTAACATCAATGAACATAGTTCACAAATTCTCAAAAACTATGCTTGCAAACTGCATAGAGACACACAGCTACAGCTAAAAGATAATCACCTACGAACAATTTGGCTTTATTCTAGAGATGCAGAGATGCCCAATAAATTTAATAAATCATAAAAATGGACATAAAGACAAAAGTCATATGGTCATCTCAATAGATGCAGAAAACGTTTCTGAAAGATTCCAATATGAATTTCTGTTAAATGTCTTAGAATGAATTGGACTAGAGGGAACATAACTCAATATAATTAATGCTATATAAAATAAAACTAGAAGTTTTCCCATTTAAACCATAAACCAGGCAAGGTTGTCCACCATCTCTACTCCTTCTCATTGAACTTGATACCCTTGTTAGGTAAAAAAAGAAGAGGACAAAATTGCGTGAGTACTAACTGTAAAAGAAGAAGTGAATTCATATCTATTTGTAGATGATATGATAGTGTACATAAGCTATACCAAAAATTCCATAAGGAAACGTGTAGAAATGTTCATCACATTCAGCAAAGTGGCAGGTTACATAATCAATTTACAAAAATCAAAAGCTGTTCTATGTATCAATAACAAATAGTCAAAGAAAGAGTTCCTGGAAACCATTCCATTCACAGTCGTCTCAAAAATACCTAGGAATAAACCTGAACAAATAATCAATTGAAATTTAAATATCCGAAGAACAAATTGAGGAAGACCCCAGATGATAGAAAGACTTCTCTTGCTCATGTTTGGTAGTGAACTCCTGTGGCACTCTAAACATCCAAAAAATACATGCCTGTAGATGTCATTATTGAGAAATCCCTAAGTCTGTGCTATCATTAATCAAACATAATTTTTTACTATATGATAAATATGGATGTTTATATTCATTGAAAAATATGCAAGTCACCACTCATCAAAGACGATTCTTTTCCAACATACAGAGACTATGACAGAGTTCCACAACTTGCCACACACAGAGAATAACTGAGATTCCTAGCCTTACATGATACATCTACAATGGCACCTCTACACCTAAGGATCACAGAACTTAGTGGAACAAGGGATATAGAGGATAATAATTCCTCTATCAACTCCAATTGGGAAGTTTCCTGATGCAACAACAGGGAATGCACAAAGAAGGCCACAACTGGCCAAAATGTAAAGAAGAGGACACTGGAGAGTTAACTCCCAGGACGGGATTCTTATATTAAATTTCACCAATCCAGGTCTCAGGGACCATTGTGGAAAATGGTGAGATGTAAGGGCCAGGGGATTAGGCCACAGTCTTACAGTGTCCTTGGCCACAGTTCAGATGAACTTGTGGCAATGATGTTGCTTACAACTCAGTGCTTGGTGTTAGCATCCACAAATGAGGGATAGTATTCATAATTTGCTTTTCTGGGACTGTGTTACTTCACTTAGCACTATATCTTCTAGTTCCATCCATGTACCTGTAAAGTTAATGATGCCATCTTTCTTTACTGCTGTACAGAATTCCTATTGTGTAGATGTACCACATTTTTGCTATTGATTCATTGGGTGAAGGACATTTGGGTTGGTTTATCTCTTTGCTGTTACGAAGAGAGGTGCAATGAATATGGCTGTTCACAAATCTCTGCGGTAGTATGAGTCCTGTCAGTATATACCCAAGAGTGGTATGGCTAGGTCAGGTGGTAAGCTGATCTTGACCTTCTTCAGAGTTCTCCATACTGCTTTCCAAAGTGGTTGTACAAGTTTACATTCCCACAATCAGTGGATGAGTGTCCCCTTTCCCCACAACCTCTCTAGCATTTGGTATCATTTGTTTTATTGATCCTAGCCAGTCTCAGAGTGAAATGATATCTTAAAGTGGATTAATTTGTATTTCCTAATTATAAGTGATGTTGAACATTTTTAAGATGTTTCTCAGCCATCTTTATTTCCTCATTTATGAAGTATCTCTTCAGCTCTTTACTCCATCTTTTGAAGGAGTCATGTGTTTTGTCAGTTCTTTGTTTTTTGGAGTAGTTTATGTATTCTGAAAGTTAATGTATGTCGGATGTGTCACTAGTGAAGGTTTTCTCCCACTCTGTGTGTTTTCCCTTCACTGATTATTTTTGTCCTTGTACCAAAGCTTTTGAGTTTAACGAGGTCCCATTAGTCAATCGTAATCCTCACTTCCAGTGCATCAGCTATCTGATTTAGGAAGTCTTCTCCTTATACCTATGTCTTGTAGTTGTCTATCATCTTCAGAGTTTTGGGTTTCACACTGAAGTCTTTGATCCATTTGGAGTTGATTTTTGTACAGGGCAAGTGGTAGGGGTTTAATTTTATTCTTCTACAATTGGTGATCCAATTTTGCAACACTATTTGCTGAAGATGCTATCTTTACACCATTGAGTCTTCTTGACCCTTTGTCAAATATAACATGGCTGAAATTGTGTGTACTTAAGTTTGGATCCTCGTTTTTGTCCTATTGGTCTACAGATTTGTTTTTGGGCCAGCAACAGGCTGTTTTTTGACTATATCCTTGTAAAATTATTTGAAGTCTGATATAGCGATTCCCCCTTGATTGCTCTTTTCCATCAGGCTTACTTTGGCTATTGTGTTGATAAGAATAAGCAAATGTTTAGGAAATTATATATTTAATAGCAGTGTCAAAGAAGCATTAAGATAATTAACTACTTATCTTCAGTGTCTGAAATAGAAAAGTTTATTATGAAAATATGCTTATATGAAAATAAAACTTTGCCAAGTTGCTGAGGAGCCTTTCAGTGCGGGTTCTATAACACTTTCAGAGGCATCTGTAACCCCTAACCAGTCTTCAATATTCAGGGAAGGATTTACATCCATGGCAGCACATTTAAATAATTAAGTATGTCTGCCTGTTCCAGGCAGCTCAGTTGGTAAGAAACTCTTCCATGCAGCTTGGGTAGACTTCTTCCAGCTGGCTCTGTTTATCTGAGAGTGTCTTCTAGCAGTCCTTACAGCTTATGTACACTTAGGGAGAGAGGGGCCTTGCTATCTTGTCAATTTCTGGGAGACCCTGAATCTTCTGAGTTGTTTACATCTGAGGTTATGGAGTATCACTGCATAATGGAATGTTTCATCATCTTTTAGAACATCATGTGTCTTAATGGGCTTCCATCCAAGATGGAAGGCTTTATCCCAGAGTAAACTGTTACAGCACAGACATCTCTCTTGCCTGAATCAGGACATTTCAGCAAATCATTTGCAGCTATATTTGACCAAATTCTATATGTTTTAAATTTTAGAAGTTTTTTTATGACTCAAATTCTAATGAGTTCTTCTTTATTATAGATAGATTAGACTTATATTTTCCCTCATCAAGTTTCATTATGCAAACACTTTGAAGGCTAATCATATTTTTTAACTTTATTTTTCTTCCCTTTTCCTTTTCAATAATAAGTTACATATAAATAATGGATTGGAGATTTGTTGAATAGCATTTTTCTGTGTTGAATCATCCCATTCTGCAGGGATACTTAAAAAGACACAGGGGTTTATGAAGAGAGAAGCTGCTTAAGAAATAATAATTCAAAAGTCTAAGAAAAATGCTTAGAACTTATCCCATGCCTAAGGTCATCTCTCTCAAAGATTATATAGGCAAATAAGGACATTTGAGTAGAAGAAGATCTCTGATATACCTGCAGGCAAGCCCTGGAGAGAGCTCCATGGTTTCTGATTACATATTATCAGCAATGCAGGTGTAGGCTTACAGTGAGGTAGCTACCTTTGGGTGAATAAGAATTATGAAAGTAACCTATTGCCCCTACTCCACTACATAACACAACAAACACACTGGCTCACTATGTTGGACTTTGGTGTAGTTTACTTTGGATCTGTTATCAGTCCCTATTTGGAATGAGTGGATGTTATTCATATCTCTTGAGAAGCAGATTGATACACAGAATTGTAAATCCTCAGCTCATAAATTTCCTCAAACCTCTTAGAGATGGACATAATGTGTGCAGATAATTTCAGATCCCTTCAGCCTTATAGGACCAGGGTTCTGGAAACATATTCTTCCTAATCTGTGATAAGCTCTAGTCACAACTTCATTCCTGTTAATGCCAAATGGAATATCTGAATTATTGTAACTAAAATGGCAAAGGAATTTTGACAAATCATGATCATTGCAAATAGGCAAGGCTTATCTCCTTTACTCCCTTGGTTATAATTAGGGCATCTATGGAGGCGTCCAAATTGACACTGAAGAGACTCCCAGAAGATTTCTTTCACAGATGACTGGATGATGTTTTTATATCCATAAAAACCAATTCCACACTCCGTTTTGAAGATATCAAGGTAAAACAAATAGCTACTCAGCAAAAATGAAAGAACCTAGCAAGGATTTCATGGCTGGGTCTTGCTTCATCTCTCATCATGGTTTGAGAGACCAGTGTTTCCTCAAGCTACTGCGGAGTTTATGTTATAATTTTGGACTCATATTTTTACCTCAAAAACAATACAATTCTGTCATATCTGCCAAACAGTAATGATTGCCACAATATATAAATCAATGAATTAAATTCTATCTCTGAAGTATAGAGTTTAATTTTGGGCATAAACCACCACGGAGTAGATGCAATGGAATACAGAGTGGCATATTTTTTATTGAAAAAAAAACCGACAGAAGTTTCAGAGAAAAATGAGAATTTCCTCTATTGATATAATCTGTTACAAAATTTGCTACTTATCTATGTCAGTGTCCTTAAAATTTCATCAATTACCTTGATTAATTGTTTTAAGGAGAAGTTTGGCAGGAAGAATTCTATGCCAGTATTGACTTGGCTGCTTTGTCCTATAGGAGTATCTTGTGATTATTCTTCCTTTCCCTTCTGAAAATTCATTTTCTTTTATTGATTTTATGTCCACTGATAGTCTCCGGAAGTGTCAATACACAGAGGTCAGCATGAAGGACACTTACCACAAGGGGAACTGTGACAGCAGGGAGGTCCTTATCCTCCTTCTCCCATACTTCCTTGCTTACAGCAGCCTTTCCTGCACTTCTTACTCTCACATGCCTCACTCGGCTTCCTCTTCATGGTGCTCTGATTCATCTTCAGGAACTCTAAGGAAAGCCTCAAATAATTATGCATGTAAAATCACCGTTTACATGAAGGCATTGGACCTTTATAGCATGAATGAACATCCTATTGTAGTTCACCTCTAGCCCACTACCTGCTGATTTATAGGTCATGCCCAAGAACTATTTTTTGAAGATGAAATTTTAATCAATTTGATAATAAAGAGCACTCAATTTTTTTATTTCAACCCCAATTAGTATGGAAGGTTCTCCTCCCAAATAGCAGTCTGGCCTCATCATTTGTAAACCTCTCTGAAAAGCATCACATTATTACATTTCAAATTGATTAATAATTATTCTGTAAACTTGTTTCAATTATAATTATAAAAATTGATACTATAGCTGTTTTTTATCTTGACCTCTGAATTCTAAATATTTACCACCAGAATCAGGGAAAATGTAGTTGACCTGTGATTTACAAGTAAACCCAAAACTCTCTACTTATCTTGTATATGCTTTAGTCTTTATTGATCAGCACTTTAAGTGGTGTATCTCAAGAAAGTTATGACATTTCATCAAATGACGTAAAAATACACCCTTGGAGAGATACCTATTGTAGAGAATGTTCAGTTACTAAAACATCTGCCACATGAATATAAGTTTCTAGTTCCATCCACCGCTCTTGCATTGCAAGCTGACTTTGATGGCATGGTAGCACTGTGGTGAACACATGGACTCCTATTGCTGAGGAGGCAGAAACAGATGCTTTTCACTGGTCAGCCGGCTATCCAGATCCAGGAGCATCAGGTCTTAGAAAGGGGCCTTGTGTCAAAATAAAGTGGACAATGCTAAGGACCAAACCAGAGGTTGTTCTCCGACCTCCCTGTGTGCTTACCCACATACGGATACCATTCACAGGATACCCAGGGACACTTAAACACACAGGCACCCTGAGATACACACACACACACACACACACACACACACACACACACACACACATCCATTGACCACTTTTTCGCAGGGAAATTCTCATTCACTTATTAATTTATTCCTCTTCGTAGAACAGTCAGAAATTCACAGCATGATTTCAGGTTTAAGCAACTCTGGAATTGCCCTTCCTGTAGGTGGTTGTCTGACAGTTGGGGAAGGGATATTATAGTGTAGTGATTGTTTTTTGTCCTTTTCTATTTACTATATTGGCATCTTGCTTGTGCAGGTTTAAAACCTTACAGAAGTCATTGCAGGAAATGGCACATGATAATGACATTCTTCCTTTTGGCCTCTCCTAATAGTGGCTTTGGCTTGAAGCTGGATCTCTCTACTGATGCTTTGCTGTGTAAGCCACAGATCTAAGTGTCCTCAACACTTGTTACCTAGAAACAGATACAACCTTTCTACTCAGTTTCTCCCTGGTTTAGCTACTTATAGGAAAAGTTCTGTATTTTATATAAAGCTGGCTGGTACTGGTTTCAAGTCTGGTCCCCATGAAATATAAATGGAGTGTCCTTTGTGTTCATTGGGAAGGAATTGATATTATCCATATAATCTAATAGCTGGATTTGATAGTAACTATACCCAGCCTTGCTTGTTGAATTTTATATATATATATATATATATATATATATATGGAATTAGTCTGTGCTCTCTCCTAAACTCTCACCTCACTACGGTGAAGACTTTACTATATATAAAGAATTCTACCTGCTGGGACTAGAGTAATGACTCTGCAATTAAGACTGCATACTATTCTTGCAGAAGACCAGAATTCAGTTCTCAGCACTCAAAATGGTATAGCTCAGGGCCACTGGGCCTCTATGGACACCTGCAATAACATGCACATACCCACAGCCAGAAACGTATAGAAATAAGTAAAAAAATAATCCCACTTTTAGAGCTTTCCTCATACAAATTTTCTACTTCAACTGTTATCAACTTAATTGCTTCAGGTTATGTAGGTGGTTAGCACATTGTTATGAACTTATTCTATGCTGTGTCCCAATATCCACATAAATGACTAGGAACTAACAAGTGTGCATGAATTAATGTTCTTCTAGTATTTCTGTAACTCATCTGAAATTGACAAAAATTTTATTTTTATGATTCTGTTTCTTCCTGAACTCAATGAACGCTATGCCCCACAGCTTATATCGCAAAGAGAATGAAGCCCTAAAACAACAGTCATGGAAAAATGGATTAACTATAGTGCTTGACGATCCCAGCATGTTCTAAGGTGGTTTCAGTCCAAATGGCATTTTTTTCTCACCCCCATTAAATATATTGAAAAAGCAATTTATTCTTACTTTGATACTGACATGACATATCTTTTCTGTTTATAGATAAATCTTTAAGGGAAAGAAAATCTGATAACAGGAATCTAACTGCAAATCTATGGCTGTGGATACTTTGTGTGTGAGGTTTTAAAAAAGTGACAGAGCACCAAGTTAAATTTGAACAGATAAACAAAATCTAATTTATGTGTATTAGATATGGTCTATGTGGTATTTGTAGCATAACTAATAATAATAATACAATTTCTTTAGATACAATTCAAACAAACTAGGCATTCTGGATTTGGATTTGCTAAGCTTGCCTTTACATTTTTTACATTTTTTATCATACCAAATCGTTTTCTGGTTTTGAGACCCAAAGAAGAAAAATAAAAAGTTTACCAGTATGTTCAGTTGAATCTGGGAGAATCCTCATCTCGTACTTGATCCTCAGTATAATGGCCTTGTATAAATTGTTCTAAATAGAAACAATTAAGATAATTCTGTGCTCCCACCCTATCCATTGCCAACTTTGGACCCAGGCAGGCTCCAGTTCCTCTATCTCAGATCTCTGGAATAGTTTCTTAACACAGACTAGCTAAAATCTTTAGCATAGATACCACTGACTCCTGATCAATCTGACACAAAACATTAGATCTAGTAATCTGTAAGATCCCAGGTTGTGTTTATATAGTTTGTATAGCTTGGTTTATTTTCATTCAATACCTGAAACTAAATTAGAGCCTCTTTCAGTTCATGCATGTTAATAGACTGGCCTGTGTGGATGGTGGGACAGATCGTATTGACTGACCTCATGGGTATTAAAAGTGCAGTAAGTAATTCTATGAACCACCCTAAATCTACAAATTAGGATAAGTGGACACAAGGTACAAAAGTTAAATAAATAATGCTCAATAAATCTACTGAATAGTATATAAGAGCCAGTGATTGGGGTGTCAGGTGGCTGTCATAATGTTGCTTTTTCATCATCACCTGACTGTTGTACTCATGTGTTCACTGTACCTATAATTATCCACTCACGACCTATACAAGAGTGGGTCAGTCAACATGCCAGTAAAATGTAGGAGGAGCTAATGAGGCTCCACACCTCCTTGAAGGATTATTAACAGTTAATAGGTATGCAGTGTCACTTTATTCAGTTGTGTAGCCAGGGAGAGACTGTTCATTCACTAGGAATTCAACTCTTACCCAAGCTTATATGAGCAATCCTCATCAAAGTCAGTGCATCGCACATAGATAAAGAAAACATGAAAGTTAGGGAATGATTTTGTTGGACAGGAAAAGAAGTTCGTCAAGAGAATGAGGGAGAACAAGACAGTTGACTGAAAAATATGCAACTTCATTCTATAGAAGCATGAAACACACCAAAAGAAATAACTTTAAAAATTTTTATTCATTTATTATTTTTATTTTATGTGTAAAAGCACTATGACTGTATATATGTAAGTGCATCCCTGTTGTGCAATGCCCAAAAAGGTCAGCAAAAAGTGTTGGATCCCCCAGAACTGGGAGTTTCACATGGTTGTCAGTCACCAGGTGAGTGCTGGTAATCAAATGTGGGCCCTTTTCAAAAGCAGTGAATGCTCTTAGATGCTGACTCATCTCTCCAGACTCTAGCACAAGAAATAACTTTATAAAATTTGAATCAATAGTAACTTTCTAATTCAAAAAGCACTAAGATTTTGTTACTGGTGAGTAAATCAGCCAACAATAAGTTAACTTTCAAACAATACAAATATATTACAAAAAAGAAAATTATATTGGATTACTAAATTCATTTATTTCCATCATAGGATTTTTCAGAAAAAGAATAAAAGCAGACTTCCACAATTCAATATATATATATATATATATATATATATATATATATATATATATATATTTGAACTGGTTCATGAAAGAGAGAGGTAGAGGTCTCTAAATCAGGGCCTCAAACAAAGAAAAGCTCAGCCTCTATGTTTTCTCCCATGTACACACACATATTCTGATTGGGTGTTCTGTGATCAAGGTCATGGCAGCTAGAACTCTACAAGCACTCAGGCACAGACCATGCTTTATACTTTTTTCTTTTTATCTGAGGGTTCCTGCCATGGTTTGAGTGGGAAATGTACCACCTCATAGGTTCCTGTATTTGAATGTTTGATTCCTAGTTGGTCTCCCTGTTTCGGGTTGTTATGGAACTTTTAAGAGGTGGAGACTGCTGAATGAAGTATGTCACTGAATGAAGATTTTAAAAACTTTTTTTCTCACCCTACTTCTTGCTTCTTGCATGTACTGCCTGTGGGCTACTGAACTATGATGGGCCAGCTTCTTCTTGTACCCATGACTTCCCCACCATGTGGAATTTAAACTTCGGAAACTGTAACCCCAATAAAGTCTTTCTTACTAAAGTTTCTTTTGAACAGAATGAATGATTACAGCACCAAAAAGTAATTAATACTGAAAACAATAAGGTTAATGAGAAACTGGAGTTCTAGTTCCCCTGAGATTGGTAACAGAGTGGGGATACATTGGGCACCACTTTTACTCAACTCACAAAGAACTTCAGGCTGCTGCAGTAAGAATAAAGGGTATATAGATCGGGAAAGAAAAAATCATAGTGAACTTATGTGCAAATGCAATTGTTTGTGAAAAGAGAAAAAAGAAGGGAGAAAACATTTCAGATTACAGAAGTGGCTTAGTAGGAAAAACATTAATATGGAAAAATTAAGTGTTTTCCTATTTACTAGCAAAGATTAAATTTTAAAAATTCTAGAAATATAATACTGTCTAATTAACACCAATACTTTTAAGTCAAGAAAAATATACTCAGGTACATATGTAAAAACATTTCAACTTTCTGGTAAAATGAATCAAAATTGATCTTTTATTAGATCTCCACTTATTAATGGAGATATTTATTATATATCCATTTATTAATGGAGATATCTTGTATGTTTAGAAATAGTAATTCTCAAAATACTAATCTAATTTATGCACATATTGATACATAGTTTACTATAGCCTGAATAAAAATACCAGAGATCTATTTTGTAGGTACAAATAAACTTATTTTCAGCTTTTTATGAAAATGAAAAATGTCTGGAGTAGTTAAATTATACTAAATTAGAAAAGCATGGTACAAAGATTGGTGCTGTCTGACCTTTCTCTTTCTGCAGTGTTCCACTAATCAAGAAATACTAGAACTAATGAAGAGTGACTGGTAGTATATAAAACAAACGACTTTTCATACATATAATATATATTTTACTGTTATTAAACTTTTTCCATAAGTCACACATCATTTCTCAATCAAATCTAGAATCCCTTCCTCTTCCATGCCCCTCACCCCACCCGAGTACCTGAAGTCTTCCATACATGTCCTGTATCTTTTTCTGAGTCTTTCCAGAGATTTTTTTCAGTTCTTTTGTTGTTCTCTCTAACTTGTATTGCTACAGCACACACACACACACACACACACACACACACACACACACACACATCACAGCACGCACACCACACACACACACACACACACACACACAAACACACTATATATACTATTAATTATATATTATATTATATATATATATATATCACTTTAATGTTTTCTTTAAGGGAGTGCTTGAGGTTCCTCCTTGGCAATTTCAAACAACTATTAGTCCTGCACTTTTGCATCACATTGGGGTCTTTCCTTCCCATGGTTGCCCAAATAAAGTCCAGAAAGTACATGTCCTGTCTTGTCCCCCCTGCACTGGCCTCCATGTTACAGCCCAGGTAGTCCAACAATGACAGACTATATTCTGACAAGGCTGACATCCCCTTAGCTGTTCAGTCCACAAGCTGTGTATCTCAGTAGTTCCCATCTGGCATTCAAGGTTTGGAGTTTCTTGGAGAGACATGAGTCCTCAGTCCATATTAGAAGGTTAAAAAGCTGTGTCTCGTGTCTTTGAGGAGTGACAAAAGGGGTGGCAGCCACAGAGTTGATTTACTTGCCAGTAAGAATTGAAGATAGGCCAAACAACAGTGCACTCTCTTTTTTCTTTTTGTATTTTTACTAAGATCTCAAGTTCTATGTTTGCAGTACAGTTTCTCCAGTCTTACTGATTATTTATATCTGGTTGTACTTTCCATTTGGATGCTTAAGGCCATATAGTTAACCCAGATTAACCAAGGTTTTAATTTTCTCAAGGTCAGTAGAGGATCTGGTACTCAGGGGTCTCTCAGGGTTTTTTTGGGGAGTGGAGGGTGGGAACACCTTGCTTCTTTCAGTTTTTCATTTACCAGTTCCATCCACTCTAGGATAAAATCAGGTCTTGTTAGACCAGGCTTCCTTTTCTGAAACATGAGCAGACTTTCCTCTTTGTAGACTGGACAGTGGCTGAAGTCCCATTAGTGGATCTCCAAGACCTCCCTGAACAGGAAGACTGGTGACCCACATTTGCAGTACATTTCAAGAGATGCCTCCATGTATAATTCCCTAAGACTTAGTTGACCTCTGAGTGCAACTAACAAAGTTATCCCTTAGGTCCCACGGCCAAATTGGTATGGGCATTAAGTACGGTCATTAAGATCTCAGAAAGCCTAAGTTGCACCAGCCTATTTCATTGCACCTATATTAAAATTGTATTCTTTGGGAACGAAGTGTATGTTACTTCCATAGCATATTACTTGATTCACATCTTTCCATTTTAATCATCATTTTACTCTAAAATATGCACACATATCCTCCATCATGTACCAAAAACCCAAGGTCTGAAAATAAATTTTAGGTCAGCTCTAGAACCTGCTTAGGGATTCACAATGGAAGAGCACAGTTGTCTTTAGATCATGAGGAATATAACATTAACGTTGCTCAGTTTGTCTTACAACTAGGTACTTGGGACTAGCATCCACACATGAGGGATACCATTCATCTTTTGTTTTTCTGGGATTTTGTTATTTCACTTAGCATAAAATCTTCTAGTTCCAGCCATTTACCTGCAAATTTCATGATGTCATCTTTCTTTACTACTGCACAGAACTCCAGTATGTAGATGGAACACTTCTTTGTCCACTCCTTGTTTGAGGAGCACTTGGGTTGGTTCCAGCTCTTCACTATTGTGAAGAGAGCTGCAATAAACATTGCTGTACATGTATCTCTGTGGTAGGAAGAGCCTGATGGATATATTACCAGAAGTTATATGCTGGGTCCAGGTGATAGGCTCATTTTGAGTCTTTCAAGGGTTCTCCACACTGCTTTCCATAGTGGCTGTATAAGTTTGCATTCCCACCAGCAGTGGATGAGTGTTCCCCTTTCCCATACCCTCTCCAGAATTTAGTATCATTTGCTTTCTTGATCCTTGCCAGCATTATCGGGGTGAGATCATATCTTAAAGTGGGTTTAATTTGCATTTCCTTAATTATTAGTGAGGTTGAACACTTTTAAAGATGTTTCTCAGCCATCTCTATTTCCTCACTCATGAAGTCTGTGTTCAACTCTTTACTCCATCTTTTGAGTGAGTCATTTGTTTACTTCTTTGTTTTTGAGTAGTATATATATTTTGGAAGTTAATGTTCTGTCAGATGTATCAGCAGTGAATGTTTCCTCCCACTCTGTGGGTTTTCTCTTCACTTCCCTGATTGTTTCTTTTGATGTACAGAAACTTTTGAGTTTAATAAGGTCCCACTTGTCAATTGTTGATCTTATTTCCTGTGCAGCTGCTGTCTGATTTAGAAAGTCTTTTCCTATGCCTATGTCTTGTAAATTGCTGACAACATTTTCTTCTATCACCTTCAGAGTTTTGATTTTCACCTTGAAAACTTCGATCCATTTGGAGTTGATTTTTATAGAGAGTGAGAGGTAGGATTTTAAATTTATTCTAATACACGTGGTGATCCAGGTTTGCCAACACCATTTGTTGAAGATACTTTCTTTCCTCCATTGAGTCTTTTTGGTCCCCCCCCCCCTTGTCAAGTATGTGGTGGCTGCAATTACATGTGCCCAAGTTTGTATCTTCAGTTTTGTTCCATTGGTCTACAGTTCTGTTTTTGTACCAGGCTGTTTTTATGACTATAGCCCTGTAGTATAGTTTGATGTCTGGTATAGAAATCCCCCCTGTATTGCTTTTTTCATTCAAGGTTGCTTTGGCTATTCAGGGTCTTTTGTTGTTCCATATGAATTTAAGATTTTTTTCGAAACATTTGAAGAATGTTCTTAGAATTTCAATTGGAATTGCATTGAATTGGTATATTAGTTTGAATAGAATGGACAATTTTACAATATTATTTTTTTTCCAATCCATGAGCATGGGAAGTCTTTCCATCTTCTGATGTCTTATTCAATCTACTTCTTCAGGAGTTTACGATTTGTGTTGTGGAGATCTTTGGGGTTTTGGGTTAGGTTTGTTCCTAGGTATTTTATTGGTTTTGAGGCTATTGTGATTGGGAAGGTCTCCTTGTATTCCTTCTTCTGTTGCTTGTTGTTGGTGTAAAGAAAGCCTACTGATTTTTCTAGGTTAATTTTGTATCCCACCACTTTACTGAAACTATTAATCCTTTCTAGGAATTTTTTTGTGGAGTTTTTAGCATCCTTTATGTAAACTATCATATCATCTTCAAAAAGGGATAGTTTTATTTCCTCTTTTCCAATTAATATCCCTTTAATTTTATTTTCTTGCCTTATTGCCCTAGCCAGTGTTTCAAACACTATATTGAAGTGGAGTGGTGACAAGGGGCACCCTTGGTGGGTTCCTAACTTTATGGGGAATCCTTCTAACTTTTCTCCATTTAGGATGATGCTGGTTGTGGGTTTCTTTTTTTTTTTTATTTTACTTATTTCTGTATGTGTATGAATGTACTGTCTGCATGCAAGTCTGTCCACCCGTGTTGTGCAATGCCACAGAGGTCAGAAGAGGGCATCGGATTCCCCTGGAACTGGAGTTCTCCTGGAACCAGAGCTTCAGACGGCTCTCGGCCGCCATGTGGGTGCTGGGGATCGAACCCGGGTCCTCTGCAAGAGCGGTCAGCACTCTCAACTGCAAGGCCATCTCTCCAGCCCTGTGGGTTTCTTATATATGGCTTTCAATGTTGAGGAATAATCCTTCCAGTCCAATTCCCTCTAGTACTTTAATCATAAAGGGATGCTGGATTTTGTCAAAGGCTTTTTATTCTTCTATTGAGATGATCATGTGATTTTTGTCCTTCAGTCCATTTACGTGTTTTATGATATTTACTGATTTTCATATGTTGACCCATCCTTGCATCTCCGGTGTGAATCCAACTTGATCATGGTGAATGATCTTTTTGATGTGGGTCTGTATGTGGTTTGCAATTATTTTTTTGAGAATTTTTGCATCTGAGTTCATTAATGATATGGGTCTCTAGTTCTGTTTTGGTTGCATCCTTGCCTCGTTTTAGTATTAGAGTGATGCTGGCTTCATAGAAGGAATTTGGGAGATTTCCCTCTGTATCCTTCTGAACAATTTGAGTAATAATGGCTGTAACTCTTTTTGAAATGTTTTATAGAATTCTGACCTGAAACCATCTAGGCCTGGGCTTTTTTGAGTTGGGAGGTTTCTTATTACATCTTTAATTTCTTCATATATTATGGTTCTGTTTAAGCTTTCAATTTCTGCTTAGTTGAGTTTCAGTGATTCCCAGGACTTCAGATATTCATCCGTTTCTCCTAGGTTTTCAAACTTAGTAGAGTATAGGTTTCCAAAGCATTCCTGTTGATTATCTGGATCTTTTCATTGTCTGTTGTGATATTTCCCCTCTCATCATGAATTCTATTGATTTGGAGTTGCTCTTTCTTTCTTTTGATTAACTGGGTTAAGTGTCTTTCTATCTTGTTTATTCTCTCAAAGAACCAACTTTTGGATTCATTAATTTTTCTGTGTGGTTTGCTTTGTTTCTATTTCATTGATTTCTGCTCTGATTTTTGTTATTTCTTCCTGTCTGTTGCATTTACGGTTCATTTGTTGTTGTCTCTCAAGTGTTTTTAGCTGCACTGTAGGCACCCAGGGCTATAAACTTTCCTCTTAGATCTACTTTTAAAGTGTCCCATAGGTTTTGTTGTGTTGTACTGTCATTGTCATTCAGTTCCAGGAATGCTTTTCTTTCTTTATTTCCTCTTTGACCCATTCATTATTCAGGAGTGTGTTGTTTAGTCTCCATAACTTCCTGTAGGTAGCAGGGCTTATCTTGGTGTAGATATTGAGCTTTATTGCACTGTGGTCTTAAAAATGCATGAAATTAATTCTTTTATTTTTGGATTTGTTGAGGTGTTTTTCTGTTTCCAAGAGTAGAAAGTATATTCTCTGGTGCTTGGGTGGAATATCTGGAAGATGTCTGTGAGGTCCATTTTCTTTATTGTATTGTTCAGGTCAGATATCTCTCTTTTTATTCTGTGCCCATTTGATCTGTCCAAAGGACTCAGTGGGATATTGAAGTCTCCTACTATGAGTGTGCTGGGGTTAATCTGTGCCTCAATGTCCTGTAGAGTTGTATTTATAAAGGGCAGGGCAGAAGAGTTTGGTGCATATGTATTCATGATTGGGAAGTCTTCATGGTTAATTTTCCCTTTGATAAGGATGTAATGGCCCTCTCTGTCTCTTCTAATTGCTTCTAGTTTGAAGTTTATTTTGTATGATATTAAAATAGTAACTCCTGAGCCCAGGGTGGTGGCACACACTTTTAATCCTAGCACTTAGGAGGCAGGGGCAGGCTGATCTTTATGAGTTCAAAGCCAGCCTGATCTACAGAGTGAGTTCCAGGCCAGCTGGGGCTACATGGAGACCCTGTCTCAAAAAGACAAAAAACAATAAATAAATAAAATAGCAACTCCTGCTTTCTTTTTGGTTCCATTTGCTTGTAATATTTTTTTTTCCTTCCTTTCACTTTAAGTTGTTACCTATCTGTGAGGGTGAGTTGGGTTTCTTACAGACAGCATACAGTTTGATTCTGTTTCCTAATCCTTCTCCCAGCCCATGCCTTTTGATTGGGAAGTTTACTCCATTAATATTTAATGTTATAGTTGAGAGGTGTGTGTTGCTTCCTTTCACCTTATTATCCATTTGTATTTTTCATCTAGGTTTCTACTTCTGCATTTCTGCTTTTATTAATCTCTCTTTCAAGGTTCTTGGGGGTAGGTGCTCCTCTCCTTTGTCCTTTGAATCGCTTCAAGTATTCTCTGAAGGGTTGGTTTTCTGGACATGTATTTTTTCATCTTGTTTACTTCATGGAAGATTTTTCTCTTTCCTTCTACTAGAATCGACATTTTTGCTGGGTATAGTAACCTTGGTTGGAATTTGTAGTCGTATAACACTGGGAATGAACAAAGCATTTTTTCATAAAAATGAGCTCAAAGTATGTACATGAACCCCATAACAGTAAAAATTCTAAAAATATATGGGAAAAGCAATGATGTCTTTTCTGGTTAGTCCTGATAGTTGACAGGATCTCTAGTTACAAGAGAGCACAAGCCTCCAGGTATACCTGTGAGAGATTATTTACATTTTATTAGCTTTTGGGTCTGACTGCAAGTAATTTTATTGATTAGATGAATTGAGTTCAGAAGATCCACCATAGTAGTAGGTTGTACCATGCCCAATATTAGGCACTGGATGGTATAAAAAGAAGCAAGCTAGCTGGGCACAAGCATTCATCATTCTCTGGCTCTTGACTGTGGATCCAATTGACAAACTCTCTCAACCTCCATTTGCCATCATACATGGATGAACACAGGCACACACATATCTACGAAGCCATGTGTGCATATGTATATACTCACAAAGTGTACACATATGCATACACATTCAACAAAACCAAGAAAGTCATTTCCCTCTGCAGTTTTCCTCTGAAACCCTACATGGACTATCAATCATTAGAAAAACATCAAAGTACAGCAAATCTACAAGTTACTGGAAAAATATACTTCAAAATTCACCAAAAGCAATGGATATGGGAGTGCATACCTTCAATTCCACACACCTTTAAAACCAGGAGGCAGAGGCATATCTCTGAGATTGATACCAGTCTGGTCCACAAAGTGAGTTCTGGGTGAGCTGTGATTACAGGGAGATGCTGTCAAAAAGAGAAAGCAAGAAAAGAAAGAAAAATTGACAAAAAACCCTCATGCAAAACAGTTATGAGTGAGAAACTGTCATAACCAATAGGAGGCTATGAAGGCATAAGTATTAAATGCAGTTACTATATGAGGTCCTAGAACAATAAAAGTGAAACGTTTTGAAACCTATGGAAACCAAAGTAGTGAGGGCTTTAGCTAACAACAGTACTTCAGACATGTAGGTATTCCTCTTGGCAGACAGAACAGCTATTTTGTTCCTCCTTTGATGAATATCTTTTCCTATCATGTGGTACCTCCTTTTTGTTTCTTAATGGTCATGCATCGTAAAGGCTTGCAGCATAATTTCTGACACATTTTAAAAGTCATATCATGCTTTTAAAGTCAGAATATGGCAACAAATGGGTACTGGGAGGGACAGAGACAGATTCTTTCAAGGATGGGACTCGGCTAGCAAATCAGGCCCCAATGGATGGACCCACGCTGAAGGACAATTGGAGATAAAAAATAGACTCTAGAAACCACAAATAATAGAGTACAATAACTCATACAATTTTAGCCACCTCATATTTGAAAAGGAGTCCAAGAAGACTTAATAGAGGAAAGACAGCATCTTCTGCAAATGCTCATTATGTTGTTTTGTTCCCTCCCTTTTGTATTGCTCCAACATATGCCTATATAACAATCAAATATGTATCAAAATTATGACCTCTAAGAACTGTATGCTAATTCCAGAACATGTTTAAGTATTCACATTTCCCCTTTAATTTTATATTATGCTAAGATAGGAATACATACCTTCCAAACATACACAGTAAATACAGGGTCTGAAAAGAAACGGTAAGTCAATTCTAGAGCCCATTAATAGATTCTCATTATGACAGCACAGTTGCTTTCATATAAAGAGAAATATAAGAATAATGTTGTTCAGCTTGACTTTCAACTGGGGATTTGGTATTAGCATCCACAAATGAGGGTAACCATTTTTGGAATTCACATTTTTCCCCTTTAATTTTATATTACTCTAAAGTATGCATACATATCCTCCCCCCATATACCACAATTACAAAGTCTGAAAATACGTGGTAGTTTAATTCTAGATCCCATTAAGTTATTAAAACTACGAAACTAGTAGATTTGCCTTCAATTAAAAAGATATATCTTATATATATTATTATATAATATATATATATAATAATTAGTATTATTAGATATGCTGGCAGTTTTGCCAATACCCAATCACTAGGGTTTGTGCTAGCATCCACAGATGAGCAGATAACCAGTTATCATTTATTCAGACTCTTTACTCCTACTCAAGAGATGAGTAAAGAGCGAATGGCTAACAGAGACTCTCACAAGTGAGAACAAGAAGATGGCTTGAGAAAATCTTTAAAGAGTGTATCAATATCATCATAATTAAGGAAAGCCAAAATTTAAACACCACTATAATCTTATCATTCCCACTCCATGGTAAGACTGGCCCAAGATCAAGAAAAAAAATTAAAAGGACATCAAAGTCGGGAGAGGTTTGGGGAAAGCGGAACACTCATCAACTGCTGTAGGAATGTGTAAATCTCATACAACCACAGTGGAAAGCAGTATGGAGAGAACCCTTAAAAGACTCAAAAGTGAGACCTCTACACACTGACCCAGCCATACCACTCTATGGTATATACACAAGACTCAACCCCGACCTAAAGGATATACATGCACATATGTTTATGCAGCTCGCTCTTTACGAATTAGTTGAAAGGCTTGGAACCCAATCCAAACCGCCCCCTCAAACCAGTGTGGGGGATAGAGAAATCGGATTGTTGGCTATACCAATGGAGTTCTTCTATGCAGTGTAAAGAAAAATGACATCATGATCTTTGCAGGTAATGGGATGGAACTCGAAGACATTAAGCTAGTAAGTAACACAGTCCCAGAAAAACAAAGATGAATGGTATCCCTCATTTGTCGATGTTAACAACCAAATATCTAGTAGCAAGGCAAACTAAGCAATTAATATATGATATATATTATATATTTATATATATATATATTTCCCTGAAAGCAAACATGCAAACTGTGCATTAAAATGTGAATAAGTTAATGGGATGTAGAATTAACCTACCATTGATTTTAAGAGTTTTTAATTGTGGTATATGGGGGGAGGGTATGCATGCATTCTTTCAAGTAATGTAAAATTAAAGGAGAAAATGTGAATTACTAATCAGTTTTTGGAATTAGCATAATTTGGTATACATGTGAAAATCATATATGCAAATTTTGGAGCAATACAAATTGGAGGGAACAACAACAAAAGGACTGGATCAAAGAACTGAATAAAACAGTAAACTTCAGTCCAAACAATAAACCTCTGTATAGAAAAACTTTAAAAAGACTGACAAAATGTGCAAGGCATGTATGCTAAAATGCATGACCTCAGGAGTGGGTGGGGGGCATAGAGATGGGAATGAGTCTAAATTGGACTGATAAATGTTGTATGAATTGCAAAAAAATCTTCAATAAAATATTAAAAAGAAAAAAAAAAAGGACAAGCTCTTTGACCTCCTCACAGCTTTCCTAGATAAGAATTTTCAACATTCTTTTTAAATTCAATAGAGTTCGCCTTTGGAGCTGCATGACCACACCACAGAGATTTGAAAATAATTACAAATAGCTTGCCCAAACCTCAAGAGAATCTGATTTATTTCATTTGAAAGATTTTTTTTCTTTTTTTTTTTAAGATTTGTTTTTCTTTATTTTATGAATATAAGCGTTTTGCTCACATGGGTATAAGTATACTACATGTAGGTAGCACACATGGAAGTCAGAAAAGACATCAGATCCTCTAGAACTGCAGGTACAGACCATTCTAAGCCAGCATGTGGGTGCTGGGAACCTAACCTGGTTCCTCTGCAAGAGCACCCAGTGCTCCTGACACCTGAGACTCTCTCCACCCCAGTAGGGTGAATATTGGTGCTGGCATAGACATGATTTAACTCTACAGTTGCTTCTCCTAAGGAAGAGCAGCAGCCAGGCAGGGTGACCATGCATCCAGGAGCCTGAGGCAGGGGATCAATTTTTCTTTTTCTTTTTTTTCTTTTTCTGATATGACACTTTATTTTTTCAGCTGTGTAAAACCATGATAAAACCAGGTTCTTTTAAAGCTACATTATACTAGAACACAATATTTTGGTGCTGATGGCTGCAAGTTGTACACATTTAAAAATCTGAGTTTGGTTCACAGCAAAATACAATTCATCTGCATGAATCCTTTCTTTAATAAATTATAGTATATTATTTATCTGTTTCATAGATTCATAACTTCATTCTTCTATATAGAATTCTCTGGAAATGTTTAAGCAGTCCCTCCAAAAATAAAGCTCTGACTTTTACAGTACCTTGTCTTTTTTTTTTATTGATGCTTTGTGAATTTCTTTTTTCTTTTTTTATTTTTTTTATTGGTGCTTTCTGCATTTGATACATCATTTTCCAATTCAGATCAGGCATATTTCCCTTTCCCTTCCCCCCTACCCCCACCGCATCCCAGATCATGCATTTTTCCATAACTGTCCTGCATCTTTCTCTCAGTTTTTTTTTTCATTTATTAGCTTTAAGTGATGATCCATAAGTACAAGCATCCTTCATATGAAACCAATTTGCAGGCTGTTGTGCCCAAACCCCCACAGCCCCACCATCCAGCAGGGGGTGAGGGGTTGTATGTTCAATCAAGTTGATCAAATGAGTGACCAGACTACATTGCTGTAGTTTCACCATTCACCTCAATCGCAGCCCTTACATTCTACAATGGCCCCTCTTCCACAGATTGTTCCCCAGGCTTAGGAAAAGGGCAGAGGTGGATGAGAAGCTAAACAGTCCACTCTCTCTGGAGCTGTTGTCTTGGACTCTGGTCAATTCTGGCTGTTTCCTTTCATGGGCTGACAGTTTGTCCAGGAATAACCTTTCGATCCTACTAATGAAGCACAAGCAATTAAATATATAGGTATTTAAACAGCACTAATAGTTATGGTTTGTTACTGGTACAGACACATTTGTTTGGATGATATGTTAATCCTGAATACATTTTTTCCGTTAAATATGACAGGGTCTTATTGTGGGGCTTATAACATCTCTCTAACTCTAGAGGATGTATAGGCTTGTGGCATCAGCCATGGGTTATTCCTCCAAGGGAGAGACAATAGCCAATTAGGTTTGGATATACAGCATCTGGCTGCCTCTGCTGCACAGTATTTCAGGCAGTGAGGTGTACTGGTGTTGAGGTGGAGTCTTGCTTGACTCAGGGAGACCCGTATTTGCTTTATTTGGTTGAGTGGCCTTGGTAACACTCTCTGGTATCCAGAGGCCATCTGTACACTTGCATGTGTGGTCTCAATACAGCTTTCCCATTTTAACACCAGGTCTTCGGCAGCAAGGCCTTATCGCCCTCCTTCTTGCAGGTATCCAGTTTGAGGCAAGGAGCCTTACCTTTTGTGGGGCCTTTGAAGCCCCACAAAAGTACTTGTTTGAATTTCATACATCATTTCCAATTCAGTTAGGCATATTCCCTTCCCTTCCCCCCACCCCCCCCTACCCATCCCAGATCATCATTTGCAGTAACTTTTCTGCATCTTTCTGTTTGTTTTTTTTGTTTTCATTTTTTTAACAATAAGTGATAATTTGTGAGTACAAGCATCCTCATGTAAAACCAATTTGCGAGCAGTTGTGCCCAAACCCACACAGCTCATGGGTCCCACCATCCAGCAGGGGGGCTTGTATGTTTAATCAAGTTGATCAAATGAGTTTCCAGTCTATATTGTAGTTTACCATTCACCCCAATCACAGCCTTACATTCGACCGCGCCCCTCTTCCACAGATTGTTCCTAGGCTTAGAAAAGGGGCACAGGTGGATGAGAAGCAAAACGTCTACTTTCTCTGGAGCTGTTGTCTTGGCCTCTAGTCAATTCTGGCTGTTTTTCTTTCATGGGCTGCCAGCTTGTCAGGCATACCTTTCAATCCTACTAATGGCACATGCAATTAGATATATATGTATTAAACAGTATAATATATAGCCTTTCGATCCTACTAATGAAGCACTCGCCAATTAGATATTATAGTATTTAAACAGTACTAATTGTTATGGTAGGTTACTTTGGTATAGACACAATGTTTGGATGGTATGTTAATCCATTATACATTTTCTTCTGTTAAGTATGACAGGGTTTTTGTGGTTTATAATATTCCTAACCATTAGAGGATATAAGCTTGTGGCATCAGCCATGGTTATTCCCAGGAGAGAGCTAATAGCCAATTAAATTTGGGGTTACAGAACATATGGTGCTGACTGCTGCACAGTTTTCCAGGCAGTTGAGGTGTAGTGGTGCTGACGGCGAGTCTTGCTTGACTCAAGGAGACCTATATTTGCTATATTGGTTTGTGGCCTTTGGTAACACTCTCTGGCATTCCAGAGACCATCGTATGTTTGCAAGTGCGGTCTCCATACATGAAAGATATTTTTTTTTCAATGTACAAAGGTGATAATAATGTGAAAACACAGGTAATGAAGATCTAGTTTTTTTTTTCATCTCCCCAAGCAATTTCTTGATAGATTGTTAAGAACAAGATTTTCATCCCTGCCGCCAGCTTCATTCTGCCATTGTTTTTTTTTTTTTTTTTTTTTTTTTTTGTCTTTTCGAGACAGGGTCTCCCTGTAACCCCTACTGTTCTGGAACTCATTCAGTAGACCAGGCTGGCCTTGAACTTACAAAGATACACCTGCCTCTGCTTCCCAAGTGCTAGGATTAAAGGCTTGCACCACCACGCCCAGCCCATTCTGCCTTTTTTAAAGTAGATGAACTTGACAAAGTCAATCCAGTTAGAGTTTTGATAAAACCTGGGTAGATTCAATGAATTCAAATTCTAATGCTGGAATCAGAATGGTGATGTGTGGAGATTCCATTTTCCTGGAGCACTTAGGAAATCAGCCTGCAAGGCAAATGGAGCCTTCAAGCCTGAGCCCTGCTGATTTCCTGCTAGCTTTTGGGAACTGCCTAGCACCACTGCCTTTGATGCTTTGGGCAAAACTTTGTTACATTCCTGTAGTGGTCTGGAGTATATGTTGTAAATTCCTGTATTCCCCAACTCCCAGTCACACCTCACAAGGTCCAGTATAAATACTCTGGGTTGTAAAAATAAAGGTGAGTTATTCCCCCATGGAATTTCTCCTGGCTCATTATTGAGTCCATCTCTTCTCCTCCTCTCTCTGGCCTTACCTGCACCTTCTCCTTCCTCCACCCTTCCATGGCTAGAACCTGGTTAGCTGACAGGCAGGCTGGATCCAAGGACTCTGCAGTCCCTAGTAATGATGAAGGGAGGAAGAATACTGAAAGGTTACAGTGATGGCCAGGTTTAGACAAAAGTGTTTCCCAATATGTACTGTGTTGTTTCTTTCAGTCAATAAATGCCAGCCTGTGTCAGGTAAGGCTAGATATAGTATATTGAAACATACATTGCTCAGCTATCCTCCTTGCAACTCTCAGCTCTGTCATTAAAAGGCTCAGTTGCAGCGGGGCATGTGGCGAACGCCTTTAATCCTAGCACTTGGGAGGCAGAGGCAGGCTGATCTTTGTGAGTCCAAATCCAGCCTGGTCTACAGCGTGAGTTCTAGGACAGCTGGGGCTACAGGGAGACCCCCGTCTCGAAAAAGACTAAATAAATAAATAAATAAATAAATAAATAAATAAATAAATAATAAAAAATAACATTCTGTCCTCTTAGATGCCTTGTGCACTCTAGATTTGTGACCTATAGCCAGGAAAACTCATTCAGCTCCTGTATAGAATCAGAGCATGTGTGTGTGTGTGCGTGTGTGTGTGTGTGTGTGTGTGTGTGTGTGTGTGTGTGTGATGTATGGGCTTGAGAGAAAGAATGAGAGAGACAGACAGACAGACAGAGACAGGGACTCATTTCTCTGTGTATAGGCAACATGTTTAAGTTCTTTTGTTCTTCAAATTCTTGATTTCTCACTTCAGATAAAGATATAACAAAGATATAAACAGATAAGAATATAACATATTCACAACTTAGACTGATGAATCTCACAGTTAATTAATTTTTCCAGAAGAACAGTAATTCATCACATAATCTGACATTATGCAATGAACGACTCTACGCAAGTAACGAACACTTATGAAGACTGATAAAAAATAAATAAAACCTGTTTAGGGTTTCAGGAAACTTGATAATTTTGAGAACTCACAGTTATTCTAATTCATAGTTACTACAATTTTCTACCTTGTTGTTTCTCTGTCATTAGCTTTGAATGTATATGTGGAACTTGAGTCAACCTGGTAGATGCCTAGCATAGTGTATTGGATCATCAAAATCCAGTTGCCATTTGTGGTGGTTTGAATGTGTGTCCCCCATAGGCTCTAGGTATTCAGACATTTGTCTCCAGTTGGTGGTGCTGTTTCTGGAGGTCTTAGAAGGTGTAGCCATGCTGGGGGAAGTATGTCACTGGGGGCGGGCTTAGTGAGCTTAACAAGCCTCGTGCTCTACAGTTGCTCGTCTCTGCTTGCTGTGCTCTTTGCGAGATGTGACCCTCTGTTTGCTGTTCCGGATCCGACCGCCATGCCTCCCGCCACAATGGACTAATTCCCTGGAACCGCCAATCGTAAGCTCAAATAAACTCTTCCTTTTATTTTTTTTTATTTTTTTTTATTAATTTTTATTTATTTCTGTATGTGTATGAATGTACTGTCTGCATGCAAGTCTGTGCACCCGTGTCGTGCAACGCCGCGGAGTTCAGAAGAGGGTCTCGGATTCCCCTGGAACTGGAGTTCTCCTGGATTTGGAGCTTCAGACGGTTCTCAGCCGCCATGTGGTTGCTGGGGATCGAACCTGGGTCCTCTGCAAGAGCGGTCGGTGCTCTTAACCGCTAGGCCATCTCTCCAGCCCAAACTCTTCCTTTTATAAGTTCCTTGGTCTGGTGTTTTATCACAGCAACAGAAAAGTGACTAATACACCATTCATATCTACACATGGTGTCAAAATGATTCCATGACTGAATAGATTGGCTAAATCCTTCCAATGATAAATTGCTCATTTGATTCACCATTATATGACATCCATTATTCTATCATCTGCTGAAAGAGCAGCATTAAAGTAACACATGAAAATGTGGGGAACAATTTACGGTAATTAAGAGCTTATTCTTGGTTGATGTGAAGACAGGTGCTCCAGGTTCACATGTAGCTACATTCATACATACACACACACACACACACACACACACACACACACTCACACACACACACAAACACATCAACAAACCTGGACACTCAACCAAATATATGTGTACACGCACAGACCAAGGCAGACTCAAATACATGCATCCACACACAAAGAAATTCTAGCTAGTATAAATGAAAGATTACAGTGGCCAAAAATATCCAAGAAAGTGAACTGATTCCTGATACTGGCTGTTTGATTTATTAAGATGAAGTGTCTGGTTGAGGCATTGTCTTCCCTTTGAAGATTACCTGAATTTAAACTCTTTTTATGTATTCTACAACAGGAGGTTTCCATACTGTTCTACTAGCCCTTTAGTGTTAGTTATTCCTCCCCTTTAACTCCTTTACCTGAACTATTCATCACCCACCCCATTTAATCCATTCTGTTCCATTATTCCCTTCTTTTCTTTACAAGAGTATATTCAAGTGCCACACTTCCCCATGGAGATATACTATTTTCTTAACTTATAGTGGTATTCCAAATGAAACACAGATGTCTAACCATCCAAAGATAATGTCCACATGTGATAGAATACATGCAATGCTGTATTTTGGGGTATTGATTACCTCATTCCAGATTATTGTTTCAAGTTCTATCCATTTATCTGGGAACTTCATAATGTCATTTTTCTTAACTACTGAAAAATACTCCACTATGTAAATACAACAATTTTCTTTTCCTTTCATTTCTTGATGTACATATTGAGGTTACTCTATTTCCTGTTGTTAAAAGGGCAGAAATGAACATGGACAACCAAATATATCTGTGGTAGTATGGACAGATTTTGGTAATATGACCAAGAATGGAATAGCTAGATTGGATGATAATTCTGTTTCTGCCTTTTATTTTTATTTTATTTTTACTTTTTATTTATTTATTTATTTATTTATTTATTTATTTATTTATTTATTTTTGTCTTTTCTAGACAGGGTCTCCCTGTAGCTCCAGCTATCCTGGAACTCACTCTCTAGACCAGGCTGGACTTGAACCCACAAACATCTGCCTGCTTCTGCCTCTGGAGTGCTAGGATTAAAGGCACACACCACCATTTTTTTTTTTTTTTGGCCTTTACTGCCTTTTATTTTTAAAAGGTTTGTAAATTTCATACAATACGATTTGATCAAATTTAGACCTCTATCCCTATCTGTAATCTGTTACTATTCCCTGCCCTGATTTCATGTAATATATATGCCCAACCATGTCAATTTTTTCAGCAAATGGATCCACCATTGCACCCTGGTTAAATATCACAGTCACACCCTTAAAGAATGACTCCTCCCCTCCCAGGAAACAGTTTCCAGACAGCTAGGGAGTTACTCATATTTCTACCATTTTGAGAAACCTCCACACTGATTTCCATAGTGACAGCACAAGTTTCCTTTTTCATCAGCACCGAGTAACTATTCCCCTTTCTCCATATTCACACCAACATTTGTTGGCTTAAAACAAACTGGAGATTATGGCATTGTACAGTGGAATATTGTCAAAATATTTATTTGCATTTCACTGATGGCTAAGTAGGTTGAACTGTTTAAAAGTGTGTCTCGGGCATTTGGATTTCAAGTTGTGTAAACTCTCAGTATCGTTCCGTGGGTCATTTTTAATGGGGTTGTTGGTTTGTTTTCATGTTTTATTTTTTGAGCTATATATATAAATTCTAGAAACTAACACTCTGTCAGTTATATAACTGGTAAAGATTTTTTCTGTATGTTGTGCTTTCACACAAATGATATTTTTCACTGCTGTAACAGAGCATTTTAGCTTCATGATGCCTCAGCTGTCAATTGTTGGACTTAATTCCTTTGCTGTTCAGAATGTCCTTTTCTGGACCTTTGAGTGGTAGTGTAAGCCCTAAATTTTTGTTCAATAGACTTATGGTATTAAGTCTTTTTTTGAGGTCTTCAACCATTTGGAGTTGGGTTTGTATGTGATGAGAAATAAGGGACCAGTTTTATTTTTTTATGTGCAGCTATTCAGTTTGAGGAGTACCATTTATTGAAGATACTCTTTTCACTACTGTGTATTTTTTAATTCATTCTCAAAAATTTTGTGGTTAGGAATTTGCATATATGACAGAATGCATGAAATCCAGTATGGGGAATGGAATCTAAATTTGATTAAACTCTATTATATGAAATGCATAAAAGCTCAATAAAATTCGCATTAAAATTAGGTGGTTATAAGTGCTTGGACTTATATCAAAGTTTGAAATTCTGTTCAATTGATCTTTTTTTTTTTTTTTTTTTTTTTGCAGTGAGATGCTGACTTTATTCCTATAGCTCTGTAGAATAACTTAAATGAGGAGTAATGTTACTTCTAGATCTTTAATGGTTCAATAGGCTTTGTCTAATTGTTTTTTTGTGTTTCTATGTGATATTTAAGATTATATTTTCAATTTATATGAAGAATTGCATTTGAATTTTCATTTAGATTGCAATGAATAAGTAGATAACTTTTTGTATTTTGATTCAGAAAATATTGATCCAATCTATCTATGAGCATTAGAGTTCTTTCCATCCTCTCATAACTTCTTCAATTTCTTTATAAAGCTTTTTTTTATTGCAAAAGTATTTCTCTTCCTTGGGTGGAGTTAGTCCAAAAAAAATTAGGGTATTCAGAATTGCATTGATTCCTAAATTATTTGTAATGTGCTTCTCTTTGGATATAGGTAGCCTACTGGATTGTGTGTTTTAATTTTGTATTCTGCTATGTTGCTGAATATATTGATCACATTAGGTGTATGGGGGGTCTAAAGGATCTTTTATATGCAGAATCATGTCATCTGCACATCAAGGTTTTTGCTTCCTCCCTTTCCTATTTGCAACCCCTTTATCATCTTCACTTGAGTTACTGCTCTAAGTAAGACCAAGAACTTTACTGAACAGGAACAGAAAAGAGTGGGCACCCATGATTAATTTCAGATTTTAATTGATATACTTTGAGGTTTTTTTTTTTCTGCTTAGGATGATGTTGCCTGTGGGCTTGTTGAATAATGCGTTTATTATTTGGAGAAATGTCACTGTTATCTCCAGATGTTCCAGGACTTTTAGCATGAATTGATGTTGAATTTTTTTATCTATTTATCTATTTATCTATTTATCTATTTATTTATTTATTTGTCTTTTTTAGACAGGGTCTCCCTGTAGCTCCACCTGAGTGGTGGGATTAGAGGTGTGGGCCACCATGCCCAGCTCTAGCATTAGGATTCATGTCTGCCCTAATATTATGTTCTACTAGGAAAAAAAACATTGGAAAATTTCTGCAAAGATTAAAATGAAAATAATTTCAATTAGTCTGAAACTCAGGAAATCTGTCATAATTTATGGTCTCATCAATCTACAGAAGGAGACTTTGTGACCAATCCTTTAATTGGGAAGATTGAAATGTCCTCCATGTTGTGGCCAAAGGTATACAATGACATGCATGTTTCTGCAGCCCCCACCCCCGGTATTACAGATATGAGGAGGAAACAACATAGAGGGAATTAGATCATAGGTTTGGCTGATTTCAAAATCATCAATCATTATTATTCATCAAAACACAATCATAAGCTCCAATGAAAACCCCACGTTGTCACTAATGTCCCAGTTTCAGAGTCTTATGGATTTGGCGTTTTGTCTTATGGGAATGTTGCATGCTCTGTTACTATGAAAAATATTGTGTTGGCTATAAAGTAGGATGATTTTGATTCTCCTCTGCATTCTCCTGGATGGATGAGCTGGAAGTCGTCTGAGTTCACAGTTGAAAAGGCATGTCTTCTTTTTTCCACTTATTTTTTATTGACATTTTGAATATTTCATTCATCATTTTTCATTCCAATTTGGATGCCTTCCCCTCTCCTTACTCTTTCCCCCCACCCTAGTTTATGCATTCTGCCATATGCACCTTGCATCTTTCTCTCTGTGTTTCCAATGATTTATTTTTCTGCAGAGGGTTGTTGTTTTGAGCAGAATTTAACTGCATCTGTCAGTTCTTTGACCCAGTCCTTATCTTATTGTTTTTCCCTCCCCTTTTTATTACTGCAAATTATGCCTATATAAACAACCCATATGTATCAAAATTATGACCTCTGGGAATAAACTGTATGCTAATTCCTAAATATGTTTTCGGATTCACATTTTTCCCTTTAATTTTATATTAGTCTATAATATGAGTACATATCTTCCACCCATATATGGTAATTAACATCTGTGAATAGAAGTGGTAGGTCAATTCTAGAGCCCAGTAAGAGATTCACATTATCACCCCACCACAGAGATACATGCACGACCAGGTTTATTTCAGCTCTCTTCACAATAGCAAGGAGCTAGAACCAACCCAAATGCCCCTCAACTGATGAGTGCATAGAGAAAATGTGGTACATCTACTCAATGGAGTTCTAGGCAACAGTAAAGAAAGATGACATCATGAGCTTTGCAGGAAAATGGGTGGAGCTAGAGAACATCATTCCGAGTTAAGTAACACAGTCTCAGAAAAACAAACGACGAATGGTATCCCTCATCTGTGGATGCTAGTGCCAATTACCTAGTTGTATTTCGTGTGCACAGCCTTTTGTCCAAAGCAGTTGGGCATAATGCATATTGGAAACAACAACAACAACAACAACAACAACAACAACAACAACAGAAAGGACTGCATCAAAGAACTGACTGAAACAGTGAACTTCTGCGCAAAACAGTCAACTTCCTCATGGAGAATATTGAGAAAGACTAAGAGACGAAAAGCTCAATGGTTAAGAGAAATATCTCAATGGTTAAGAGCACTGGCTGCTCTGTTACAGAGGAACTGGGTTAGATTCCAAGCATCTATATGGAGGCTAATAATAGTCTGTCACTCAAGTTCTAGAGGGATCTGATGTAAAACGCTTATACACGTATAATTAAAAATTATATATAAATAAAATAAATTTCTCACAATGAGGAAAAAAAAGAGATTCACATTATGATGGCACAGTTGCTTTCAGATACAAAGAAATATAATCATAAATTTGTGCAGTTTGCCAGCCAACTGGGGGTTTGGTGTTAACATCCACAAATGAGGGATACCGTTAGCCTTTTTTTTCTATTCTGGGACTGTGTTATGTCACTTAGCAAAATGCCTTCGAGTTCCATTCATTTACCTGCAAAGTTCATGATACTATCTTTCTTTACCGCTGCTTAGAACTCCATTATGTAGATATACCACATTTTTGTTATCCACTCATCAGGGGAGGAGCATTTGGGTTGGTTCCATCTCCTTGCTATTGTGAAGAGAATTGCAATAAACATAGCTGTGCATGTAGCTTTTGGGTAAGATAAATCTCGTGGGTATATTTTCAGAAGTGGTATTGCTGGGTCAGGTAGTAGGCTCATTTTGAGTCTTTTAAGGGTTCTCCACACTACTTTCCACAGTGGTTGTATGAGTTTACATTCCCACCAGCAGGGGATGAGTGTTCTCCTTTCCCCAGAACCTCTCCATCATCTGGTGTCTTTTGTTTTCTTGATCTTGGCCAGTTTTATTGGAGTGAGATGATATCTTAGATTAGTTTTTATTTACATTTCCTAAATTATGAACGATGTTGAACACTTTTTAAGACGTTTCTCAGGCATCTTTACATCCTTACTGGTAAAGTCTCTGTTAAACACTTTACACCTTCTTTTGATTAGCTCATTTGTTTTCTTCTTTGTTTTTTTAAGTAGTCTATATATTATGAATGTTAATTCTCTCTCAGATGTTTGAGTAGTGAATGCTTCCTCCCACTCTGTGGGTTTTCACTTCACTGATTGTTTCACTGTACAGACACTTTTGAGTTTGATGAGGTCCCACTTGTCAGCTGTTCTTCTTATTTCCTATGGAGCTAATGTTTGGTTTACAAAGACTTTTTCTAAGACTATATCTTGTACGTTGTTGCCAACTTTTTCTCTATCACCTTCAGGGTTTCAGGATTCAGTTGAGATCTTTGATCCACGTGGAGTTTATTTTTGTACAGGGTGAGATGTAGGGGTTTAATTTTGTTCTACAAATAGTGATCCAGTTTTGCCAAGAACATTTGCTAAAGATGCTATCTTTCCTCCATTGAGCTTTTTTGGCCCCTTTGTTGAATATGAGGTGGCTGAAGTTATAAGAGTTCAAGTTTGGATCTTCAAGTTTATTCCATTGGTCAACAGGTCTGTTTTTGTGTCAGTCCAGGCTGTCTTTATGACTATAGCCTTGTAATACAACTTGAAGTCTGGTAAAGTAATCCCCTCTGTATTGCACTTTTCACTCTGGGTTGCAGTTGCTTTAGCTATTCAGGTTTTTTTTTTCTCTATATGAATTTAAGGATTTTTTTCCAAGTCTGTGAAGAAGCTCATGGGGATTTTGATTGGGATTGCTTTGAATCTGTATATTAATTTGGTTAGAATGGACATTTTTCCTATATTAATTTTTCCAGTCCATGAGCATGGGAGGCCTTTCCATCTTTTGATGTCAATTTCAATGTCCTTCGTTAGGGTTTTATAATTTTTTGTTATAAAGGTCTTTGGTGTCTTTGGTTAGGTTTATTCTCAGTTTTTTTTTGAGGCTATTGTGATCAAGAAGGTCTCTTTATATTCCTTTTCCAGTTGCTTATTGTTGGCGTAAAGAAAGGCTACTGATTTTTTTTTTTTTAGTTTATTTTGTATCCCACCAGTTTTCTGAAACTTTTAATTGTTTCTAGGAGTTTTCTCATGGAGTTTTTATCATGCCTTAAGTAAACTATCATATCATCTGCAAAAAAGGATATTTTTACTTCGTCTACTCTGATTAGTACCCCTTTAATTTGTATGTTGAATTTTATATAAGCTTTTCTGGCATTCAGTGAAATGATTTTGTGGTTTCTGTCTTTCATTTTTTTTAAATGGTGGAATATCACATGTTTGGGATGAAACCAACTAGTCTAGACTTGAAAATCTTTCTTTTTGCTCATTAAATAATTTTAAAAGTGTTCAATTGACAATTATGTCTATGGCCATACCACCCTGTCAGTGCCTGATCTTATCTAATCTTGGATATTAAGCAGAATCAAGCCTTTTTAATACTTGGATAGGAGAAGTATGTCATCCATTCTCCTTGGAGTGATTAAACAACAGTGTCTTTTACATCATTGTCTGGTTTTAGTATTAAGGTATTACTAGCTTCATGCAAAGGAAATTTGGGAATGTCTTTAATTCCAGCCCATGGAAAGGAGAGCCAGGTAGATCTCTAGGAACTATAGGCCACTCTGGTACATAGGGAGTTATAGACAAGCTGAGGGTAAAAGGAAACTGTGCTTCAAAAAATACATTGGGGAAGTATTAGCTTCTACTTATATATGAAAGGAAAATTTGAAGAGTATTCATATTCCTTATTCTTTGAGGGTGGGACAGAATTCTGGATTTTAGTAATCTACTCAGATATTTTTAGGTTGGCAGATTATTTTTAATTTAGTATTTAATATATTTTATTGAACTTTTTGATTTCATGTGTCTTAATCACATTTAGATCCCCATTCACTGTCTACACCTCCACCCATTGCCATCCACCAAAGTTCATCCATCTTGTCATATATGGCAAGGCCTATGGAGTCATATTTCTGAACCTATAAGTCTCTCATTATATGTTCATCTGCTTGAGCCTGTTCAACCTGGCTAGTATCACTCTGTTAAAACTGAACTCTCCTGGAGATTTTAATTGGTATTGCATTGAATCTGTATATTAATTTGGATAGAATCATCATTTTCACTCTATTATCTTTCCCAATCCATGAGTATGGAAGGTCTTTCCATCTTCTGATGTCTTCTTCATTATCCTTCTTCAGCAGTTTAAAAATTTTGTTGTAGAGATCTTTGGTGTCTTTGGTTAGGTTTGTTCACAGGTACTTTATTGTTTTTTATGGTATTGTAAACAGGAAGGTCTCCTTATATTCTTTCTCCAGTTGCTTGTTGTTGAAAGTTAAAAGACCAATACAGGGGTATCACTATTACAGACTTCAAACTATATTACAAGGCTATAGTCATAAAAGCATCCTGGTGCTGGCACAAAAACAGATCTGTGGACCATTGGAACACAATTGAGGATCCAAACTTGAGCACATACAATTTCATCAACCTCATATTTGACAAAGAGGCCAAAAAGACTCAATTGAGGAAAGAGAATCTTCAGCAAATGGTGTTGGCACAACTGGATCACCACTTGTAAAAGAATAAAACTGAGCCCCTACCTCTCTCCCTGAACAAAAATCAACTCTAAGTGGTTCAAAGACCTCAATATGAAACCCAAAACTCTAAAGATGATAGATGAAAAGGTTGGCAGCAACCTACAAGACATAGGCATAGGAGAAGACTTCCTAAAATCAGACAGTTGCTGCGCAGGAATTGAGACTTACAGTTGACAATTGGGACCTCGTTAAACTCAAAAGCTTCTGTATAGCGAAAGAAAGAATTAGTAAAGTGAAGAGAATGGTAGGAAACCTCCACCAGTGATACATCCGGCAGAGCATTGATTTTCAGAATATATAATCTACTAAAAAAATATAGAAGTGAGAAAGCAAATGACTGACTCAAAAGACAGAGTAAAGAGCTGAACAGAGACTTCACAAATGAGGAAATAAAGATGGCTGAGAACATCTTAATAAATGTTCAACATCTGGCTGGAGAGATGGCCTAGCGGTTGAGAGCACTGACCGCTCTTGCAGAGGACCTGGGTTTGATCCCCAGCACCCACATGGCGGCCAAGAACCGTCTGAAACTCCAATTCCAGGAGAACTCCAGCTCCAGGGGAATCCGGCACCCTCTTCTGACCTCCGCAGCATTGCATGACACGTACATTCATACACATACAGAAATAAATAAAATAAAAAAAGAAAAAGTTCATGATGTTGTCTTTCTTTTTTTTTTAATTTTTTTTTTATTATTTATTTATTTATTTATTTTTGTATGTGTATGAATGTACTGTCTGCATGCAGGTCTGTGCACCCGTGTCGTGTAATGCCGCGGAGGTCAGAAGAGGGTCTCGAATTCCCCTGGAACTGGAGTTCTCCTGGAATTGGAGTTACAGACGGTTCTTAGCCGCCATGTGGGTGCTGGGGATCGAACCCGGGTCCTCTGCAAGAGCGTCGGTGCTCCTAACCGCTAGGCTATCTCTCCAGCCCCGATGTTGTCTTTCTTTACCGCTGCATAGAACTCCATTGTGAAAATCCCCCCCTTCTGGATGGTGGGACCCATGAGCTTTGTGGGTTTGGGCACAACCGCTTGCAAATTGGTTTTACATGAAGGATGCTTGTACTCACAAATTATCACTTATTGCTAAAAAATGAAAACAAAACAAAACAAAACAAAGAAACAGAGAAAGATGCAGAAAAGTTATGGCAGAATGAATGATCTGGGATGGGTAGGGGGGTGGGGGGAAGGGAAGGGGATATATGCCTGAACTCAATTGGAAAATGATGTATGAAATACACAAAGCATCAATAAAAATTAAAAAAAAAGAAAAAAATAAATGTTCAACATCACCAGTAATTAAAACCACTTTAAGGTATCATCTCATTCTGGTGAGAGTGGCTAGGATCTAGAAAACAAATGATACCAAATACTGGAGAGGTTGTGGGGAAAGGGTAACACTCATCAACTGATGGTGGGAATGTAAACTTGTACAACCACTTTGGAAAGCCATATGGAGAACTAGGAAGAGACTCAGTATGAGCTTACCACCTGACCCAGCCATACCACTCTTGGGTATATACCCACAAGTCTCATCCTACTGCAGATATACATGCACAACAATGTTCATTGCAACCCTCTTCACAATAGCAAAGAACTGGAACCAACCCAAAGGTCCTCCACTCAATGAGTGGATAACGAAAATGTGGTACATCTACACAACAGAGTTCTATGCAACAGTAAAGAAAGAAGGCATCATTAATCTTACAGGTAAATGGATGGAACTAGAAGATATTTTGCTAAGTGAAGTAACACAGTCCCAGAAAAGCAAACAATAAATGGTATCTCTCATGTGTGGATGCTAGCACCAAGCACTGAGTAGTAAGGTAAAGTGAGCAACATAAAAGTTATATACCCCTTTTCCTGAAAGCCACTGCTCTGATGATGTAAATCCCTTAACAAACTCTAGAATTTACCCACCACTTATTTTTAGACTTGGTAATCTTGGTATATGGGGGGAGGATACATAGGCATATTTTAGAATAATATAAATTTAAAAAGGAAAAATGTGAATACTGAAATATGATTTGGAAATGACAAATAGTTGATATAATTTTAGTATAGGCGTGACACACACATTTTGAAGCTGTACAGCTTGGAGGGAACAACAGCAGAGGAACAGGCACAGGGAATGGACTGAAACAGTAAAGTCCTCCCAAGGACAATAATCCTCTGCTTTGAAAAAAACTTTGAAAATAATCAGTAAAAGATACAGGGCAGGAATGGCACGGTGCATGACCTCATGTAGTGTGGGGGGGTATGGAAGACAAGATGAGTCTAGGTTGTACATGAGAAAAATGTACATGTATGAGAAAAATGTATGAAACACACATAACCTCAATAAAAATGTAAAATAATGAATAAGCAAATGTTTAGGCCTGGTAGACATAAAATGACAAAAATAATGTTGTGAAACACTAAAGGGAATTTTCTGATTCTGGGTTTCTAAGGAGGGGGTTCCACAAAATCTTCTTACAGTTGGTACCTATTTTCTCTCCCTTGTGAACTTTATTATAAAGAATACTATTGATGAAAAAATTATTCAGTAGGTTTTTGTTATTGTTGTTGTTGTTTTAATATAGAATCTAACAATATCCCCTATCTAACCCTGACCTGTTATGTATGTCAGGCTGGCCTCAAACTCAAGACCTTCTTGCCATTTCCATAATACTACAAATACCCTGTAGTGTTTTTCTCTTCTATGACTAAATTGTTGAGGTTTTCTGACATGTCACCACATGGTCATCAAATTAGAAACACATCTTTAATCAAGCCTTTCATATATTTCATGTAATAGTGTAAGATATTTCTGCTTCAAACTCCACATGATCTCAGTTCCTGAACTGGATGACATCCAAGTGCATTGCATCCTTCATGTGCTCACTCTTTCTTCTCAAAAAATTGTTTAAATATGATTTTCTTTTCTTTTTCTTTTAATTCAAAGAACCCTATATTTCACAATTTGATAAAACTGTACATAATAGAGTTCAATGAAAACAGAAGGCCACAAATGGCCAACTTTCAATGAATAGGGACCTCCACAATGTATATCACTAGATAAGAAATGTATATTAAAACTCACCCACCATGGTTCAAGGTTCATTGTGGAAAGAAAGATTGTAAGATCCAGGGCTGTTACATGAACATAGGGAAGAATAGGTTATAGACAACTGGAAGCTTTCACATGTGAACTTTTGGCAATGTTGGTTCCAGGCATGATACCGTGCCAACTTAGACAAGGTTTCAGAGTGGAACAATAGAAATGAGTGACGGAGTGGCCCTGGATTGAGAACTACTGGAGACTGATTACTCCTGGGTAAGGAAGAGTATACCTTACTTGGGATTTCTAGCTGTGCTATTTAGACTCCAGTGGATGAATTTGTACAAGACATCTGGGTTCAAAAGCTTGACTGGATAGGACTTAAAATGGATGATGTAATGGATCACTTTTGATGGGGGGTCAGGGCATGCGGGAGTAAATTTGTTTAGGAACCATTGTAAGAAATGTACAAATGCTGAGTAAAAAATAGAGAATATACTCCATCTTTTGAATGAGTCATTTGTTTTCTTCTTCTTTTTTTTTTTTTTTTTTGAGTACCTTATATATTCTGGATGTTAATGCTCTGTCAGATGTATCACTGGTTGGGAAGATTTCCTCCCAATCTGTGTGTTTTCTCTTCACTCCCTTGATTATTTCTTTCACTATACAGAAGATTTTGAGTTTGATGAGGTCCCACTTGTCAGCAGTTGACCCTATTTCCTGTGCAGCTGCTGTTTAATTTAGAAATACTTTTCCTACTTCCATGTCTTGTACATTGCTAACAACTTTTTCTTCTATCACCTTCAGAATTTTGGGTTTCACGTTGAGGTCTTTGATCCACTTGGAGTTAATTTTTGTATATGCTGAGAGGTAGGGTTTTAACTTTGTTCTTCTACATAGAGTGATCCAGTTTTGGTTTTAACTTTGTTCTTCTACATATAGTGATCCAGTTTTGCCAGCACCATTTGCTGAGGATATTATATTTCCTACAATGAGCTTTTTTGGCCCCGTGACACTCAATTTCAATAAAGAAACACTATTAGATATAAAAGTGATGATTAATTCCACCACAGAGAGAGTGGGTCATTTCAATACCACCCTTTTCCAAGTGAAAAAAAAATCATCTAGTCAAACAATAAATATAGAAATCTTGAGGTTAAATGGGATCATAAATCAAATGGAACTAAGAGACATTTACAGTATGTTAATTAGTTCTCAATAATAAAAATATTTTTTTTCTCAACAGCACATGGGATATTCTTCAAAATCAATTTTGTATTAAGACACAAAAGAGGTTTCCACACCAATAGAAAAACTGAAACTATATACTGTATTATATCAAAACACAAAAGAACAAGGTTTTATTAATAAACAAAGGAATTTATTTCCCCGTTTGGAAGCCATCATTGGCACTGATCCAGGGTTTAGGATTCTCTGGCTAGAAGAGACCAGCACATAATTTTCCAATCTTGTCTTCTGTGACATTGGCCCTATCCATTTGAGACTACTGAAGTTTACCTAACTAGCCAGGGCATTTCACCCTCCTGGGAGGCTCCTGAATAACATGTTTGGACCCACCTGATCTCACCAATACAAATCTGAAGCCTGGACCAACTGACTTTTCATACCCAATCTGAAATCAACTAAGCTACATCAATAATACAATGTAACAAAATCCAAATCATCGTAGTCAGTCTTGAGTTTAATATCTGATTGACAAGCAAGGAAAGAAATACACACTAAATCTAAAATAAAAAAATACTATAAAACAATAAAATTATATGTCCTCACCAAACGCACCAATTTTATAGATTTCTGCAATGAGAAATCCCTAGAAGAAACAAAAGACAAAGAATGTAAAAGAATTGTCAGAATGATTATCAAAGATTCAATATATTTAATGATCATAGAAACAAATCAAATAACTAAAAGAGGGTATGGACCTTACAGATGTCTACTGAATATTCCACGCAAGCACTAAAGGGGGGGGGGGTGAACTTTTATATAGTAGCCCAGAGAAGTTTCACTAAAACTGACTACAGAATGAGGCACAAAATAAAAACACAACAAGGGGGCTGGCTCAGCACTTAAGGACACTGACTGCTCTTTCAGGGGACCCAGATTCCTAGCAGCCACATGATAGTTAAGAACAGGCTTTGGCCAGGTCTGGTGGTGCATGCTTTTAATCCCAGCACTTGGGAGGCAGAGGTAGGAGGATCTCTTTGAGTTCAAGGCCAGCTTGGTCTACACAGTGAGCTCTCGGCCAACTGGGACTAAAGGGAGACCCTGTCTCAAAAAGCCAAAAAACAAACAAAACAAAGCAAAACAAAACAAAAAAAGACAAACAATGTTCAACAAATACAAGAAATTGAAATGATTCCATTCCTTCTATCAGACCACATTCAATATAGCTTAAAATGAACATAAATTCTCTAATAACTGCACAACCTCGTGGAGATTAAACAACACATACCAAATGATGAATGTAACAAAGAAGAAATTAAGAAAGAAATGAAAGCATCCCTAGAATTAAGTGAAAAGGATAATAGAACACAACAAAAACTACAAAATCCTTTAAAATCTGTCCTAAGAAGGAAGTAATAAGCTCTAAGTGCCTATATTAAGAGAATCAGGGGATGGAGAGATAGCCTAATGGTTAAGAGCGCCGACTGCTCTTGCAGAAGACCCGGGTTCGATCCCCAGCACCCACATGGCGGCTGAGAACCGTCTGTAACTCCAATTCCAGGAGAACTCCAGTTCCAGGGGAATCTGACGCCCTCTTCTGACCTCCGCGGCATTGCACGACACAGGTGCACAAACCTACATGCAGACAGTACATTCACACACATAAATAAATAAAATTTAAAAAAAGAAAAACAAAAGAGAATCAGAAAGAGCAGAATAAATGATTTAACACTACAACTTAAAACTCAAACAACACAGATGAGAAGTAATAAATATGTGAGCAGAAATTAATGAAATAAAACCAAAGAAAACAATACAGTGAGTAAATGAATCTAGAAGCTGGTTCTTTAGAAAATATAAAAAGATATATAGACTCTTAACCCAGTTAAAGTGATAAAAAGAAAATCCAAATACTCAAAATTGAAGCTCAAATGGAAAAACATATCATCAGACACCAAAAATCCAGAACATTTAAAAAATATTTTTATTGAGGATTTGTGTATTTCATTCATTATCTTTCTGTCCAGTTTAGATACATACTCCTTTCCCTGCCCACACCCCACTCCTGTTCATGCCATGCCTTCTGCCATATATGTCTTGCATCTTTCTCTCAGTCTTCCCAAAGTTTTTCAATGCAGAGGTTTGTTGTTTTGGGCAAACTTTAACTGTATCAGTCAGATCTTTGTCCCAGTCTTTATGTTGTTGTTTTTTCTTCCCCTTTGTATTGCTCCAACATATGCGTATACAAGGATCATATATGTATCAAAATTATGACCTCTAAGAATAAACTGTATGTTTATATGTTGATTCTATAATATGTTTATGAATTCACATTTCCCCCTTTAATTTTATATTACTCTAAAATATGAATACATAATTTCCACTCATATACAGTAATTACAGAGTTTGAATGTAAGAGACCCTTAAGAAATTTACATTATAACAACACAGTTGCTTTCAGATAAAAAGAAATATAACAATAATGATATTCAGCTTGCTTTTCTCATTTTTTTTTCTTGTTTTGTCTTGTTTTGTTTTGTTTTGTTTTTTGAAACAGGTCTCCCTTTAGTCCCAGTTGGCCTAGAGCTCGCTCTGTAGACCAGTCTGGACTTGAAGTCACAGAGATCCTCCTGGCTCTGCCTTTCAAGTGCTCAAACTGGGAATTTGGTGTTAGCATCCACAAATGAGGGAAACCATTAGCCCTTTGTTTTTCTGGGACTGTACTTCACTTAGCATAATGCTTTCGATTTCCATTCATATACCTGCAAAGTTAATGATGTCATCTTTCTTTACTGCTGCATAGAACTCCATTGTGTAGATCTACCAAATTTTTGTTATCTACTCTTTAATTGAGGGGCATTTGAGTTGGTTCCAGCTCTTAGTTATTGTGAAGAGTATTGCAATAAACATAGATGTACATGTATCTTTGTAGTAGGATGCATCTTGTGGGTATATCATCTTGCTGGTATATGCCCAGGAGTGGTATGACTAGGTCAGGTTGTAGGCTCATTTTGAGCTTTTTAAGGGTTCTCCACACTGCTTTCCATAATGGTTCTAGGTGTTTACATTCCCACCAGCAGTGGATGAGTATTTTCCTTTCCCCACAACCTCTCCAGCATTTGGTGTCTTTTGTTTTCTTGATCTTAGATGGTCTTATCTGAGTGAGATTATATCCGAGTACTTTTAATTTGCATCTTCTTAATTATTAATGATGCTGAAGACCTTTTAAGGTGTTTCTCATCCATCTTTATTTCCTCTCTGGTGAAGTTTCTGTTCAGCTCTTTACTCCATTTTTTGAGTGAGTCATTTGTTTTCTTACTTTTTTTTTTTTTTTATCTTTAATTTTTTTTTTTTTTTTGGATAGTCATATATTCGGATGATGTTACTCTCGTCAGAAGATGTCTCACTGGTGTGAAGGTTTTCCGCTATAGTGTCTTGGGTTTTCTCTTCACTTCCTTGATTGTGTATCTTTCAACTATAGAGAAAGCTTGGAGTTTTATTGGGTCTCCATTGGTCAATTGTTTGACCATCATTCATGATGCAGCTGCTGTCTGATTTAGAATAGTTTCTTTTCTCTCCTATGCCTACTATGGTCTTGTATAGTATGCTTGCCAAATTTTTTTCTATCTCCAGGGTTCGGTTTAAGGTTCAGATTTTTGATCCACTTGGAGTCGATTTTTTGTACAGGGTGAGAGTAGAGGGGTTTTAATTTTAAAAGACTAACTCAAAAAGTTGGGAGTACAAGAGTGTGTAACCTAAAGAACATCACCATGAGGAAGTAACGACAGATGATGCTGAAAGAACATGTGGTACATCATTACACACTGGAAAGTCTATGCCACGCTATAAAGAAAGATGACATTATGAAATTTGTGTTAAATTGGATGGAACTGGAAGCCATTATGCTATAAGTGAAGTAATACAAGCCCCCCCATCCCCTCCAAAAAAACACAAACGGTGAAGGTTTCCTCATTATGTGGATGCATAGTACCAGATCCCCCAATTTGGAAGGCAAGGTGAACAACATACTTGTTATATTTCCTTTCTCTGAAGGCAATGTGCATGCTTGTATAAGTGAAATTCTCTTATGAGCCCCAGAAACTAACTTACCACTATGCAATGTATATGGGTGGTAAGTATGTATTGCATTTTTTAGAGTAATATAAAATTAAAAGGTGAAACTTCTTACCACCCTGTTTTATCTTTGTCTAAGACTTTACCTGAAGGTAAAAGTTCATTACGACTTCCTTAAACGATGTTACACACTGTGGTCCCTCAGAGATGTTTGGTGCCTGGTAGCAGTCTGAGGCTTTTCTTCCTTTCGTGTTAAGAGGCGTTGAACTTCTCTGCTTGGTATTTCATTGGTACAACCTACAGGACAAGAACGACTGTATCCTTCTTTTCAGCCTTGAGTTGGTGACGTTTGACCTGTGGGTAACAAAGCGAATCTTTCCCCATAGTTAGTCTTAAGATTAAAATTGAAAGTTTTGACAAAAAGGTTTAATATTAATTGTATTCCCCTTTTAAAATTTTATTTTATTTTTGACACATGAGTCTTTCATTAGAACAAAGAAAAAACAGGGTGGTAATGGAAGTCATCCTTTAACGGAAATTAGAGCTGAACTGTTCTAGAAAGTAATCTCTTATAAAACGGAAAAACTGCTTTCTTTAATTGACTAAGACCCCATAGGAACTGAAAAAAAAGGATTATTGTCTTATTCCAGAAACAAATATAATCACGAACAGTCTAATTTACAGTAGTTCACTATCTAATTAATAAGAGGAGAGCACTGATACGCATGGATTATCTGTGCCAAGGAGAATGCTAGCCGGGAGGGGGACCCAAAGCCCCCCCCCAAAAAAAAAGGTTTAAAGGCGTATTGCCTGTAAACTGGGATATCTGCAAGAAAAAGAGGTGGTAAGGTCCGCCATCGCTGTCAATTGACCTGATGTAAACCATGGGAGGATTGTATGAATAAATTACAAGTATACATTTGGCTCTTGGAATACCAGAGTGTACCAAAGGCCTGCAACAACCATAAACCAAATGTTGTGTCGCCTTGAGTTAAAGCAAAAAACTCCTCCACCAACATCAGCTACACCCCAATTGCTTGGAGGATACTGGTGCAGCAGTGGCACCAATATTTTCGTATATCCCAACTTTATTGAATATTACCTCTCTCCTTTGAGGAATAACTCGTGGAGGTCGCCTCACAAGCTTAGACTTCTTAGTGAATTCGGAGCTTTATTGCCACAGTAAGGCCTTTGTCAGCTGGTGCAGGGAAAACAAAAAAAAGTAATCCAGGGAATAACACACCATCCAAACATCAGTGTCTAAACCAAAGTAAAACTACCATAGGATACCTATGCAATGGTTAAATTACCTATAGAGCGAAGCACTTGTGTTCATTAGTAGGACTTAAAGGTTTTTCCTGGACAAATTGTCAGCTCATGAAAGGAAAAGCCAGAACTGCTTAGAGTCCAAAACGACATCTCGTGACAAAGTAGACTGTTGTGCTTCTTGTCCACCTGTACCCCCTTTTTAAGCCAAGGGAACATTCTGTGGAAGAGGGGGAGTGGGATATTGTAGAGGCTGCGATAGGGGTGAACGGTAATGAAATAATCTACGGACAAATATAGGCTGGAACACGTATGATCAACTTGTTTGTACATTCAAGCCCCTCCAGTTGGACGGTGGGAGCCTTGGGTCTGTGGGCTGGGGCACAACTGCTTGAAAATTGGTTTGACATGAAGGAAGCTTTGGGCATTTAAACAAAAAAAGAGCTACGAGATACTGACATTGATAAAACTGGGAAATAATAAAATGCTAGTTGTTTTATTTATAGTTTGTATTGATTGGGTCCTCTATATTTTTTTCTGAATTATACAACATCACGTTATAACACTTTCTTTACTTTGTAGGACAATTTAAAGGAATTAAGCTTAATTTCTTACTTCCCAACAATAAGTAGAAGTCTTCGTCCAGTCATATAGCGTTAAAGCGCAACGTTGTTTATTGGGTAAAATTAATTTAGCAGGTACTCAACTCTGCCCAAGCTTTAGCAGGTACTTCCAACTCTGCCCAAAGCTTTATCCACCAATTATAGGATATTTTAAGGCTTAGGGAATTGTTTAGATTAGTTGAATTTAGGTGTAGGTTTTGGTGGGGAAATGGAAACAATGAACTAATTGGGAATATAAAATGTTAATTGGTTTTATTTATAATTTTTATTGGGTTAAGGTATACAAATGGCCTATATATTTTTTTTCTGAATAACACAACATCACATTATAACACTTTGTTTTACTAGTAGGACAATTTAAAGGAACTAAGCTTAAATTTCCTTCCCAAATAAGTAGCATACAGTCAATGAGAAACAGTTTGGGTAAATTTAATGAAAGCTTATGCCTTGGCTCCTGTTTATGGGTATGTGTAACACAACTTAGGCATCTATAGGTCAAAACATAAAAACCGAAAAAAAAAAAAAGATGGAGGTGGGAGGTGGGGTATTATCCTTTCTGGGATACAAATGGAAAACTCTGTGTTCCAATCCTATTGATAAATTTTCAATTTTTCTGATCTTGAAACTAACGATGGGAGGAGAATTTTATGTTCCCACAGGTAAAAATCACCAATCTAAATGCCTGAAAACATACAACTTATGGCTGTGCAGGATGAACTGGGGAATGTCAGCAGAGAGGTTGACCCATCTGAACATTAAGGAATGAGGAACCTCAGACTTCCTGAGTCACGGACACTGAGCATCTCTCTGAATAATATTGGGGTTGACTGTTTATAATGGACCCTAATGAAGTTTACCTTCCAGGTGCTGAGAAACCTTCCTACCTCTTCCCTTTTTTTGGAAAAAGAAAAACATGATGGTAAAGAAACCACTCCATAACTATAAACTAGAGCCAACTGTTACAGTGGTAATTTCCTATAAAACAGGCATAACGTATTAACTGATTGATAGGCATAGGGACTGTGAAAGGATATTTCCCTAACTGGAGCCAAATTCAATATTAAAGTGTTTATATGTTGTATAATTAATCCAAATATATTACTACAGGAAAGCTCTGACATCAGCAATGAATTATTCTGCCTAGGAGATGTTGGCTAGGGGATTCAAACCTGCCCCCCCCCCAAATTATAAAGGCCTTTTGCCTATAAGTGGGATTTATGCAAGGAGAAAGGCAGTAAGTCCCTGTTGTTGAAGACCTGGTGTGAGCATGAAAAATGTTACGAGACGTCACTTGCTAGCACACAACTGGCCTCTGAAAAGGCTAGAGAGCGTTACCAAAGGCCACTAAAGCAATACAGCAAAATATTGGTCTCCCTGAGACAAGCAAGACTCCTCCATCAATATCAGCTACACCTCAACAGCCTGGAGATACTGTGCAACAGTGGCAGCCAAGTGTCTCTATATATCCCAAATCTGTTTGGCTATTAGCTCTCTCCTTGGAGGAATAACTCACAGCGGATGCCACAAGCTTGTGTCCTCGGGTGGTTGGGCGATGTTGTGAGCCACAGTAAGAACTTGTCACCCTTTGTAGAGAAACCACAGTTTGCAGATTAGCATGCCATCCAAGCATCTGTGTCCATGCTCACAGCTTAGCTTGACATAATATGTGGTACTGCTTAAATGCCTGTACATCCAATAGCTTGTGCTTTGTTAATATGACTAAAAAGGTTATCACTGGGAAAGCTGTCAATCCATGAAGGGAAACAACCTGAACAGACTGGAGTCCAAAATGACAACTCCAAAGAAATTAGAATGTTTTCTTTTTTTTATATATTTTTTTAAATTTTTATTTTATTTTATTTATTTTTGTATGTGTATGAGTGTACTGTCTGCATGTAAATTTGTGCACCCATGTCGTGCAATGCCACGGTGGTCAGAAGAGAGTGTCAGATTCCCCTGGAACTGGAGTTCTCCTGGAATTGGAGTTTCAGAAGGTTCTCAGCCGCCATGTGGGTGCTGGGGATCGAACCCGGGTCCTCTGCAAGAGCGGTCGGTGCTCTCAACCGCTAGGCCATCTCTCCAGCCCCAAAATTAGACTTTTTTCTTCTCACCCACTTGTGCTCCTTTCCCAAAGCCCAGGGAATAAACTGCAAAAGAGGAGGCGTGATAGATTGTAAGGGCTGTGGAGAGATAGGGGTGAATCATGAGACTACAGGAATATAGTCTGGACTCCTGATTGATCAACATGTCTGTGCATACAAGCTTCTCCAACTAGTCTATGGGAACCTTGGGTTGTTCAAAATTTGGACATAGATACTTGCAAAATGCACCAATTACCTGATTGTATGACATAATGAGTGACATCAATGCTATTTGCAAACAACTGTGTCATTGTATTATAGAATCCCTTAAAAAAATAAAAAATAAATTAAAAAAAAATTAAAGGGAAAAATGTGAATTCCTAAACATATGTTGGTGTTAACATACATCTTATTCCTGGAGGACATAATTCTGGTAAATATATGATGTTTATAATTTATATAGGCATATTTTGGAGCAATACAGTTTGGAGGGAACCATAAAAACTAATGACTGGGTCAAAGAACAGACTGTTATAGTCATATTCTACCCCAAACAATAAACCTTTGCAGAGAAAAACTTTAAAAAGACTGAGAGAAAGATGGAGGACGTGTATGGAAGAATACATGAACTGGCGTGGGGTGGGAGGAAGGGAAAGGGGAATATATCTAAATTGAACTGAAAAATGATGTCTGAAATACACAAAACATCAATAAAATATTATATTAAAAAACTGGCCAATATACCTAATATACCTACAAACTCACTTCCAATGGAATTCAACAATACTCATGAAATTGGTTTCAATTACCAATGATCATGAAAGACCATCTAGAATTCTGCTTATAACAGCTGGTAATTGGATTTGTATACCTCACAATCAACATTTAAACTTGCTTACCTTCATTTAATCAACAGGTATGCATATCCGCCAATATTATTTTATAATATTTTTCTATAGCTTCATTACTTCTTGATCTGATGATACCTTTTTTTTTTTTTTTTTTTTTTTGGTCTTTTCGAGACAGGGTCTCCCTGTAGTCCCAGTTGTCCTGGAACTCACTCTGTAGACCAGGCCGGCCTTGAACTCACAAAGATCCGCCTGCCTCTGCCTCTGCCTCCCAAGTGCTAGGATTAAAGGCGTGTGCCACCACACCCGGTTCCCGATGATACTTTTTAATTTCTACCTATATGTTAGATTATATCTACTAATGTTTTGAAAATTATTTTGTAATTATTTAAATTGTATACCTTTGTCTTTTGTACAGAATGATTGATTAGTTTGCTTTTGAGATGATATTTTAACACCCCAAAATAGTTTATTGTCCATGTCATGAAGAAACTAGATTGTTGTATTACTTTCTTCTAGTCAACAGATGGTGTGTATATTTTTGCAAGTAACCCAGCAATGTATTTTGCAACAAAAATACTCAATCTAGGGCCAAAGAACTTGATTCTTGTGGAGTTAGTCAGCACCCTCTTATTCTCTATTTGGTTTTCATGGTACCATCACTATTGAAGGTGTCAAATTAATTTTGAAATTTTTCTTCAGTGTAAGACCATTGTCTATTTTCTCACAGACTCACATAAAACTTTTTTTTTGTTTTTTGGTCTTTTCGAGACAGGATCTCCGTGTAGCCCCAGCTGTCCTTGGAACTCGTTCTGTAGACCAGGCTGGCCTTGAACTCAGAAAGATCCGCCTGCCTCTGCCTCCTGAGGGCTAGGATTAAAGGCACCATGCCTGGCTCAATTTTTTTTTTTTAAACAGCACTGCAGGACTGTTGCTGTACTTCTTTGGCTACAGCCTCTGCTGTAGTTTAGAACTTTGATCTGCTCTGTAAGGTGTTGTTTGCCAGGTTTATCCATTGAAAAATTACTTGTTTCCCCATTGTAATTAAATGCATTTTAGGAGGAATTAGGGTTTTTTGTTTGTTTGTTTTGTTTTGTTTTGTTTTGTCTTGTCTTTTTGAGACAGGATCTCCCTGCAGCCCCAGCTGTCCTGGAACTCACGCTGTAGACCAGACTGGCCTTGAACTCACAAAGATCTGCCTGACTCTGCCTCCCAAGTGCTAGGATTAAGGCATGCACCACCACGCCTGGCAGGAGAAAGTAGTTTTATACTGCACATATTTCCTATTCATGATACATTGACCCAGTATTATTTATTTATTTATTTATTTATTTATTTATTTATTTATTTTAATTTTAGTTATTTTTGTATGTGTATGAATGTACTGTCTGCATGTAGATTTGTGCATCCGTGTCGTGCAATGCCTTGGAGGTCAGAAGAGGGTGTTGGATTCCCCTGGAACTGGAGTTAAAGATGATTCTCAGCTATCATGTGGGTGCTGGGGATCGAACCCAGGTCCTCTGTAAGAACAGTTGGCACTCTTAACTACTAGGCCATTTCTCCAGCCCCTGATCCAGTGTTTTTTAACATCAATAAATGCTCCTTGTCTGAATTAATTTTAACTATAGTGGTCAATAAACACTGAGTTTCTATCACTATTTTACTCCCCAATATTGTATTAGAAAAATTTGCATTTCCTTCATCTCTTCATAGGAATAATGGTTCCATCTTGCACTATCTATCTTTTTTTTTATTTCTGTATGTGTATGAATGTACTGTCTGCATGTAGGTTTGTGCACCCGTGTAGTGCAATGGCTCAGAGGTCAGAAGAGGGTGTCAGATTCCACTGGAACTGGAGTTCTCCTGGAATTGTAGTTTCAAATTGTTCTCAGCCGCCATGTGGGTGCTGGGGATTGAATCCGGGTCCTCTGTAAGAACGGTCGGCATTCTTAACCGCTAGGCCATCTCTCCACTATCAACCTTAACGCATGACAGTGATTATTTTGGTGATCATCTTGCAAAAGTGTTGCCTAGTGAGACCTCCTTACTTTAGCCCTTATTTCTGAAAAAATCTCAAGACTCCTTGCATAGTTGTTCTATTGCTGTGAGAAAACACTGCGGTGCAAACCAAACTGAGGAAGAAAGGGTTCACTTGGCAAATAGGTCCCCATCACAGTTCATCCTCGAGGGAAGCCACCAAAGGTATAAGGCAGGAATTTGGAGTAGAGTATCTGATCCAGGTGGTGGAGGACTTGCTTCTCTACCCTGAAGTTCACCTTCTTTCTTAGACAACCATGGTCAACCTGCCAGTACTGGGACCACCCCCAATGTGCTGAACCTTCCCACATTCATTAGCAATTAAGAAAATGCTTCACAGCCCTTTTCCATCACAAAGTAGTCCAGGCTCATATTCTTTTCCTCTGAGCCAGTTTTTGAATTTTCTGTTTCTCTAAGGAAGGTTAGTTTTTCTCCCTAGTTCGTATTATTTAGAAATTTGTTTCTATACCAAAGTAACCTACCATAACAATTACTACTGTTTAAATACCTATATATCTAATTGCTTGTGCTTCATTGGTAGGATTGAAAGGTTATTCCTGGACAAACTGTCAGCCCATGAAAGGAAACATCCAGAATTGACCAGAGTCCAAAACGACAGCTCCAGAGAATGTAGACGGTTTTGCCTCTCGTCCACCTGTGCCCCTTTTCTAAGCCTAGGGAACAATCTGCGGAAGAGGGGGTGTGGTAGAATGTAAGGGCTGTGATTGGGGTGAATGGTGAAACTACAGCAATATAGACTGGACACTTATTTGATCAACTTGATTGTACATACGAGCCCCCAGCTGGATGGTGGGACCCTTGGGCTGTGTTAGTTTGGGCACAACTGCTTGCAAAATGGTTTTACATGAAGGATGCTTGTACTCACAAATTATTACTTATTGTTAAAAAATGAAAAAAAATAAAGAGAAAAAGATTAGAAAAGAAAGAAATATGAGTGAGTATGCACACTGTTACCCAAGAATAAGAGTTAGGGTGTTAGTATAAGCACAGATATTTATCACTGGATTGTTTCTATAGCATGTTTTAATGTTTATTTTACTTAGAAATAATTTCAAGGCAGCACTGTGGAATTCATGCTATATTTTTTCCTTTTCTGTTGTTCTTCCAGCAATTCCTGCACCTCTCCTTTCTTCATTTCACTAACCCCTTGATGCTTGGTGCAAGTTGCTTCACACTTCCAGCTATGAATCCTGTACCTATGGAAACCTACTTGAATGGGGATCAGATAAAGGTTTGGATCAAAATATTTAATGCATTAGGCAGGAATCCAGGAACATATGGAGAAGAGGAGGCAAGAGAAAGCCAGTTTTTAATCATTCTCTAAATTAAAAATGAGCTTAAAATTGTACTTTATATTATATANTGTGGATATCAAACTGGAATCAAGTAAAGTGTTTAATAAAGATTTATCCTTCTTAATATGCTTCTAAACATTTTTGTTTCTTGACATCAAATTAGGTTGAATTTTACATGTATTTCTACATAAAACTTTTCAGAAATTCAGTTACATTGACTGAGTTTTAAAACATGAATTGAATTTTAGTAAACTTCTAATTATATGGTAATTGGTTTCCTTTAAAAATATTGGTCAGGAATAGGTATATCTCATAAATTATGGAGCTATACTTATGTGTAATATGAGATATACTTGTTCATTTTCTCCTTTGTTTCTTATTGCACATTATAGGATATTCTGGTTATAAAAAAGTGTCCACGTGTTTATTCCTTGGTGATTTCTGGAGAGAATATCAATCATCTAATTTTTATGTGAATGGTAAATATAAGTTGTAAATGTCAGTGTCTAAGCAGAATAATAATATAGTATTGAGAGTATTACAGAAATTTTGTTTTACAATATGCACACATTTTATAAGTAATACAACTATTAATATTAACTGGGTCAAAATAATTTAACATTTTTGTACTACTAATAAATATTTACTCCTAATATTTGAAAATAAATATTTTTTATTAATCAATAGCAGATACATACATTTTAATGGCATTTCAAGTAGTTTTTTATAAGATTAAAAATATTTCATTTGTTTTGATCTTCTAATTTTGTTAAATATACATACTTAGGACACTGCCAATGAAAATATCTTCAGTGAAGCTATAGGAAAGGACTGAGAGGGAGGCAATAAATAGTTGACAAGGCGAAGGAAAGCAAAGCTGCATGGGAATATTCAACTCATCAGGGAGGATTACGAAACATAGCTCAGCCAACCTTCATGCTGGGAAAGGCAAAAATCATCAGAGATCCTCACTAATGAGTGTTTTACATGACACAGAATCAAAAACCAGAAAGGACAGTGAGATGGGCAAAGATGAAGATTACCACAAAGGCTTTTATAAATGTGGGGAAGTCAAAGCTGATGAAACCTAAAGGCTTTTCACCTAGACTAACTTCATGTTTTTTTTACAATTGGTATTGATTTCATAGAAAATATCAGCATGAGTGGATTATGGTTGTTTGTAACTATAGCTTCATACCCAAAAATTGGATATGCATTCTATGGAATTATGGCTTTTTAATCTTAAGATTTTACTGAGGAAACATTCTTGTACCTTGACCTGATTTAAGCAATGTTGCAGGGAGACGTGGGAGCTGTATGGGGCAGAAAGGTAGACTTAGCCTACACTTAATTTGATGCTCAAAAGTTATATCAGTCTTCTATTTAAGCACTAAATCTGTCTTACACACTCATAATGATTGAAAAACCCTAGAAAAATCAGTGTGGACATTTATTTTTGGGGGTATTCTTAGGGTAGTCTTTTGTTGCTTTTTTGAGGCAGGGTCTCTATATAGTTCTAGCTGGCCTGCAACTCACTATGTAGACCGGACTGGCTTGGATCTCACAGAGACCTTCCTGCCTATGTCTCTTAAATGCTGGGATTAAAAGCACATGACACCTCCCTTGCCATAATGTGGACTTTATAAGGGAGCTGCCTATGCTACAGGCACCAGAAGGGAAGGGAGTGAATCCCACCAGTCCTCTTTCTGGTTAATATGGCTACAGCCACTGTAGGCTGTACCCACAATAGGGTAGTTAAGTAGAAGTATTCTGAGCAGAAATTCAGGGTTGAGTTTTGGGATCAGGAATTATCTTAGTTTCTGTTATAAAATACCTCAATGAATGCAACTTAGGGAAATTGAGGTTTATTCTGGATCACAGTGTGAGGAATCATCCACCATGGTGAGAAAGTCAAGGCAGTGGGAAACTGAAGAGTCTGATCCACTGCATCCTCTGACCAACAAAAGAAAGCAAAGAATTATTATGCTTAATTAACTTTCCATGGTTTATAGAATCTGAATCTCAACCTAGGGAATTGTGCTATGCAACTTGGGAAAACTCAATTCAATTAACCTAATACAATACAATTAACCTCAATACAATCCCAAGAGTCAGGTTCAGTGGATCGTTCTCCATGGGATTCTAAATTTCAACAAGTTCACAATTGAGATTAACCATCACAGGAACTATGAGGAAATAACTTCATGTCCTTAAAGAAATATACTGAAGTATAGGGAAATAATAGTTTCATCATTAAATATTTCTGGGTGTATATAATATTAGTATTCATCATACTTGTAAAATTCCCCATCTCCACATAAGCACATCAACTGGTGTGATCATTATGAAGGTCTTGTTTATATAAGTATATTGTTGAGAGTTCATGAGTAGAACATTCTCATGGTGCATAGCTGAAGAAGCAGCAATGGAAGCTGAGAGGGAGAATCTGTTCTCTCCAGTACCCAAAGTGGGAAGCCCAAATAATATCTGCATATAAGCAGATATTGAATTCAGTAGGTTTTAAACATCTACGTGTATGTGTTTAAGTAGCAATAATTATTAAAGAAGCAGAAATCATGAATTTGTGATGGAACGGGGCACATTGCAGGAGATGGAGGGGGGAGAGTAAAGGGAAGTTATGGTGTAAGTACTGTACTCATGTATGAAATTGTAAAAATAAAATTTAATTAAAATATTCATTATACTTAAACTTACTTGGTTGAGTGATCAAAGTTTAAGCTTTTCTAGCAAGTTCAGAATTGACTAGAAATCCTATTAGAATCAGGAATTATCAGTCAATTCAACTCATGGTGATTAAAATGTGAGGGCATAAATCAGGAGAATGAACAGATAGAGGCAAAAAAACAAGTACAGCTTATTATTTGTATCAGTTTTGGGTCCCACATTCTAAAATGTTAAACTTCAGGATGCTACATGGACACAGGCTTTAATCTCCAGGATCAACCAGATGTGCAATCCCAGATTCACTGTTTTTCTTCGAGTGACTACTGTATAATTTCATCCATGAGCAGTTATATGACAATAACTTTTGGCTTCTAGTTTGCTCTTAGAGACTTTTAGACACAGCTGGGTTCTCATTGTTCATGGGAAATCTCTCTGTGAATTTGTGAATTTGTCTCCTCACCAGATATCTCCATCTAAACCAATTCAATAATTCAGACATTTTTCTAACTATATGTGGGTGTACACAGGGGTTAAACTTTATACATATATAATGTATGCTCTCAACTGATGTTTAAAGGTTTCAACATTCAACCTACTTATTTCATAACTTGTAAACCTTTGAATAGTCCATGTAGTAAACTCGTTCTCACATTTCTCTGTTCTTTGTTTTGCTGATTGAAATAATTCTTCCAGAGCACTGTGGTTGAGAAGTCTGGTGTTAATTTGTTAATGATAGGTGTGTTGTGCTATACAGAACAAGCACATTAGAAGCTGTTGCCAATGCTTCTGGCCCTGGGTTCAATCTCAAAGAATAAATCATAAATGTATCATGGTAAATTCAAAGAGAAGCATATAAAACGAGATTATCTCCTGATTAGTCACTGAAAATGCTGACTCCAGAGGCTCAGAAAAGTTAATCCTACACAGAATTAACCTTGCTCTACCTGAGGAGGACTGAGTTAAGATTAAGCACCTCATATGCTAAGAGGACAAGTCAGAAAGCAGTTACTCAAATTAACCTAGTTACCAGTTCATTACTTCAGAATAATTTATTTGCTAATGACAGGTTTCTGCAGAATGGCTGCTATTCTTTCTTGGTCTCCAGAATCAGAGTATCATATCTCTAGGCTTAAGAAAAGAAATAAATTTCAAACTTCAAAGGGCAGTCCTAATGAGTGCATCATGTTTGTTTCACAGTAAAGTTAAAAATTCTAGGTCAAATTCTATTTGGATTTGTATCTTGGAATCATGCTTGTTGAGTTTTGTCAGTTTGTCCATTGCTTCTTGATTTTTTTTTTTTTTTTGGTCTTTTTGAGACAGGGTCTCTCTTTAGCTCCACTTGTCCTGGAACTAGCTATTTAGACCAGGCTGGCCTTGAACTCACAAAGATCCAACCCCCTCTTCCACCCAAGTACTAGGATTAAAGGCATGTGCTGCCATGCCCCCCCCTCATTGTTTTGTGATTTTAGAGAATCCAACCACTATACTGCAAGAAAAATAATAATGGTCCTTTCAAAAGTAACTTTAGTTAGCTTAGGTCCAGCTACAAATGAATAGGAAACAGTAGTTCCCTACTTACCTCTGCTAGCTTAGTTACCCTGACCCAAACTAGAAATTTAAAGTAAAAAAAATCATTAAAAGCATGTTTTCCTGACAATGTGCAGATGTGACAAGGTCACATATGTGAAAAGATTTAGAATAAACAGGATGTAAAATTTATAGATTAACCCATGAACAGTTTGTGTGGACAGACAAATATCAAAATCACCTGTAAGATTTTCCACCCCTGATTTCTCTACCATCTGCCAATGTGGAAAGGCATGGCGGGGGCGGGTGACCACTGGTCAGTGCCCTCGTGCTGCAAGCCCCCACCATTATACTGATACCCAGCAAGTACTAAATAGTAGTCACATACACCATGACATTTATTCATTTATGGCTTGAATGGTCTCCAACATCATCTTATTATAGGTGAATCATAGAACGTTAAATGTCCTGATACACAATAAACTCCATGTGTGGTCTTATTCCACAACTAACTTTACATTTCCTGGATAACTCCCTCTTGGGAAATGTTAATTACTTTTCTCACCTATGTAAATTCTGTTTTTTCTTTTTAATTAAAATCACATCCAATAAAATTTCAAGAATGTTACTTCTTTTCAAACAGCAAAATACAGTCAATGAATACAAGTGAAAAAACAAATTCTTTTTTAAATTACTTTCTTTTTTATTAATTCTTTATTTTTTTTTCTTTTTTTAACAACAAGTAATAATTTATGAGTACAAGCATCCTTCATATAAAACCAATTTACAAGCAGTTGTGCCCAAACCCACACAGCCCAAAGGTCCTACCATCCAGCTGGGGGGGGGGGTCTCGTAAGTTCAATCAAGTTGATCAAATGAGCGTCCAGACTATATTGCTGTAGTTTCACCATTCATGCCAACAGCAGCCCTTACATTCTACCATGCCCCTTCTTCTGCAGATTGTTCCCTAGGCTTAGAAAAGGGGCACAGGTGGACAAGAAGCAAAACAGTCTACTTTCTCTGAAGCTATTGTCTTGGACTCTGGTCAGTTCTGGCTGTTTCCTTTCATGGGCTGACAATTTGTCCAGGAATAACATTTCAATCCTACTAATGAAGCACGAGCAATTAGATATATAGTTATTTAAACAGTACTAATTGTTATGGTAGGTTACTTTGGTAAAGACACAGATATTTGGATGGTATGTTAATCCATGAATTACGTTTTTTCTGTTAAATGTGACAGGGTCTTACTGTGGTTTATAACATCTCCTAACCACTAGAGGGAAGAAAGCTTGTGGCATCAGCCATGGGTTATTCCTCTAAGGAAAGAGCTAATAGCCAATTAGATTTGGGATATACAGGCATATGGCTGCCACTGCTGCACACTATTTCCAGGCAGGTGAGGTGTAGCTGGTGCTGACGGAGGAGTCTTGAGTGACTCAAGGAGACCTATATCTGCTTTACTGGTTTAGTAGCCTTTGGTAACACACTCTGGATTCCAGAGACCAACTGTACACTTGCAAGTGCAGTCTCAATAAGTCTTTTCCATGCTTACATCTGCTTCGACAGCAGGGCCTTATCACCTCTCTTCTTGCAGGTATCCCAGTTTACAGGCAAGAAACCTTTACCTTTTTTTGGGGGGGGGGGCTTGGATCCCCTGGCCAACGTCTCCTTGGTAGAATAATCCATTGCTGATATCAGAGCTCTCCTGTATTAATATATTTTGTTTAAGTGCATAGCTTAAGGATACTTTAGTATTATATTTGGTTCTGAATAAAGAATAATCCTTTTCACAGTTCATATGTCTATTAGTCAATTAAAGAAGGCAGTTTTACCAGTTTTATAAGAGATGACCTCTATAACAGTTGGCTCCAATTTACAGGTAGAGAACGACCTCATCATCATCATATTTCTCCTTGTTCTGTGGGGGAGGGGTAAGAAATCTCTCATATTAAAACTTTGCGGCACCTAGAAGGTAAGTTTCGTTAGGACTCATTATAAATAGTTGTTACAAGTAGGATCCACAGAGGGGTTTGATGTCTGTGCCAGCAGAAAGGTTGGCCCGTCTGAACATTGAAAGGAACAAAAGCCTCAGAATACTTTCTTTTTTTTTTAATTTTATTTATTTCTGTATGTGTGAATGTACTGTCTGCATGTAGGTCTGTGCACCCGTGTCGTGCAATCCCTTGGAGGTCAGAAGAGGGCGTCGGATTTCTCTGAAACTGGAGTTCTCCTGGAATTGGAGTTTCAGATGGTTTTCAGCAGCCATATGGGTGCTGGGGATCGAACGCGGGTCCTCTGTAAGAGCAGTTGGTGCTCTTAACTGCTAGGCCATCTCTCCAGCCCGGGAAAAACAAATTCTTATATGCTATATGAATGTAATTAAAAAATAAAAATGTACATCATTAGCCAAGCACTACTGTCTCATTTTTGTTTCACACATGCTTTAAAATACATAATTAACTGTATGTACACCACTAGAGAAAATGGTGCAATTACTCAGAGCCGTGGTCCATCATTAAAACATCATTGAGTTTATCTCCTGGAGTCTAGACAGTCTATTTAGGGATCTATTCTGGTTCACCCAGCAATAATCAGTTGCCATCAGTTGCCATCAGTTCCCAGGCTAGGACCAGTCTGCAGCCCATTCCGTTCAACCCAAACTGAGCCCTCATCTGATTGAGTGCACATGGGTCTAGTAAACATAAGCAAGCTTCAAGTGGCCCTAAAGCCTCTGTTTGCCTATGTTCCTGGATCAATCTTGAGTCTAACATCACATATGTGTCAGAACACATGAAGTCCCACGGGGTGGCATGGAGGGAGGAGGGGGCCTACATTTTATTAAGAACTATTGTTTTAAAACTACAATAACCCAATAAAAATAATAAAGAGGAAGAAATAATAATGAAATATTTTTGAATTTAAAATGTCATTGAGTTAGTCATTTTTTGATTTATCAGCTAGAAACATTATTAAAAATTTAAAACAGGTAAAATTATGAGGAAAATGTATGCTTTAATATGTTTTCTATTGTGTGATTATAAGTGCTGTTTAAGGATGAGTCTTCAAGACGGATTTCCAGAATTGTTCACTTTAGCCTGAAATAATATAGGGTTCACAATCCTATGGGTACCCTTCTGATTCTTTGAATATATCCAGAATTTATATTGTTATACAATGGCGGAAAACAAAATATTACACAATTTGCCTTAATCCCATTGTTCTACAGTGGAGAAACTGAGTGCTCTTGAAGATTTTGTAGAATGATGTATTTACTCACATTTATGACATGCAAATTGCTTTCTGCTCTACACACCTTTGCTTTACTTCTATCAAATAAGTCCCTGCTACTACAAAAAGTCAAACACACCTCAGTTCCTTCTTTTATGATGCTGTTCTAATATTTCAATTTACCTCAATACTATCTACAACTATATAAATGTCTATGTGTTTCTGGTGTATATGTATTTTATATGGGCATGTATATATCCATATGTGCCTGCCTATGGAGGCAAGAGAAGGATGGTACATGTTCTAGTCTGTCACTCTCCAGTTCACTCTTATTCACTAACTCTGCCTGGAGATAAGATGGTGCCTAGCAATACCTAATGAGCCTCCTGTTTTCCTGCCTTTCCCACAAACACTGCTGAAATTAGTATTTTTTTTTTTTGCTGGAGGGAGATACTCATACTTTTTCCTGTGGGTTCTGCTAATCAGAACTCAAATACTCATGCTTGTGCAACAAGGGCTTTTGCCCTGAGTTATCTCACTATGTCTTCAAAATTATATGCTCCTGTACCCATCATGTATTTGTAATCCCAAGTCTACTATAAACCCTGCACCTATGTATTGTTGTCCTTATTTACAACAGCCAAATAATATCACTCTTCTTTAAACATCTCTTTATATTCTTCATAGATGATTTTAATTGTAGGCCAGCTTGTGTTATACAAATGGCCTTATTAAATCTGGTACCAGGAGTTGTATCTGACATTGTTATAGGCTTAAAGATGATTATACCTTCCATGGGAAAAGGCCAGCATCTGTGCAGTGCAACATTTCTATGACAGAGCAGGACAGGATATTATGTACATATGATTACAGAATTAAAAACTTTCAAATAAATTAAGATATACTTCTCAATATTTAATTATGAGACAAATATTTATGAGTTCATGTACAAAATATAAATATTGAGTGAAATCCTAACTGATAAAAGTCTCTACAGTACGTACTTTGGTTTTCTGTTTGCTTAACAATGAGTTACATGAACGTATTCTGTAAATATTAGTAATATATTCAGTACATGAGACGTGTGTTGCACTTATGAAATTCTATTAACTATGCTTACCTGCAAATGACCTGCACAGAATGCAGACTGTCAAAGTTCCATTATGTACTGGGAGGGGCTCATGTGGCCCTAACCCTCCCTGAGAAGCTATTAACAGTTGGTGGGGGAGAGACAGTCACATTTTTAGTTGTGTAGTCACTGTGAATTGCCCTTGCTCAAGTGTATAGCTCCCTCTACAAGTTTATGCAAGCAACCACGAAAGAATGCAGTGGATTGCAAATAAAAAAGACTTGAAAATAGGGTGGATATCTATTGAGATGAAAAAGGGGTTCTTTTTGCATGGGTGGGATAAGAAAGGAAAATAAGTGTTATTATGGTCAAAATATGTTATATACAAAATTATGAGGAAATGTGAAGGAAAATCAAACTAGATCTTTAATTGAAGTCACAATTAATTGCTCTGGAATCTCCTCAGAACTTTTGTACAATCTTTGATATGGTATACTTTAAGTTATTCCATTCTTGTCTCTATTTTTCAAAGGAATTGCTGATTTCATTTTAGTTAAAAAAAAGTTTGTCTCTAAATGTGGTGATCTGAGTTTGTGGAATATTTCCTTTTTTGTCTTTAATATTGTAAATTAAATCTTATTCTCATTTATTTTGACATGGTCCTATTCTCTGTCATTTTGAAAGAGAGCCTGAATAGTGTTGTTTGTTTATGATAAACATAAACTGCATGAGTGTATTTAAATTTTCCCATGACTTGTATCATCAAAATTTCCTCTGTAGACAACTAAGAAGTTGATCAATTCACAACTTCTAAACATTGCTAAGGTATCTAATTTTGTTCCCCATACATAATTTCAAGTTTCTGCTAACTTGCTTTCTGTTTTCTGCACAGCTTCAAGCAAGCTGAATAGTTCTTGGAAGAAGAAAAAAAAAAGTAAATGTTACTTAGAACCTGTTCATTTCAGGAAGAATTTTACTGAATGCATATTACACAATGAGGAAATATGCAGCATTTATATTTCTAAAGAACATAACAAAGAGAAAAAGACAGGTAAATATATAAAACCACATACAGATATATGTCTGTATACATCATAGGAACTCGAATCAGTTGTGAATTATTGAATCATATTTGTTTATAATTTTGGACACATGTTCTGCTGATGCATATGCACATTCATTTCCAATGGGCCAATTATTTTCATCAAACATAGGGCAAAATGAAATCTTGCCAGTAATAAATACTCTTACCAACAGGAGGGAAGAACTTATGTGAACCAAAGAGGAACCAGATATATACATACAGAAGGAAGTTGTAGATCTGTAGATCATGGGCTTCATAATATTTGACCTTCAAAACGGAATTATCACAGATTGATAATTTAGAGGTTTGTATTAAGCACAAGTGTCTGATTTGTATTATACAAAATTCATATCTAGATTTTAGGGAAAAATACAAAAATCATACATTAAGATTTGAAGTGGAGACATATTGAAAAATATAAAGAAAAAACAAATGGCTATATTATGATATTAAAGAAAGAAAGAATTACCATAATGAATAAACCAAATTGACATAGAAGAGCAGAAAGAGTGGACAATAATTAGTAGTAAGATATTTTCATAGAGCCAATTGTTACGGTGGTAATTTCCTATAAAACAGGCACAACGTATTAACTGATTGATAGGCATAGAAACTGTGAAAGGATATTTCTCTATCTAGAGCCAAATTCAATAGTAAAGCGTTTATAAGTTGTGTAATTAAGCAAAATATATTACTACAGGAAAGCTCTGACATCAGCAATGAATTATTCTGCCTAGGAGATGTTGGCTAGGGGATTCAAACCCGCCCCCCCCCCAAATTATAAAGGCCTTTTGCCTGTAAATGGGATATATGCAAGGAGAAAGGCAGTAAGTCCCTGTTGTCGAAGACCTGGTGTGAGCATGAAAAATGTTATGAGACGTCACCTGCTAGCATACAACTGGCCTCTGAAATGCTAGAGAGCGTTACCAAAGGCCACTACAGCAATACAGCAAAATATTGGTCTCCCTGAGACAAACAAGACTCCTCCAAAAATATCAGCTACACCTCAACAGCCTGGAGATACAGTGCAACAGTGGCAGCCAATTGTCTATATTATATCCCAAAACTATTTGGCTATTAGCTCTCTCCTTGGAGGAATAACTCACAGCGGATGCCACAAGCTTATGTCCTCTAGTGGTTAGGCGATGTTATAAGCCGCAATAAGAACTTGTCACCCTTTATAGAGAAACCACAGTTTGCATACCATCCAAGCATCTGTGTCTATGCTCACAGCTTAGCTTGACACAATAAGTGGTACTGCTTAAATGCCTGTACATCCAATAGCTTGAGCTTTGTTAGTATGACTGAAAAGGGTATCACTGTGAAAGCTGTCAATCCATGAAGGGAAACAAACTGAACAGACTGGAGTCCAAAATGACAACTCCAAAGAAATTAGATTGTTTTCTTCTCACCCACTTGTGCCCCTTTCCCAAAGCCTAGGGAACAAACTGCAGAAGAGGAGGCGTGGTAGATTGTAAGGGCTGTGGAGAGATAGGGGTGAATCATGAAACTATAGGAATATAGTCTGGACACCTGATTGATCAACATGCCTGTGCATACAAGCTTCTCCAACTGGACTATGGGAACCTTGGGTTGTTCAAAATTTGGACATAGATACTTGCAAAATGCACCATTTACTTAATTGTATGACATACTGAGTAACATCATTGTTATCTGCAAACAACTGTGTCATTGTATTGTAGAATCCCTTAAAAATAAAAAAAAATAATAATTAAAAAAAGATATTTTCAGAAAGAATATTCATATGGCAAAATCAAGAAGGTCCTATACGTGGATTTTGTTATACCTTTTGGATGAAAAATTATAGGTAATTAAAAATATACAACTCTCTTTAAAACTTAATTTCCCTACAAAGTACAGCATCATTCCTCTGTGGCTTTCTTTTCATTGCACTTTTTTCAAATATTTTTTGGATATTTGATGTGCATGTTTGTGTGTATGTGGAAGTGCAAGAATGTGGCTATGCACACATGTGGAGGCCAGAGGATGATGTCTGGAAATATCTTCTATACCAAGAGGTCACCTATATGGTTAGTGTCAGAAGCTATGGTAAACGCATGCCTCTAAGGCTGGAATTATACACAGCATTTTTGTAGCTCCTGGGGAATCTGAGCCCTGGTCCTCCCTGGTGCATAGCAAGCAGGTACTCATTGAATATACTCTTTATTTTAGGTGTGTGTGTGTGTGTGTGTGTGTGTGTGTGTGTGTGTGTGTGTACTTGCATGTCTATACAAATCAGGAATATCCAAAGGAAAGTGTGAGACTGTATAAGCTGGAGTTGCATGTGGTTTTGAGCCACAAGACATAGGTACTAGGAGCCAAACTCAGGACCTCTGCAAGATCAGCAAGTTATCTTAACAGCTGTGCCATATCTCCAGTACCATGAACATTAGAGTCTCCATTCCCGATAGTTAAAAATCTCTTATTCAGCTTTGACTGAGTTTATGCAATGAACATATGCATCAAGGGTACATTTCGTGATAATATGTTCAATGGTTAGGTTATTAAGGAATATTTTTATTTAATTTATCTACATCTGTATGTAATTTTTATGCCATAGATAGATAGAAGACTTAATTGATATAATTGTATGTACTTTATCAGAACTAATAAGACGTTACTGTTCCATTTTAGGTTTTTAAAATTTTGTTAATTTAATAAATGTATTAATAAATCTGAAAGTAAGGAGTGTATATAGATAGATGTTAGATAGATTCAAATCTCTCTCTCTCTCTCTCTCTCTCTCTCTCTCTCTCTCTCTCTCTCTCTCTCTCTTTCTTTTGAACCAGCAGCCTTTTTACAGTTCATTATACAATGTTTTGAGTATATTATAGAAAGTATTTTATTGGAGCTGAAGAGATGGCTCAGCAGTTAAGAGCACTGACTGCTCTTGCAGAGGACAGGGGTTCGATTAAAAGCACCCACATCGCAGCTAGGAATAGTCTTTAACTCCAGTTCCAGGGGAATCCGACTCCCTCTTCTGACCTCCGTGGCATTGCAGGACACTGCTGCACCAACCTACATGCAGACAGTACACTCATACACATAAAAAAAAAAAAGAAAGTATTTTATTGTATTTTAAATAAAAATTTTATATATATTTTAACTCACTGTCTAATAGTGGATTTTATCAACAAGTTCATTTTTATTTCTTTAGTAAATGTATTAAGATTTTTCATTTTAATAATTACATGAGAAATTCAAAGTAATCTCTAATAATGTTCTGTATTTCATTGTAGTCTTTTGTAACGGCATTGTTTTTATCTCTAAATGGATTAAACACCTTAATTTAAAACTTGAAATGCTGAAACTTCTAAATGAAAAAATAGGGAATACTCTTCAGGAAATTTGTGTAGACAAGAACTCTCTGTAGAGAACATCAATAGCACAGTAATTAGCCCCAAATATCAACAGACAGAACTGCATGAATTTAAAATGTTTGTTCAGCAAAGAAAGCTATCAGCAGAGCACCCAAAATAGGAGAATATTTTTACTACACATACATCAGTCAAGGGATAAGATCCAGAATATTAAAAAAGCTGCTGAAATCAAGTACCAAAAAAAAAAATAAATAAAACTGCTTATGTGTCAGTAAATAGGCTAACAAATTGAGTAGACAGTTTCCAAAAGATATTCAGGGTTGTTATTTCATAATTTACTTTTTCCACTGGATTATGGTGAAATGGAAAGTAATTTACTGAATTTATCAAATATTGAAGCATGGATACTTTCAGCATAGATAATTTCAAACCTCCTCATGTGGTAGAGCAGTGTTTGCAGGTGCTGTGATGGCTTTAGCACATCACCCATTTGCTCACTTATGGTGAATCACTCCTCATTCAAAGAGGACTGTATGTTTAATGTTTACTTATGTATGCTTTAACAAACATGTATATGTTAAGATTTGTCATATTTATATTAATAAGTATTAATAACTATGCATTAATAAGTATTTCCAGAAGTACTGTGATTAGGTTCTCACCACTGCTGTAGGAGGTGACCAATTTTAAGTTTTCATTGACCAAGATACTCTCTTTTGGAAAACAAAAACAAGATAATATTTTCAAGCGCTGGATAGATGATTAGTAGTTAGTAACTGTCACTAACCTTCTAAAGGACGTGAGTTTGGTTCCATATCCAGACCTGGCGCTTTCATACACCTGTATTTTCAGCTCTAGCTGATCCAGCGCCCTCTTCTAGCTTCAACAGGTATGCTCACATGTGTGACACAGACACACATCCTTACGTATTTTTTTTTAACTAAGAAGAAAGAAAGTATATTTCACCTTTCTGAGTGTATTCAGCATAGCACTGAAAGAGCAATTAGACAATGAATAAAATGAACAAAAGGGACCTAAATGAATAGGCAAAGCCAGCATCATTGCTGAAGATATAATCTAATATGTCAGAAACCCCAAATACTTCACAATTCCTGATATACCTAATAAGTGAGTTCAACAAATTATTATAGTAATAGAATAACAGAATAATAAGTATTAGAAGTAATTAAAAGTTATGGCATTAATAAGCAGATAATTATCTAGGTAAAATCAAGTTTTAAAACATCCCTTTATATAATCATGAGAACCTATTTAAGAATAAATTTAAGAAGTTAAAAGAATTTAGCCAGGCATGGTGGTACATGCCTTGGGAGGAAGAAGCAGGCAGATCTTTGTGAGTTTAGGCCATCCTGGTCTACAGAGTGAGTTCCAGGACAGCTGGGGCTACAGGGAGACCCTGTTTCGAAAAGACCAAAAAAATAAAATTAAAAAGTTAAAAGAACTGTGCACTAACAATTATGCAATATAGGTCAAAGACATCAGAAGGATACTAGTAAAAATATATGTATCCTTCTTCAGAGAGTAATATATTAATATTAATTGTCTACACAAGTCTATTCTAGTTTCCTTTCTATCATTGCAGTAAAAACATTCTGATTGAGGCTGGGCGTGGTAGCGCATGCCTTTAATCCTAGCACTTGTGAGGCAGAGGCAGGCCGATCTTTGTGAGTTCAAGGCCAGCCTGGTCTACAGAGTGAGTTCCAGGACAGCTGGGGCTACAGGGAGACCCTGTTTCGAAAAGACCAAAAAAATAAAATTAAAAAGTTAATAGAACTGTGCACTAACAATTATGCAATATAGGTAAAAGACATCAGAAGGATACTAGTAAAGATATACGTATCCTTCTTCAGAGAGTAATATATTAATATTAATTGTCTACACAAGTCTATTCTAATTTCCTTTCTATCATTGCAGTAAAAACATTCTGATTGAGGCTGGGCATGGTGGCGCATGCCTTTAATCCTAGCACTTGGGAGGCAGAGGCAGGCCGATCTTTGTGAGTTCAAGGCCAGCCTGGTCTACAGAGTGAGTTCCAGGACAGCTGGGGCTACAGGGAGACCCTGCCTCAAAAAGACTTTTTCTCAATCTTTTTAATGTTTTCTCTTCAGAGGTTTATTGCTTTTGTCCCACTCTTTTTGTTGTTGCTGTACCCTTCCATTTATAGTGCTCCAAAATAAGCCTATATAGATACATAGAGCCACACCACAACACACACACACACAACACACATATATACTATAATATACTCTAATATATGTATATATATATATATAAATATATACACATATATATTTCCTATGCCTATGTCTTGTAGGCTTCTGTACACGTTTTCTTCTATTGCCTTCAAAGTTTTGGGTTTCATGTTGAGGTCTATGATCCATCTGGAGTTGACTTTTGTTCAGGGTGAGAGGTAGGACTGTAACTTCATTCTTCTACAAGTGGTGATACAGATATATATATATATATATATATATATATATATATATATATATTGCTGAAAATAAACTGTATGTTAATTCCAAAACATATTCAGGAATTCACATTCTCCCTTTAATTTTATATTACTCTAAAATATGAATACACACCCTCCACCCTCAATACCTCAATTACAAAGTCTGAAAATAAGTGATAAGTTAATTCTAGAGCCTGTTAAGGGATTCACAATATAATAGCACAGTTGCTTTCAGATAAAAAGCAAAATATAGCATTAATGTTGCTCAACTTGTTTTTCTTTTTTTCTGCAGTAACTTTGTTTATTTATTTATTTATTTATTTATTTATTTATTTATTTATTTATTTATGGGATTCACAATATAAGAGCACAGTTGTTTTGTGATCACATTAACGTTGCTCAGTTTTCCATACAATTAAGTAATTGGCACTAGCATCCAAAGATGAGGGATACCATTCTTTGTTTTTCTGGCACTGTGTTACTTCACTTAGCATGATATCTTCTAGCTCCATCCAATTACCTGCAAAGTTCATGATGTCATCTTTCTTTACTGCTGCATAGAACTCCATTGGGTAGATGAACCACATTTTCTCTATCAACCCATCAGGTGAGGGACACTTGGGTTGGTTCCAGCTCTTTGCTACTGTGAAGAGAGCTGCAGTAATCATGGCTGTGCTTATATCTCTGCAGTAAGATGAGTCTTCTGGGTATATAGCCAGAAGTGGTATGGCTATGTCAGGTGGCAAGTTCATTTCGAGTCTTCCAAGTGTTCTGCACACTACTTTCCATAGTGGTTGTATGAGTTTACATTCCCACTAGCAGTGGATGAATGTTCCCCTTTCCCCACAACCTCTCCAGACCTTGGTAACATCTTGATCCTAGCCAGGCTCATTGGAGTGAGATGATATCTTAAAGTGGTTTTAATTTGTAGTTCCTGAATTATTAACTGATGGCGAACACTTTTTAAGATGTTTTTCAGCCATCTCTAACTCCTCACGTGTGAAGTATATTTTCAGCTCTTCACTTCATCTTTTGAGTAGGTCATTTGTTTTCTTCTTTGTTTTTTGAGTAGTTCATGTATTCTGGAAATCAATGCTTTGTCAGGTGTATCTGTGGTGAAGGTTGTTTCCCACTCTGTGGGTTTTCTCTTCAGTTTCTTGATTGTTTCTTTTGATGTACAGAAGTTTTTGAGTTTAATGACGTCCCATTTTCCAATTGTTGACCTTAATTCTTGCACAGGTGCTGTCTGATTTAGGAAGTATTCTCCACGCCTATGTCTTGTAGGCTGCTGCCACCTTTTCCTTCTATCGCCTTCAGAGTTTTGGGGTTCACATTGAGGTCTTTGATGTGTCTGGAGTTTACTTATTTACAAGGCGAAATGAAGGGCTTTAATTTCATTCTTCTACAAGTGGTCATCCAGTTTTGCCAACACCACTTGCTGAAGAAGGTGTCTTTCCTCCATTGTGTCTTCTTGGACCCTTTGTCAAATATGAGGTGGCTGAAATTGTATATGCTCAAGTTTGGATCTTCAATTTTTTTCCATTGGTCAACAGTCAACAGGTCTGTTTTTGTGCCAGTACCAGGCTTTTTTTTTTTTTTTTAGTTTTTTTTTTATTAATTTTATTATTTATTTCTGTATGTGTATGAATGTACTGTCTGCATGCAAGTCTGTGCACCTGTGTCGTGTAATGCCGCGGAGTTCAGAAGAGGGTCTCGGATTCCCCTGGAACTGGAGTTCTCCTGGAATTGGAGCTTCAGACGGTTCTCAGCCGCCATGTGGGTGCTGGGGATCGAACCCGGGTCCTCTGTAAGAGCGGTCAGCGCTCTTAACCACTAGACCATCTCTCCAGCCCCCCAGGCAGTTTTTATGACTGTAGCCCTGTGGTATAGTTTGAAGTCTGGTACAGATATCCCCCGTGTAGTGCTCTTTTCCCTCAGGATTGCTTGGGCTTTTTGGGTTCTTTTGTTTTTCCATATGGAATTAAGGACTTTTTCCAAGCCTGTGAAGAAACACTTGGGGATTTTAATTGGGATTGCATTTAATCTGTACAAGAGTTTGGGTAGGATGGACATTTTTACTATATTAATTTTCCCAATCCATGAGCATGGGAGGTTTTTCCATATTCTGATGTCTTCTTCAAATTCCTTGTTAAGGGGTTTCTAAAATATTTTTTGTAGAGATCTTTGGTGTCTTTGGTTAGGTTTGTTCCTAGGTATTTTATTGTTTTTGAGGCTACTATGAGTGGGAATGTCTCCTTGTATTCCTTCTTCAGTTGCTTGTTATTGGTGTAAAGAAAGACTACTGATTTTTCTAGGTTAATTTTGTATCCTGCCACTTTTCTGAGACACTTAATCGTTTCTAGGAATTTTCTGGTGGAGTTTTTAGCATCTCTTGTGTAAACAATCATATCATCAGCAATAATGGATAGCTTGACTTCCTCTTTTCTAATTAGTACTCTTTAATTTTCTTTTTTTGCCTTATTGCCCTAGCAAGCGTATCGAGCACTATATTGAAGAGGAGTATCAAGTTCCTACCTTTAAAGAGAATGCTTCTCTCTTATATCCATTTAGGATGATATTGGCTGTGGGTTTCCTGTATATGGCTGTGATTACATTGAGAAATGACCCCTCCAATCCAATTCTCTCTAGGACTTTAAGCATGAAAGGATGCTGGATTGGGTCAAATGCTTTTTCTGTGTCAGTTGAGATGATCATGAGGTTTTTGTTTTTCAGTCCATTTATATGTATTATGATATTTACTGATTTCTGTTTATTGAACTATCCCTGCATCTCTGGTATGAATCCAACTTTGTCATGATCGATGATCTTTTTGATGTGGTATGCGGTTTGCAAGTATTTTGTTGAGAATTTTTGCATCTAAGTTCATTAATGAGATGGGTCTATAGTTCTCATTTTTGGTTGTATCTTTGCCTGGTTTTGGTATTAGAGTGATGTTGGCTCCATATAAGGAATTTGGGAGAATTCCCTCTGTATCCTTTTGAACAATTTGAGTAATAATGGTTGTGAGTCTTTTTGAAATGTTTTATAAAATTCTGCTGTTAAACCATCTAGGCCTGGGCTTTTTTAGTTGGGAGGTTTCTTATTATATCTTCAATTTCTTCATGTATTATGGGTCTGTTTAAGCTGTCAATCTCTTCTTGGTTGAGCTTTGGTGATTCCCAGGATTTCAGATATTTTTCCATTTGTCCTAGGTTTTCAAACTTAGTAGATATAAGTTTTTGAAGTTTTCCCATATGATTGTCTTGATCTTTTCATTGTCTGTTGTGGTATTTACCCTTTCATCATGGATGCTATTGATTTGGAGTTGTTCCTTCTTTATTTTGGTTAACTGAGTTAGAGGTCTGTCTACCTTGTTTATTCTCTCAAATAACTAACTTTTGGATTCATTGATTTTTTTTGGACTGTTTTCTTTGTTTCTATTTCATTGATTTCTGCTCTGATGTTTGTTATTTCTTCCTCTCTGTTGCATTTAGGGTTCATTTATTGTTATCTCTCAAGTGATTTTAGCTGCAGTGTTAGATAGTTCATTTGAGCTCTTTCTGTTTTTCTAATGTAGGCACCCAGAGCTATAAACTTACTTATTAGGACTGCTTTTAAATTATCCCAGAAGTTTTGTATTATCATTGTCATTCAGTTCTAGGAATGCTTTTATTTCTTTATTTCTTCATTGACCCATTCATTATTCAGGAGTGTGTTGTTTAGTCTCCATGTGTTCTTGTAGATAGTAGGGTTTATCCTGGTGTTGATATTGAGCTTTATTGCACTGTTGTCTGACAGAATGCATGAAATTATTTCAATCTTTTTGTATTTGTGGAGGTTTTTTTCTGTTTCCCAGTATGTTGTTGAATTTGGAGTCTGTTCTGTGGGGCATTGAGTAGAAAGTTATTTTCTGGTATTAGGATGCAACATAGGGTAGATGTTTGTGAGGTCCATTTGGTGTATCATGTCATTCAGCTGAGATGTCTCTCTTTTTATTCTTTGTCTGGTTGACTTGTCCAAACTGCTCAGTGGGGTATTGAAGTCCCCTTCTATGAGTGTATTGAGGTTAATCTGTGCCTTGACATCCTGGAGAATTGTCTTTATAAAGTTTGATGCACCAGAATTTGGTGCATATATATTCATGGTTGTGAAATCTTCCTGGTCAGTTATCCCTTTGATGAAGATGTAATGGCCTTCTCTGTAAAGGCCTTCTCGTAATGTCCTTCTTTGGCTCTTCTGATTTCTTTTACTTTGAAGTCTATTTTGTGTGAAATTAAAATAGCAACACGTGCTTTCCTTTTGGTGCTATTTGCTTGGAATAATTTTTCCATCCTTTTACTTTAAGGTGGTGCCTATCCTTGAAGTTAACATGTGGTTTTTGTAGACATCATTTAGATGGGTTCTGTTTCCTAATCCAATCTCACAGGGTATGTCTTTTGATTGGGGAATTTAGTCCATTATTATTTAAGGATAAGTGAAAGATGTGTGTCTCTTCCTTTCACCTTATTTTCCATTTGCATTTTTGGTCTAGGTTTCTACTTCTGCAGTTATGCTTTTAGTTTCTCTATCCAGGTGCCTAGGGATATTTGCTCCTTTCTTCTGTCCTTTGAATTGCTTCAAGTATTCTCCGAAGTGTTGGTTTTTTGGACATGTATTCTTTCATCTTGTTTATGTAGTGGAAGATTTTTCACAATCCTTCAACTATAACTGATATTTTTGCTGGGTATAGTAACCTGGTTTGGCATCTATATTCCTTTAATACTGGGAATGCTTTGCTCCATGTTCTTCTTGCTTTCATAGTTTGCACTGAGAAGTAGGTTGTGATTCTCAAGGGTTTCCACTTATATGTAACTTGTTTTTCTCTTGTGGCTTTTAGAATTTTATCTTTGTTTTGAGCATCTAGCATTCTAAGTATGATATGGCATAGGGAGTTTCTTTTCTGATCTTGTCTGTTTGGAGTTCTATGTGCTTTTTGTATTTGTGTTCTGTCTTTTTTTAGTTTGGGGAAATTTGTATCTATTATTCTGTTGAAAATCTGATCAATATCATTCTCTTGGGAGTCTTCTCCTTCCTCTATCCCTATGATGCAGAGTTTTGATCTTTTCATAGTGTCCCAAAATTCTTGGTTGTTCCACTTTTGTGTATTTTAAAATTTTTCATAATCTTTTCTTGAACTTTTTAGTTGTTCTCTGTTATCTTTCAGGACTGATATTCCTTGTTCTGCTTCCGCCATTTTACTTCTGGGGATTTTTCTGTTCCTTTCCTCTTGATTGGATGAGTGTTCAATTTCCTTTTTCATTTCATCTTGTGATTTCTTTAGTATTTCCACTTCCTTTTGGAGCTTCTCAATCTCTTCCTGTACCTCTTTGCTTCGTTGGTAGGTTTCCTTTTTTATTTCCACATGGGATCTTTTCAGTGTTTTTCACTTCCTTCTGGACTTTGTCATTTTCTCCCTCTAGCTCTTTCTGGTGTTTGTCAATATTTCTCTCCAGGTCCTACTTGAGTTTTTCATTCTCTCTCCTTAGTTCTCTGACTTGTTCTTTATATTCTTTGATTTCCTTGAATATGTCTGAAATTGTTCCTCTAAGATCTGTGTGCTGGGTCATCCTCAGGGGATCCCACTCTAGGAATACCACACAGGGTTGGTAGAGCATGGTGTGGAATTATCCTGCCCCTTTCCCATATTTTCCCTTTGTCATGTCCCTGGCATGTGGATTTCTCTTTGTCTGTATTCCAGTGTGAATCCCAAATGCCTCTTCACTCTGTTAAAGGCTTGCTTTACTTGCCTCCTTCAGATGCCTTTGTTGTTTGTTTGCTGTTTGTTTGTTTATTTTTCTCCTTGTTTATAGAGTGTTGACTTTTCTAAGTTTTAGGCTTTCTATTGGAAGTCTAACTCACTCTTCCCTTTCTGTTCTGAAGGTTCTCAGCAATTCCAGGTGGTGAGAGGGGAGGTATGCCTGTTTAGCCCGTGCACAGGTACTCTGTGCTTCAGGTGGTCCTGCGAATTCCCGATCTAAGCTCTGTGCACTCAAGTCTCACAGTGACAACTGGCCCACCTTTTATACCAGGATGCTAGCATGGCAGCTCTGCCTCCACAGCCACACAAGACAATGATTTAATCAAACCAATGAGACAATTATCCAACAACCCAGAGATAGAATTATCCAAACATCTGCCTGGATGAAGTGCCTGGATCCTACCTGTGCTTCAGGTGGTCCTGGGAAATCCCCGATCTAAGCTCTCTGCCCTCTCAACTTGCTTTTCAAATATGGGTTTTGGGCTAGCATCCACAAATTAAGGATACCATTTGTCATTTGTTTTTCTGGGACTGTATTACTTCACTTAACATAATGGCTTCCAGTTCCATCCATTTACCTGCAAAGTTCATGATGTCATCTTTCTCTACTGCTTCATAAAACTCCATTGTATACATGTACTGTGAAATAGACACAGCTCAATAAATGTTTTTTAACTTCTCTAAAGGTAACTTTTCTAAAGGCAACACGTATCTAAATGCAACACATATGTAAAGGCAACTTACAGATTAAAATATTAGCAAGTTCTTTATCAGATAGTTAATATATATGAGATTTATACAGATGTATGAAGAACTCATACTGTCACCAGCAAATATATATATATATATATATATATATATATAATAACTCCCCAGTTGATATTGATGTCTGTGTCGGAAAAATGTGGCATAAAAATGGCTAATGGGGACAGGGATGATTCATCAGTTTAATGTAGTTGCCTGCATGGATCACAGAGATATTAACAAGTAGTTCAATATCAGTCTTTGTCAGTTGACTCCAAAGCAAAATCACTCTGTATCACCACATCATACATGTTAGGATCACTGCTACTGAAAATACAAGAAATGGGCTGGAGAGAAGTTTGATCAGGTAAGTGTGCATACTGCTCTTAAATTGGACCCTAGTTCAGTTCCCTCTACCCATATTAGGTGGCTTGTAACTTCAGCTCCAGAGAATCTGACTCTCTCTTCTGTCCTACACCTGCACCTGAATGTAGCTGTACATAACCCTCACAACATTTGTGCGTGTGTGTATATGTGTACGTAAAAATAAAATAAAATTATAAAAATAAGGCAAGAGCTAATATGAGCTTGAGAGAGCAGACCAAAGAGCACTAGAGTTGTAGAACCCTTGTGCTGGGAATGTAGACTTGTACAGATTTATGGAGTACTATATAGATGTTTCTAAAGTAATTAAAGTAGGATTATTATACAGCACTGTAGGAAGCTTTTCTTTTTATGCCGAACAGTAACCACGGAGCCCTGCTAAGGGGGACGGGGACACAGCACCTGCCCACAATTGCTGTGGGGAGCTGGCCTCTGGGCGCAGAGACCAGCCAGCTACTTCCCATAGCCCAGCCTAAGTGTCAATTCCAACTTAGGCTCTTAGCTTGGACCCACGAGACATGTGTTCCACTCTTGGCCATGACTTCCCACCTGCCCAGAGCCGGGACAGGAATTTCACTCACAACACCAGCTACCCAGGTTGGTAGTCTGCAAAGGCAACCTTTTTCCAACCCACTGGCCGTGCAAATGAAATTCAGGCCTACCTTAGCTAGCATGCACGTAATAATTAATAAAAAAATAATGGCCAGGAACTCCATGATGATGTTACTATGGAATTCAAATTTATTCATTGCCACAGCTTGCTTTTATAAACCAAATGACTTCAGTTCACAGGACCAATCATGAGCCCTAAAACTCTGCACCACTGCACACCTTGCTCCACCCACCATATCACACCTAGGCCATGCTGCTTGCTCCTCATTGGAGCGGAGTCAGAGCCAGACTCTTGGCCATGTGGTGCTCTGAGGCATGCCAGCTCGGAAACTAGCCAGCAATTCAAGCTGGATTTCCCTACACAGCACACCTGTACAAAAGGACCTCCAATACACAAAGTGAAAATGCCATGCAGTTACTAAAACTTGTTTACATTAATTGATTTCCCATAGAAGAAACTACCCACATGTTTTGTTATTGGAAAATATTTTCTTCACTGGGCATGACAACCAAAGATTTTGAAAGTCTCTAGAGCACTTTCCAAGATGAGGAAAGAAAGTTACAAGATGGAAGAATAAGGTAGATTTTCATGGAAGCAGTATACACAGGAAGTACAGTACACCTTGCAGGAGGATAGCAAAGCAAGAGAGGTGGAGGAAAAACGACAATAATAAAAAGAACCTGCTGCCCCCCCTCAAGTCTTTTTTCTTTGTGGCTTTTAGTAAGGGTTAATATGGAGTCAGTCAGGGAGACCCAGATTTGTAAATTGAAAATTCATTCCCCCAAAACTTTTAAGCCAAATGGGGAAGAAATAGTTAACATACTATATTGTTTTTAAGATTTATTGACAGCTAAAACAATATTACTGAAATTTAATCAACATGGGGCATTTATGAATATAAAGCTTTTGAATACATATGTATCATAGAATTTTAGATTTGAAAAATGCTAGGATAAGCAAGGAGTTAGAGAATTGGGGGAAGGGGTCAATTTCAAGCCCCATAATTTAATACCCCCTAATAATTGTCACAAGAAGATAATTCGTATAAATAAGTCATCACAGTGCCTCTTACAGCTAACCCAATACTAAAGGGTAACTATGATTAAGTTATTAGATATTTCCTATCACAAACACACATCCACACACAGCATCTCATCTTAAGGCAGAAATATATTTAAATTTCCACTATTTTAAGATATTGTGAGGTCATTAGTGCACAGAATTTACAAGAGGGTGCAAACTCACCTAAACACCAGGAAGCTGGTGGATTTATAACTTCATATTTTCATAATTTTTTAAAAAACTCCTATATCAGAAAATGCTCTCTGTGTACTTCAGTAGATCTGGTCCAGTAGAATGCAAATAAGCTCAGCTAAGCTGACTTGCCAAATTGAAAATGAAAAGCTTTTTTCTGAAAATCCCCTCTCCTCATGAATACATTTTTTCTCTTCCTCTCCAGCAATAAAGAGTTATATGATAAATGATTCTGTGGTGTACATTATCTCCCAAACATTAAATTATGTCTCTTTTTTACCTCAGGAGGTATCATTCAGAGAACACATAACACACTAAGAATTCTCTTCAGTGTGCAGTACTGTTGCTAAACCAAATTTAAATCTCTCTAGACTTACAGTGAAATTCCTTATTCACCTGATTGTTTTATTCAACTAATGACTTTGCAATACCACATTCAATTGAATAATTATATAAGAGAGATGTTGAATGCCCATCTTTTTCCAATTAGAATAATTTATGAATGCTGTTTTTCTATTCCATTAAGCAGTGCCACCTTTTAATGAGACATAAGCACCTGCCAGACATAATGATATTTAGAGAAAGAAAATACATTTAGTCAGGCAGAAATGTTAGTGGAATAGCTGACAAGAAAATGGCTTTATCACCAGATAAGAATGTACCTGACGGACACCATAACACAATGTTCATATGAACATGGTACACACACAACACAAAGTTGCACACATGCACAAACTCCTGCACACATGGACACACTTGTACATACACACAGAGTTCTATACATACACACTGCAAGCATAGGCCCACAGATACAAATGCAATTACACATGTGCTCATAAATGCACACACATGGTCAGACATGTACATACTAGCATCCACATAAGTATATATTTGGGTATTTTAAAAATTTATAAATGGAAGCCTAGAGTACAAATGCCTTTGTCATTTTATATATCTAATTTGTAGCAGAACTAACTTTAATAAACTTATAATGGAGCTTGTTTAACTCCCAATAGAAATGAGTCCTGTTTTCAGAGCATGCATGAATAATGTATGCATTTTCTGTTTGAGAATTTAAAGAACAGTTATTTTTCCAGCACCTTGTACATGTTCATGCATGAAGTTTCTATTTATTCAACACAGTATCCATCCTAAAACTCAAATTAACCTGAAATTCCAATGCTAGCTATGAAGTTCCCATTTGAATGCCAAGTAAGGCCCCCAGCCACCAACCAAGTGTTGCTTGTTCTGTTTTGTAGTTCAACTGTCAAATGAGAATGTAATAAAGCATGCCAATTTTGAAATAGAAATGCATTTATAATAGTTTTAAGGTAAGTGTGTTAATAATTTTAATGAAGAAAACATAAAAATCATTAATCAAATGTTTCTAATTTTTAATGCTCTTGTTAACAATAAATATTGTGATAAATTAAAAAAAATGTTACACAATACCAGGCAGGCAGTAGAAACCTCCCATTGAGTTGTTGCTTTGGGGTTGTCCAAGAGACTCCCCAAATAACATATTCTATTGCCACAACCTTTGATTTCCTAAGAGAATTTGAAGTTACTCCGCTCTTGTTGAAGACAGGCCTTACATGGACACAGGGCTTGGAAGACTCCATGTGGAACAGACCTGAAATCCTCCTCCATGAAGAAAAAAGCCTCAAATTAATGAGAATAAAATGAAAGATGCCAAGGAATAAACTAGTTATTTGTCCCACCAAGCTGTAAAACAAAGAGAATAATAATGATTGACCCAGGAAACCATTCCTATTGGTGTACTAGTGACACGTATTGAGACTATGCAGCAGCTTCCTAATTCAAATAAAGGCCTGCTCAATGAGAGGGAACTTGTGTGTGTAAACACATCGAAATACACATGACTGGAGAGGTCATAGACCCTAGAGAAAAAAACGACTTTTGCCACATCCCTAGGCCAATGTAATTTCATACAGTATTCTAAATTCACATCCTCATATTTAGAGATACCATCAACAGTCATCAAAGAAGCTACATTTTGCAAAAAAAAAAAAATGGGACTAACATATAGTTCCAAAAGTGGTCAAATAGAGAGAATAAGGAGCCCTGAGTGACAATATTCAATGTAAACTCTACCTATACCAGAGAAGTTTAACACAGAAACTCTAAACTTGTCAATGTGTAGAAAATAAGAGGCTACAACATACTCATTCCTGAATAGACCCCCATGTCAAACTTCTGCCTCCCAGGCTTCAGAGATCATTGCAGAAAAGGGGGTGCAAGACTGTTAGCACAAGAGGTGGTGGAGGATCACAAGGAAACGGTTTTCCAGACAGCTGCTCAGTTACTCATATGAAGTCACAGCAACAGTGACAGCATGTCAAGTGTGACATACTGCTCAAACCAAAATCTTAGAATGTACATGAGGAAGTGGGTAAAAGAATCCCAACCCAACTTAAGAACGTTTGGAAATGATGGCTGCTAGGAGGGGGAGAGGCAGTCTCTTAAAGGCATGGGGGGAAATAGTTTCTTAGAGGCATGAGAATCTTGGTAGTTTGACCAAGTTGCAGTAGATGGACCTTTGGTGAGAGACATGTGGGGACACAAATCAGACTCTATAGGCCATATTGTTTATGAATAGTGGAGTACACTGTGTGGGGAGGGGACAATGGTGGGAAAGCAGTTGGGGGTTTCCAGATGCCATCAAATTATACTGTATGAAAATAAAAAAATCAATTAAAATCATGTTAAATTAAATATTATTTCAGATGCATTCCAGTAATATATATATATATATATATATACTTAGTAGTATTATATATGATAGTGGTGTGTAATTATGCAGTATCCTTAAATTACTGTATGGGAATAAAAAAAATTTTTGGATTTTTTTTTCACCAAGAAAGAGGATTCAATACATTAATACAATTCTAATGAATCAGTGTAGCAGGCCATTGATTTATAATCTCTACACTATGTGTGTGTGTGTGTGTGTGTGTGCATTTTGTATCACTGGAGATATAGAGACTAATGGAAAGATTCTTGCAGTTAAGTTGTTCCAGCCCTACTTCATCCAAGTCAGATCTTTTACACCTCAATTGTGCCCAAACACAGTCCTTTTATTAGGGACTGGAAATAATCTCAAGTGAAGCTTTTTATTTATTCATAATCTAGATAGGTATAATTTACTATCTATAGTTACAGGAAGAAAGAATAATATATAAGCTGTAACACTGAAGTTTCTAATTATCTTCTATCTGGTATATCTTGGCTGGAGCATATCTCCAAACAAACCCACAGAACAATCTGCATTAGAGCAGTGGAGTGATTTTAAGAACACAGCCATGTCATTTCTGCACCATCTCTTAATGCAGTGTGAAACAGTAGACAGGAAGGCTTCCACAGAGGTCGACCCATGTGGGCTGAGAGTGGAGCAGCCCTTTGCTGTTGTCAGTGGCTGAAGACAGTGAAGACAAAGGAAGGAGTTCAGTTAATGACACCATAAGGATGTGCAGCAGTAAGGGCTGGCAGAATGGGTGGGTACTCCTAGAGGAGAAATCAAACACTCATCATCTCCACCTTATTCTCTCTCATCCAAGCTTGTGAGGTTTGGACACTTTCCAGATGCACTGGATGTCAAAACTTCTTCACTGCTCTCTAATTCTGTCTTCTGTTGCCTACCAACATTGACTTCCTTTGAATTAAATAACAGTGATTTCTCTGTTTCCAATGAAAGAAAATCATTTGGAAAGTAGAAACTTATAAAATAATTTTCCATAATCTTTTTTTTTTTACGGTCATTTCGAGACAGGGTCTCCCTGTAGCCCCAGCTGTCCTGGAACTCACTCTGTAGACCAGGCTGGCCTTGAACTCACAAAGGTCCGCCTGCCTCTGCCTCCCAAGTGCCAAGGCGTGCACCACCACGCCCGGCATAATCTTTTATGCAACACTATTTTTCTCTAAGCATAAGCTGCAATATATTTTAAGTTATTATTACTAAAAAGGTAGCTTTGAGATCCTAATCTACAAGCAGCAAAAATTGATGAAAGTCTAAAACGGTGAGCTGATGTGGATCTGCATTCCACTCTCAGCTGTGTCATTTATTTATTAATATACTACACGGAACCATTTTCCCAATTCTGCTGCATCTCAGTTTCTCATCTGTATAATGGGTGGTGGTAGAACTATTGCAGAAAACACTGAGAAAGGACCCTAACTGTGATAATTATTTAATTACTGCAAAATAGGCTGTAGTAATTGCTATTTAGAAGTGGGACTAAGAAAGAAATTCTTTACTGAGTTTCTGTTTCCAAGGATTTGGGTAAGGCATTTTTTAAATTCAACCCAGGAGACACTGATCACAAAGAAAGGCCAGTTTTTATTTTTCTTTACAATTGTCAGAACATCTAAAGGGAAATCACTTTTGCTGCTCTGTAAAAAGTCAAGCTATTTTTCATACAGAATCCTTATGTAGATATTTTAAAATACTCATTGGGAGGCTTTTATTATTGAGAAAGATAATTTCTGTTATTTAGAATTTATGTAATTGTTTAATGAATTTCTGTAGGATTCATTTCCAAAACATGTAATTTGTGAACTGTTGAGGTCTATCTCATTCATTTCAGAAAAGGAGCCACCCTGGTGTCAAAATTTGATACTCATAAAGGAAATGTCACAAAGGGAGCCATTTTCATGTAATGGATCACATTTTTATTTAGCTTGAAAGTGATAAAAAGGGCATGGCAAAATAATAGATGACATGTCTCATTTTTATTTTTTTCTTACTTTAAAACTCCCTGAAGCCATCTGCTACCTAATGTCAACTTGTTGCAAGTGACTGACATTTTTATTTTCTATTTGAAAAGAAATTAATGGGAGTACTGATCAGAGTTCATTTAAAAATATATGATAATGCAAACGAAGCACATATATAAATAGTACATTTTCATCATTTTTTGTATTAACAGGCTGGGATTTGATGTTTGGGTCCTTCTGTATGATAGGTCCAATGACAGCTTGACTATACTGATCAGATGAAAATATCAGGGACTGTGTAGGGAAAAAGAGATAAAACTGAAACCAATATTTGGATAAAGGTTGAGTATTCTGGTGAGGAGGTATGGATCGGGAACAGGTGTATATTTGATTAAGAAATGTTGTATGAAGTGTACAAAACTCAATAAAAATTAAGAAAATAGATGAATATTTTTCTGGAGTGGTGGCTAACATTGGTCGGTCTGTAACTCCAGTTCTTGGGTATACAACACAGGCTTCTAACACCCACCATCATTGAACAATATGGGTGCATTGATACATATGCAGGCAATATACACATACACATAAAATAAAAAGAATAAAATGTTTAAAAAGAATATTTTTCTGGGAGGTCAAATAAATGTGGAAAAAACAATATATTAGGAATTTCTCTGTTTAACCATGATTTTTCTTCTTGTCAGTTCATTGGGTGTGTATTTATAATCTTAACAATTCTAATATTTGATGCCAATGGATAATTCTATTGAGAAAGGGAAGGTGCAATTAAAGATAAAGAAGTGATTTTTATTTGACAAAGTTTTACTTGATAGTTTCAGTTGATTTATAGGAAAATACTTCAGAGATCTAGAAATGATTCCTTGTGAATACAACTAGCATCCATGTCCATAGTATTCCTTTGTAATATATATACATATATATTACATATATATATATATATATATATGTATATACATATATATATACATATGTATCATATATGTTACTTTTTTACCATATACTATTAACTATATATATATACACATATCTCCTATATTATATATATATATATATATTCCAGGCCTTTTCCAGGCAACATGATGTGGCAGCAAGTAGTGTGGCCATATATAAGCCAAGCAAGTAGGTATATTCTGAAATACTGTTTTGGTGTTTCCTTTTAGAATTTCCTTCCTTCCACCCTTTGTTGTTACTTTGTTTCTTTGTGTTTGTTTCTTTCTTTTCCTCTCTCTCTCTCTCTCTCTCTCTCTCTCTCTCTCTCTCTCTCTCTTTCTCTTTCCTTTCTTTTCTTTTTCTTTCTAGACAGGGTATCATGTAACACCAGGCTGTCTTTAAACTTACTATATAGTGGAGGATGACCGTGAACATTTAATCTCCACCATATACCTTTTAAATTCTGAATTTACGGACATATGTCTTCACATATTGTTTCTTTTGGTGTTAATGAAAAAAGTCCAGGTTACTGTGCATGCAAGACAAGTACTTGGTAAACTCAACTTCATCTCCAGACTCTTTTAGAAGTTTTGAGAGGCTCTGTGGCACCTAAATTTACTCATCTATGAAAACATTCATAAAAAGAGGACTATTTTTTCCATGACAATATTTGAATTGTTTGAATTTTTCTTTTTTGTCATTTTCCCATTTTTGTGAGGTGTGTGTTTGTTTGTGTGTGTGTGTGTGTGTGTGTGTGTGTGTGTGTGTGTGTGTGCAGGGCACAGGAAGTCGATGTTGGAAAACTTTCTCAAGCATGCTCCACTTTATTCATTGAGAAACTGTCTCATAATTTATCCTAGGCTTGACCAATTTTGTCCAGTCTTGCTGCCCACTTTGCTCTGGGAGTGGCCTCTGGAGGACTATAATTATAGGTCTGGTCACAACTACCTATATTAATGTCAGCTCTGGGGGTAGAAGCTGCAATCCTTAAACTTAAAGACAAACACTTAACCAGGAAATCATCTCTTCAGGTTAAGAGTTAAAGTTTTAAAAGTATAGGATAAGGGGACTGGAGAGATGGCCTAGCGGTTAAGAGCACAGACTGCTCTTGCAGAGGACCCGGGTTCGATCCCCAGCACCCACATGGCAGTCAAGAACCATCTGAAACTCCAATTCCAAGAGAACTCCAGTTCCAAGGGAGTCCGACACCCTCTTCTGACCTCCGCAGGGTTGCACGTCACAGGTGCACAGACTTGCATGCAGACAATACATTTATACACATACAGAAATAAATAAATAAATAAATAAATAAATAAAGTATAGGGTAAGAAATAATGAGTCTACAATACCACACATGACTTCCTTCCATTGAGCTGGCCTTAATTCCAATTAGACAGCAGTTGATAACTCTCCAGATAAGAGTGCTACTACTATACCAATAGCTATAGTTTGCTGTGCCAGTCATTGTTTATTGGGCTTTATAGCTGGGTAGGATCATTGATTGGTTTTCTCCCTTGGCAGCTTGCATAGTATCCTCTGATATCACAAGTGCTAGTATTCAAGGAGGAGGAAGCTTTAAGGTCGATTCCAGCTTGATTGTTGCCAAATAAGACTCTATATACATATATATATATTATATATATATATATAATATTTATATATTATATAATATCATTATCATATGATAGGTCTTATTTGGCAACAATTCCAAGCTGGAATCGACCTTAAAGTATATTATAAATCGACCTTAAAGTATATAAAATCGACCTTTTAAAATATATATATTATAGATATTATATATTAATATACAATATAATATATAATTTTCATGAACATTTATAAAATAAACATCTATAATATTTATATATATCTATATCATATATAAATAATTAAAATTATAATCATATTAGTATTAATATATATTCAAGTATATAATATATATTATATATATGTACATATATATTATATATATATTATATATATATAATATATATGCATTAAATTGGGAAGGGACAGTGTGGAGATATGTGGAGAGGCGATGGCTTCTAAATGTCATCAAATTATATTGTTTGATGTTACCAAAAATTCCATAAAATAAAACAAAAAGAGTGAGTCTTCTTAGGTTAATCCTTTATATGAAGACAATGCATGGAATAATTTCAATCCATTTGTATTTGTTGACATTTCTTTTGTGTCCAAGTATTTCTTCAATTTTGGAGAAAGTTCTGTGAGGCGCTGAGTAGAAAATATATTCTCTGGTGTTTGGTTGGAATATTCTGAGGGTAACTGCGAGGTCCATTTGATGTATTGTATTGTTCAGTTCTGATGTCTCTCTGTTTATTTTTTGTTCAGTTGACCTATCCAAGGAACACAGTGGGGTATTGAAGTCCTCCACTATTAGTGTACTGGGATTGATCTGTGTCTTGTGGTCCTCAATGATTGTGTTTATAAAGTTTGGTGTACCAGAGTTTGGCACATAAACATTTAAGATTATGAAATATTCCTGGTTAATTGTTCCATTTATAGAGATATAATGGTCCTCTTCTTCTTTTCTGATTAATTTTACTCTGAGATCTATTTTGTCTGATGTTAGTATAGCCAATCCTGCTTGCCTTTTGGTACCATTTGCTTGGAGTTTTTTTTTCCATCCTTTCACTCTAAGGTGGTGTCTGTTCTTGACGGTGAGATTAGTTTCTTGTAGGCAGCATATAGTTGGATTCTCTCTTTCCTAGTACATTCTCCCAGTCTATGACTTTTGATTGGGGAGTTTAGACAATATATATTTAAGTTTATTATTGAGAGATGTGTGCTGATTCCTTCCAACTTACTTTTCATTTGCATTCTTGGTGTAGGTATTTACTTTGTTAGGCTTTTGTTAATTTCTCTCTGGGCTTGCTTAAGGATAGTTGCTCCTTTCCTCTGTTCATTGAATTGCTTCAAGTATTTTCTGAAATGTTGGTTTTTTGATATATGTTCTTTCATTTTATGCCATGAAAGATTTTTCTTTCTCCTTCAACTTTGATTGACATTTTTTATGGGTATAGTAGTCTGGGTTGGCATCTAAAGACATTTAGCACTGGGAATACTTTGGTCCATATACTTCTGGCTATAATAGTTTTCACTGAGAAGTCAGCTGTAATTCTGATGGGATCCCCCTAATATGTAACTTTTTTGTCCTTGTTTTGAGCATCTAGTGTTTTTACTATGATATGGCATGAGGAATTTCTTTTCCGGTCTTGTCTGTTTGGCGTTATATGTGTTACTTTTATTTGAATGTGTTTGTCTTTTGTCAGTCTGGGGAAATTTTCTTCTATTATTCTGTTGAAGCTCTGATCAATACCATTCTCCTGGGATTCTTCTCCTTCCTCTATCCCTATTATGTGAAGGTTTTGCCTTTTCATAGTGTCCCACATTTCCTGGTTGTTCCATTCTTGTGTTTTTAAATTTTTTTCATAATCTTTACTTGAGGTTTCTAGTAGCACTGTGTTATCCTTTAGGTCTGATATTCGTTTTTTCTGCTTCATCCTTTCCGCTTATAAGGCTTTCTTCCCATCCTTTCCTGCTGAATTGTTGAATGGTCAATTTCCTTTTCCATTTAATGCTGTGATTTCTTCAGTATTTCCACTTCTTTTCAAAGTTTTCATTCCCTTTTTGTAGCTCCTTGCTTTTCTGGTCAGTTTTTTTTTTCTTTTTTCATTTCAGCCTGAGATCTTTTTAGTGTTTCCACTACCATCCAGAGTTTGTCATTATCTCCCTTTAGTTCTTTTCGGAGTTTGTATTTCTCTTCCTCTATTTCTTTTTGTAGTTTTTTAATCTCTCCATTTAGTTCTTTCCAGAGTTTATCCTGCATTCTATCAGACCACAGTGCAATAAAGCTCAATATTAACACCAGGGTAAGCCCTACTAACTATAAGAACACATGGAGACTAACACAATCCTGAATAATGAGTGGGTCAGGAAAGAAATAAAGAATGAAATAAAAACATTCCTGGAACTAAACAAAAATGACAATACAGCACAACAAAACCTTTGGGATACATTAAAGTCAATCCTAAGAGGGAAATTTGTAGCACTAAGTGCCCACATTAAAAAAAACACCCAGAAAGAGATCAAATAAATGAACTAGCATTGAAACTAAAAACACATGAGAAACAACAACAAATGAACCCTAAACCCAACAGACAGTAAAAAATAACAAAAATAAGAGCAGAAATCAACGGAAAGGAAACAAAGAAAACAATATAAAAAAAATCAATGAATCCAAAAGCTGGTTCTTTGAAAAGATAAACAAAATAGACAGACTTCTATCCATGTTAGCCAAAAGAATGAAAGAGCAACTACAAATCATTACCACTCATGATGAAAGGGGAAACATCAAAACAGACAAAGAAAAGTTCCAGACAGTCTTATGAGAATACTTCAAAAACAAATACTCTATTAAATTTGAAAACCTAAGAGAAATGGATGAATATCTGAAATCCTGGGTTACGCCAAAGCTTAACCAAGAAGAGACTGACAGCTTAAACAGACCCATAATACTTGAAGAAATTGAAGGTGTAATAAAAAGCTTCCCAACTAATAAAACCACAGGCCCAGACGGTTTCACTGCAGAATTCTATAAAACATTTAAAGAGGTCTTATAACTAGCACTATTCAAACTTTTCAGAAGGATACAGAGGGGAATATCCCAAATCCCTTCTATTAAGCCAGCATCACTCTAATACAAAAAGCAGGCAAAGATACAAACAAGAAAGAAAACTATAGATCCATATCATTAATTAGCACAGATGCATACATTATCAACAAAATATTTGCAAATCACATACAGACCCACATAAATAAGATATCCATCATGACCAAGTTGGATTCATACCAGAGATGCAGGGATGGTTCAACATACGTAAATGAATAAATATCATAAAATACAAAAAGGGACTGAAAGGCAAAAAACACATGATCATCTCAATCAATGCAGAAAAAGCTTTTGACAAAATCCTGCATTGCTTCATGCTTAAAAGTCTTGGAGGGAATTGGACTGGAGGGATCATTCCTCAATGTAAGCAAAGCCGCATACAAGAAACCCACAGGCAGCATCATCCTAAATGAAGAAAAGTTGGAAGCATTCTCCTTAAAGGCAGGAACACAGCAAGGTTGTCCACTATTGCCACTCCTCTTCAATATAGTGCTTGAAATGCTTGATAGGGCAATAAGGTGAGAAAGTGAAATTAAAGGAGGACTAATTGGAAAAGAGGAAGTAAAACTATCCCTTTTTGCAGATGATATGGCAGTTTACCTAAAGGAGGCTAAAACTTCCAGCAGAAATCTCCTAGAAACAATTAAGAGTTTTAGTAACGTGGCAGGATACAAAATAAACCTAGAAAAATCAGTAGCCTATCTCTGCACTAACGAAAAGCTGGAGAAGGAATATAAGGAGACCTTCCCAATCACAATAACCTCAAAAAAATACCTGGGAATAAACCTAACCAAACACACCAAAGGCCTCTACAACAAAATTTTAAAACTCCGAAGAAGGAGATTGAAAATTACATCACAAGTTGGAAAGACCTCCTGTGCTCATGGATTAGAAAAATTGTCCATTCTACCCAAATTAATATACAGATTCAATGCAATCCGAATCACAATCCTCATGAGCTTTTTCAGAGACTTGGAAAAAATCGTTAAATTCATATGGAAAAACAAAAGACCCCAAATAGTTAAAACAACCTAAGTGAAAAGTGCAATACAGCAGGGAATACATTACAAGACTTCAAGCTATATTACACGGCTATAGTCATAAAAACAGCCTGGTACTGGCAGAAATACAGACCCATGACCAATGAAACAAAATTGAAGGTACAAACTTGAGCTCATACGACTTCAGCCACCCCATATTTGACAAAAGGGCCAAAACAGCTCAATGGAAGAAAAATAGCATCTTCAACAAATGGTGTTGTCAAAACTGGATCACCATTTGTAGAACAAAATTAAATCCCTACCTCTTGCATTGTACAAAAATAAACTCCAAGTGGATCAAAGATTTTAATCTGAAACCTGAAACCATGAAGGTGATATAAGAAAAAGTCAGCAGCAACCTACAAGACATAGGTGTAGGAAAAAACTTTCTAAAACAGCAGCTGCACAGGAAATAAGCACAACAGCTGACAAGTGAGAACTCATCAAACTCAAAAGCTTTTGTACAGCTAAAGAAACAAACAAGGAAGTGAAGAGTAAACCCGCAGAATGGGAGGAAACCTTCACTACTGATACATCTGACAAAGCATTAACATCCAGAATATATAAACTACTTAAAAAAAAATAAAAGAAAACAAATGACCTACTCAAAAGATGGAATAAACAACTGAACAGAAATTTCACCAGTAAGGAAATAAAGATGGCTGAAAAATATCTTAAAAAGTGTTCAACATTGTTAATTATTAAGGAAAGGCAAATTAAATCCAAAGTAAGATCTCATCTCGCTCCAATAAAACAAGCCAAGATCAAGAAAACAAAATACCCCAAATGCTGGAGAGGTTGTGGCGAAAGGGGAACACTCATCCACTGCTGGTAGGAATGTAAACTCGTACAACCACTGTGGAAAGCAGGTGGAGAACCCTTAAAAAACTGACAGTGATTTGGACTGTGGTCAATTCTGGCTTCTCGTCCACCTGTGCCCCTTTTCTAAGCCTGGGGAATAATCTGCAGAAAGGGGGGCATGGTCGAATGTAAGGGCTGCGATTGGGGTGAATGGTGAAACTATAGCAATATAGACTGTATACATATTTGATCAACTTGATTGTATATACAAGCCCCCACAGCTGGAGGGTGGGACCCTTGGACTCTGTGGGATTGAGCACAACTGCTTGCAAATTTGTTTTACATGAAGGATGGTTGTGCTCATAAATTATTACTTATTGTTAAAAAATGAAAAAAACAATAAAGAAGTAATAGAAGAAAAAAAAAAAAAAAACTGACAGTGAGCCTACCACCTGACCCAGCCATACCACTCCTGAGTATATACCCACTTTGCATCCTACCACAAAGATTCATGCACAGCTATGATTATTGCAGCTCTCTTCACAATAGTGAAGAGGAGGTACCAATCCAAATGCTCCTCAACTGATGACTGGATAACAAAAATGTGGTACCTCTACACAATGGAGTTCTATGCAGTGGTAAAGAAAGATGACATCGGGCTGGAGAGATGGCCTAGCAGTTAAGAGTGCCAACCGCTCTTGCAGAGGACCCGGGTTCGATCCCCAGCACCCACATGGCGGCAAAGAACCGTCTGAAACTCCAGTTCCAGGAGAACTCCAGTTCCAGGGGAATCGACACCCTCTTCTGACCTCCGCGGCATTGCACGACACGGGTGCACAAACTTGCATGCAGACAGTACATTCATACACATACAGAAATAAATAAAATTAATTAAAAAAATTTAAAAAAAAGTCAGAAACTGTTTAAAAAAAAAAAAAAGAAAGATGACATCATGAAATTTGCAGGTAAATGGATGGAACTCAAAGCCATTATGCTAAGTGAAGTAACACAGTCCCAGAAAAAAAGGCAAATGGTATCCTTCATTTGTGGATGCTAACACCAAATCCCCAGTTGGCAAGCAAACTGAGCAACTTAATTATTATATTTCATTGTATATGAAAGTAACTGTGCTGTTCTAATGTGACTCTCTTAATGGGCTCTAGAATTGTCCTACAATTTACACATTGTAATTACCATGTATGGGTGGAAGATATATATTCATATTCTAAAAAAAAAAAGAATGTAAGGTTATACTACTTTTTACCTACATGCAACATTGCTGTTAAAATTTGAGTTTCTGAATGTGTTTTGGAACTAACCTATAGTTTATTTTCAGATTTTGTAATTTTGATTTATGTGTGGAGTGTATATATGAATATTTTGGAATAATATAAAATTAAAGGGAACATAAAAGAAAGAGAAATAATTGACCAAAACAGTAAAGTTGTGCATCGAAGACTGAGAAAAAGATGCAAGACAGGACTTAACATGTATGACAGAATCCATGAGCTCTGGCAGGAGACAGGGGTGGGGGAGGTCCCAAGGTGTGGGCATGGATGGGGGAATGAGTCTAAATTTGATTAAGAAATATTGTATGAAATGCACTCAATAAAAGTTAACTTAAAATAAGAAAGGAGAGGGGAAAATGAAAGGAAATCTTGATCATTTGCTGATAACAAAAGTTGGAAAATGCACTCGTTTATGTACTTGTAAACAAAAATAAAATAAAAAGGAAAAATGTATTAAATACACAAAACTTCAATAAAAAATGAAAAAAAGAAGAATTCAAACCTACTAATGTTGCTATGTGTATTTCCATGCAATAGTAAATTACTGCCAATAAAGATCATCTTTATGGTCAGAGTTCATAAAGGAGGTGGGAAGGAAGTGTAGGGTACATTGAGAAAAGGGGATTGGAGGACGGGGCTGTAGGAAGAAGCGGAAAGAACTAGACTAGGTAAAATATTAAGACTGGATGTTATTCAATTGGGACCTGAAAAATGCCTCTTAAAAACTAGAAAAGAGACACCATAGGTAGAACAACTCCCTCCTCCACCAAATCTCAACTATTAAACTAGTTTCATATCTACAGTTATTATCATCAGTGTATAATTAGTAATCAATTTACTTGTCATATTTACTTATATATGTAACAACTAAATGCATTTTCCAGCCTGAGAGGATAAAGTTTCCAATATGATAGACATGTCGGAAAATTGTAGATCTCATGAAATAACAGTCATTGTCTTAGACAGCAGTGCTATCTAAGATTGCAGTGCTAATAAGTCATTATTAGGCATGTAGATGTCATAAAAACGATAAGACGGAACATGCTGATCACAAGAAACAAAGAAACTCAGAAGGAGATATGATCTTCCAAAATGTGGTTATTTTTCTGGCATTATGTTTTCTACAACTCATTTTCTTTTTTTTTTTTAATTTTATTTATTTCTGTATGTGTATGAATGTACTGTCTGCATGCAAGTCTGTGCACCCGTGTCGTGCAATGCCGCGGAGGTCAGAAGAGGGTGTTGGACTCCCCTGGAACTGGAGTTCTCTTGGAATTGGAGTCTCAGACGGTTCTCGGCCTCTACAACTCATTTTCACAACAACCTCAGTATACCCAAAGCTGAACTTTGCACTATCTCAGTAACATTCTGCAAAGAAAAACAGTGTGTGCATTCACTTCATAGTTCTAAAGTTCATAGAGCTTAGTTTTCATTTTATCTCATATGTGATAACAGAAATATCTTCTCACTAATTGGATCTTTGAAAGGCAGCATTTTATAGATATTAGCCCAGCACCTTTTAATTGATATGTATGCACATGTTGTTTGCTTTCATTATTTAAATTTGTTTCTGAAAACTAGTTTTTCATTTTCCGTCCATAATAATTAACATAGAGTCCTCAGAGACTTAGAGAAAAAGACATTCTCTCAGTTATGGCTTTTTGCTGAAATTGGTTCTCTGACAGGAATGTGAAATCTTAAGAACTAACAGTTAACCAGGTGTTCTTAATTTGGTGATAGAAGCAGCACATCCTTGAGTGCTCATAAATAATCTTCAGGTCTGAAAAGATGGTTCCATGCTAAAGAGTGCTTCTTGGTCTTGCAAATGACTGGAGTTTGAATCCCAAAACACACAATGAAAAGCACATTACTTCCAGCTCCAGCTCCCAGGAATCTAATACTCACTTCTGGCCTTCTTGTGTACTTCCCATAAACATGCAACTACACACAGAGACACATGTATAGAAGACACCTAAAAATTGTAGGAATATTCACTCACTTCCAATGCTAAGACTATCTCTTACTTTGGGTGCCAATTTGTCTCTTCTGAGTATTTGAAACATCATCTTTAAATGGAAGAAAATGAGTTCTATGTTTAGAAATTCGTATCAGCCTATGAGCTTTGGGCTGCTATTTCATTTTTTTTTTTTAATAAAAGAGACCTCCAGCACATTTTCTCAGGCCATCTTCCTTCTTGTTTTCTGGTCCCTTTTCCTCTACTGAAGCAAGTAATAGAAGGCAGTACTTCTCTTGCCCAAGGTGGGAGAAATAAATAAGAGGCAATTTCTTCCAAAATAGTCTGTTGGACAGCTAGTTAGAAATGTGGAGGCTTGAAGGTCATCGGAATGTAGTTTTCAGTCACAATCAGCTTTAGGTCCCACCTCCTGTGGTCTTGGTAATATACAATTTTTTTTTCTAAGGATAGACATTGATAAATAAAGTGAGAAGGAAGCAGTGCATTTATACTTCATTTGAATTTAATGTCCCATATAAAATAATAGCTACAGTTGGAAAAAAAAAAAGAGGAACATAAAGGTAGCAGAGCTTGGTTAGCTTATTTACAGCTGTGTGCTTTTTTAAAAGCAGAGCTATTTGTATAGATATTTTCTTATTTTTTCATTATTACCTTTCTTTTTTGAATATTTTCTCTTACCTGTTATTTGGTCTAAAGAATAATTCAATCTGAGTTCCAACTTTGACCATGGTTAAAAACAAAACTTTGGGCACAACTTGAACTCACAGACATCCACCTGCCTCTGCCTCCTTAGTGCTGGGATTAAAGGCATAAGCCTCCATGCCTAGCTAGAAATGACTTTATAAACAGCCAGGAAGCTTATAAAATATCCATCTATATGTAAGCTTTCTGATGAAGAACAAATGAATAACATTGATTTTTTTTTTCTTAAGGATGAATCCAAATGTGCCTGCCAGTAACCTGGTCAGGACAGTGCCCTAGGGACAGTTTTGTTTCAGAAGCTTTGGAAAATATTAAGCCTGACTCAACCTGTAGATCAGCACAATGTCCATTCTGGCCACTATACACTCTGATTCCTGAAAATACTTTTCTCTGGAATGGTCCCACTCTGTAACACACTCCATTTCTCTTTTGCAATATTTTTGTAATTTAAAGGATTTCATTTGTTTTTTTTTTACAAATAATTGTTTTAAAATTGTATAATTAAGCATAACTTAGAGCAAACATGTATACTCCGATCAAAAACCATAGGCAACTCAAAGGATGTTTATAGATAAACATGCAATTTTTATATACATTTTTTTATTTTTATTTATTTTTTTATTGATGTTTTGTGTATTTCATACATCATTTTCCAATTCAGTTCAGGCATATATCCCCTTCCCTTCCCCCCACCCCACCCCTACCCATCCCAGATCATGCATTCTGCCGTAAATTTTCTGCATCTTAAACAGAGAAAGGATTTCATTTGTAGAACATTATAAAGAAGCAGGATGTGTAGGGAACCATAATGGCATCCTGGTAACAAAACAGAGTTCCCTAAAACACCTCTCTCTGTCTGTGTCTCTGTCTCTCTCTCCTCTCTCCATCTCCCAGAAGTCCATCATTTTAGTGGAGTCCTTCATACCTTCAAAGAAGTAATAATTCACAAAGGTGGCATGAAGAATCTGAATAGAGTTTTCCTCTTCAAATTAACCATCAGATCATACTCGTTTTTTGTTGTTGTTGTTGGATTTTGCCTCACTCAGATTTTCCTTTTTTTTTTTTTAATTTAATTTTTATTGATGGTTTGTGCATTTCGTACATCATTTCCCGAATTCAGACTCAGCATATGTCGCCTTTCTATTCCCCCCACTCTCCCACACCATCCCTAATCAATGCAATTCTGCATAACAGTCCTGTATCTTTCAGTTTTTTTTTTTTTTTTCCAATTGTGAGCTATAAGTAGATGAATCCATGAGGACAAGCATCCTTGTGCAAAACCGAATCTGACAGACTGTTGCCTCTAAAACTCACAAACTAGTACCAACGACTAATCACAGTTTGGGGGGGAACAGGTTGTTTGTCAAACATAGTTGAATCAAATGAGTGTACAGGACACATCGTTTTTAGTATTCGACCCATTTTTCACCCCAATAAGCGCCTCTTACTTTCTACACGACCCCCTCTTCTTCGAGATTGTTCCCTAGGCTTAGAAAAGGGGCAACAGGTGGATGAGAAGTAAACATTCCACTCTCTCTGGAGCGTGTGAATTGGACTCTGCTCAATTCTGGCTGTTTCCTTCCATGGCTGGCCAGTTTGTCCATGAGTTAGACACCTTCGATCTACTAATTGAAGCACAAGCCAATTCGAATATAGGTATTTAAGCAGCACCCAATATGTTATGGTCAGTCTACTTTGGACAATAGGACACATATGTTTGGCTGATATGTTAATCCATGAATATACATTTTTACCCCCTGTTAGATATGACAGGCTACTGTATGGGCACCTTATCAACATGTCAAACCTGTAGGAGGATGTTTATAGGCCTTGTGGCCTACGCCATGGTTATATTCCTACAAGGAGAGAAGCCAATAGCCAACTAGAATTGGGATATACAGACATCGGTTCCATCTGCTGACCAGTATTACCAGGCAAGAAGTGAGGTTTGTAGCCGGTGCGTGACGGTGAGTCTTGCTTGACTCAGAGAGACCCGATTTGCTTTATTTGTTTAGTGGCTTTTGGTAAACTCTCTGGCATTCAGTAGAGGCACATGTACACTTGCATGTCGCTGGTCTCTACATGCATCCCTCCCGTGTTAACTTCAGGTCTTCGGACACCAGGGTCTTATCGAGCCTCATTCTCCTCAGGTTATCCCAATTGAGGGCAAGCAGAGCCTTTACCTTTTGTGGGGCTTGATCCCCTGGCGACCAACACTCCACCTAGTGTGTTTAGAACAATTTATTGCTTGTCGAGTCTCCTGCAATATATATAATTTGGCCTAAGTGCATAGCCCGAGACTTAGCTATTATATTCTGGTTGCCTGAACAGGAGTATAATTCCTTTTCACGAAGTCGTCATCCAGTGTGTCTATTAGTCAATTATAAGAAGGCATGTTACCGGTTTTATAAGCAGGTTTTATCCTCTGAATAATAGTTGTCCTCCAATTCTACTAGTTCTTAGGAGAACACTCATCATTCACTCATATTCTCCGTAGTGTCATTGCGGGGGAAGGCAAGAAAAGTCATATCAAAACCTATTTACCGTGGACCTAGAAGGTAAGTAGTTTCCTTGGTACTTCAGTATTTATAATAGTTTTACATGAGACAGACATCGAACCTTTTCGTACAAAACCTTGCTAAATCTTTCAAACTAAACACGGGGGACAAAGATTTGTTTGTTCCAACAGGACAAAATGTCACCAACTTAACAGCTGAGAAAGAAAAGATACAGCTTTGCATTGAGTAGGATGTACCAAAAAGTGGCAACTGAAAGGTTGACCCGTCTGAACATTGAAAGGAAGAAAAGCCTCAGATTGCCATAAACATCGAACACTTCTGTGGATCCTACATGTAATAGATCATACTCTTTCATTACATTACATTTTTCAAAAAGCCACACAGACTCTTTTTAAATTTTTTTTAAATTTTTTATTTATTATGTGTATGAATGTACTGTCTGCATGTAGCTTTGTGCACCTGTGTTGTGTAATGCCTCAGAGGTCAAAAGAGGGTGTCAGATTCCCCTGGAACTGGAGTCAAAGAGAGTTCATAGCCACCATGTGGGTGCTGGGAATCAAACTCGGGTCCTCTGCAAGAGAGTCAGTGCTCTTAACCACTAGGACATCTTTCCAGCCCCCATAAAATTACAATTTAAAACAACGGTACATTCTTCACTGAAACAATAATTTTCCCTGGTTTATGGGGTCATTGCACGAGAGAGAGCTTGAAAGTCATACAAACTTGGATTAAAGGAATTTGCTATGCTTTAACTCTTGCTAAACTATTATTGTTTTAGAAACATGGACTATAAACTTTATGATAGGTAAGAAAGTTATCATACATGTCTATCCTTATACTGCCATATAGATATAGAAAATTATTAAATGTAATAGTGATTCTAAACCTAGTAAGTTAACTAACATGAAGATATTACCTTTCAGAATAAGAAATTGTAAAATCAGAGTAAGGGAATTTAAAATCATCTCACTTTATTACATCCATTTACTGAAAATTTTACCTAAAATTTCATGATTTCATCTTACTTTACCTCTGAGCAAAGGAAACATTTTTGAATTATACACTGATCAGTTGAGGGGCACTTAGGATATTTTCATTTCTAAGCTTTGTATCTGTTGCTGCTGAATATTTTCTCCTACTCTGCGGGGTTCCTTTTTATTTCTTTGCTTGTTTCTTTGTTGTGTAAAAGCCTTTCGATTTAATGAAGTCCCACTGTTGACTGAGAAACTGATGTCTGTTTTAGAGGGTTCTTTATATCATAGGTTCTGCCTATGTTTCCTTCTAGACATTTCAGGGCTTCAGGTTTCACATTGAGGTCTTTGATCCTTTTGAAGTTGGCTGTTGTGTGAGGTATAATATTCTAGTTTCATTCTTCAACAGGTAGAGATATCGTTTTTCCAGTAGTGTTTTCTGTGTTACTTTACAGTGTGTGTTCTTGGCACCTTTGTCAAATATCAGGTGGCAGGAATTGCATGAACTCATATCTGTCTGTTCAGTTATGTTCCACTGACCTATATTTCTGTTTGCACATGAGTTCTATGTTAGTTCGTTGACAATATCTTAAAAATATATTTTTAAGACCTGGTTTGCTTTGAATATCAGTGGTCTTTTGTGATTACATATGAATTTTAGGATGGCTTATTGTAATTCTTTGAAAAATGCTCTGGGGATTTTTATTGGTATTCCGCCAAATTTATAGATTTCTTTTGGTAAGATGGTCATTTTCACAGCAAGATTCTTCCAATCCATAAGCATGGAAGATCCTTCCTTCTCCTGGTGTCTTTCTCAATCTTTCTTCATAGATTTAAATTCTCAGTGTAGAATTCTCTAGTGTCTTTGATGATGTTATTCCTATATATTTTATATTTTTGATACTACTGTCATAGGGAGCATTTCTGTGTACCTTTCTCCAATTGCTTCTCATTGTTATATATAAAGTCTACTGATTTTTATAAATTTATATAATAACCTGAAACTTTGCTGAAAGTGTTAATCATTTCTAGGAGCATTCTAATGGAACTTGGGGGATGTCTTATGTAGAATAACATATACTTGACAGATGGGGACAGGTTGACCTTTTCTTTTCCAATTAGTATACCTTTAATTTTCTTCTCTAATATTACTGCACTAGCAATATTTTCAAGCATAATATTATAAAGTATATAGATAGTAGACAGTCTTATCTTATTCCTGATTTTAATCAGAATGCTTCCAGTTTTTTCTCCATTTTGAGCAAAGTTGGTTGTGTGATTTTTCTCTTTGATTCCATTTATATGGTTTACAGGATTTTTGGCTTACATATATTCAACTTTTCTTGCCTCTCTGGAATAAATCTGACTTGATTATCATGAATGATCTTCTTGCCTGGAGTCTGCTTTCAGTTTATAAGATTTATTTGATATTTCTCATCTATGTCCATTAAGGTTGGATCTGTAGTTTATTTTTATGGTTGCACTTTTATCTGGTTTTTGTATTAATTAATATCCTTCATATAAGAACTTTGGGAGTTCCCTCTTTGATTTCATCTTTTTGAATTATTTAAGTAGTATTTGTTCTAAATTTTCTTTAATTTCATAGAATTCTGCTGTGAATCCACCAGTGCACAGTTTATTTGGGGAGGGGGGTTGTATTACTATTATAATTTCATTATTAGTTGTAGGTCTGTTTAAGTTATCGATTTTTTCTTTGGTGATTCCTATAATTTAGATATTCATCCATTTGTTTTTGATTTTCAAATTTAAAATAGTATAGTTTTGTAAAGTATTCAGTTATACTGTTTCAGATTCTTTTGTTTATCTGTTGTGATCTTTCTTTTTCGTCTATGATTTTGTTAATTTGGGTTTCCTCTTTTATTTTTTAACTGGGCTATGGTTAGGTTTAGGGTTATGATTAAGATTAGGTTTAAGGGCGCTGGAGAGATAGCCTAACGGTTAAGAGTGCCAACTGCTCTTGCAGAGGACCCGGGTTCGATCCCCAGCACCCACATGGCAGCTGAGAACCATCTGAAACTCCAATTCCAGGAGAACTCCAGTTCCAGGGAAATCTGACACCCTCTTCTGACCTCCACGGCATTGCATGACACGGGTGCACAAACCTGCATACAGACAGTACATTCATACACATAGAAAATAAATAAATAAATAAATAAATAAATAAATAAATAAATAAATAAATATTAGGTTCAGGGTATTCCTTAGTGATTTGGTAAAGTATTTGGAAATGTAGGTTAAGTCTTTGGAAGCACAAAGTCATTTAATTCAGATAACTGTTTATTCTTTGTCCAATTAACCTGTCTTTTGGAGAGAATGGGGTGTTAAAATCATCAACTGTTACCGAGCTTTGGGTAAGCAGTGTTTAAAGTCCTATAATGATGTTTTAATAAAATTGGATGCACTAGAGTTCTGTGTTTAAGCCATTCTAGCACAAGCATGAGGTCCTGAGTAGGGATCCACAAAACACATTTAAAGTCCAGGTGGGTTTAATGACACACATATTTAATTCTAGCCTCAGAAGGCAGAGACAGGGTTACCAGAATCACTCTGCCTTGTAAGGCTAGCCATACAGGTGGAGTATGGAACTGATTGAGAATCCCTGCTTCTGTGAACAAAGTGGAAGTTTGAGGATGATCCTTGTAATCAAACTCAGGCCTATATATGCAAATGATTACATTTGAATCTGCAACCTTCCCACATGCATGCAAAGATGTATACATGAAATCCAAACACAAAAATATGAAAATGGAAAAATAAACCAAAAGAATAAGGATTGAGAAGTTATTGAAAGTGACACAAATTATTCTTAGAAGTCAAAAATTACAAATTTTTCATTTCTAAACTATAATGCTTAATTAAATTAATGAAACTAAATGCTTTATAACACAAATTAGATCTTTCTGGTACACATAATTTTTAATATGACAGTGTTTATATTCCCATTGCATTTAACAGAAATGAAAATTTTTATCATTCATCCTTAAATGGGAAAATTATTTCCCTATAAACCACTTTACTTAAGTGATTCTAATGATACACATGAGCTTGATTCCCTGCAAGCTGCACAGCTCCACTCCCTTCACACTGGGTCCACTTTCTAGTCTTGGGGCCAGTCCTGCTCTTGCAATTTCTGCCCTAGAACTCTGGACTACATACTTAGTGAAGAACCATCCAGTAGGTCCTTTTCTCATACACCCAGAAGAGTTCATTTCCCAAGCTTCATTTGCTGGAGCCTCCACAGGCTATCCCATCCCCATCTTTCCCTTTTCTCCATACCTGAATGGCCTACCACAGATCTTCTGACAACCCAAATGATCTAACTAACCTGATGATACCAGAAACATTCACCAGTAAAATTTTCATATATGAGGAAAAAACAACCAGTCTTCATCATGAATATATACAGAACCAAACTTCAACTTAAAAAGGCATAGTAGAATTTACTGTTGAAACACAACCAAATTGCAATACATAGAAAAATCCCAAAAATATTATTAAAAAATTAAGAAAATATGTCCCCACAAAACTATACCAGTGGTATAGAAGTGTTTTACATTATAAATCACCTCAGGAACCCCACAATGCAGAATTTAAAAGAACAATCATGATCAGATAACTTAAATAACGCAAAGACTCCAAGCATATGTGTCTGTACCCATAGAGTAACTTGTTATGATTTTTATTTTTATTTTTTTATTTATTTTCATATGTGTAGGAATGTACTGTCTGCATGCAGGCTTGTGCACCCGTGTCGTGCAGTGCCGCAGAGGTTAGAAGAAGGTATTAGATTCCCCTGGAACTGGAGTTACAGACGGTTCTCAGCCACCATGTGGGTGCTGGGGATCGAAACCAGGTCCTCTGCAAGAGCAGTTGGCATTCTTAACTGCTAGGCCATATCTCCAGCCGCATGATTTTTAATATGTGTTGCTATGCGCATGTTACTACTAGAATTAAAAGGAGACTTCTGGATGACTCACCAGTCCACAGTAAACAGAACATGAACAGTCTTAAGAATTTGATATGTCAACTAAGAAAGGGCTCTTCCCTTTCTGAGGGTAAAGGAGGGTAAAGAAGAAGAAGAAAAAAAAAAAAAAACATCTTATATTTCTCTTCCTTTCTCACACTACACTCCAAAGCCCAGGGGCTCTCGCTGAAGAAGTGGGCACACCAGATTGTAAGGGCTAAGGAGTGTTTAGGAGGGATGAATGAATTCTGAGATTACGGTAAAAATGGACTGATTTTTTTATTTTTTTTGCTTGTGTGTGTGTGTGTGTGTGTGTGTGTGTGTGTAAGCAAACCTCTTCAATTGGGTTTGGGGACCCTGGTTGTACAGAAAACTAGATTGATATGGCCATTCCTCATGATTTTTGCCTAAGTGTACTTACTAAATAAATAATAAAAAAAATTTAAAGAAAAAGAGTACCGCAGACCGTCCCAGCTGGGGGTATCCTCTGCCTGTGGGAATCGGGGTCTTGGATAGGAGAGCACAGGTTAGGCAAAAATTAGACAGACATGACACGAGAGTGGTCTTGAATCTGATGTGCTTTACTGAGAGTAATTTAAAGTTTTAATATCACAGAGCAGGGAAAGCAGATAATGATTAGCACGTCTCCCAGGAACAAAAGACCCATTGCTAAAGGAATTAGCACCTGGGTTTCCAAGGACAGCAAGCCAAATTAAATTTACCCATCAATCAGAAGCAGTTACACATGGTATATTGCTCACACTGTCTTGACAGGGAAGATAAGCAACAAATGTTGGTCATAAACCCACAAACTATGGATAGTTTGTTTGTGAGATGTGAGACATTGTTTCCCTTTGAAGTTTCAATTTGGTTTTTTCTCATCCTTCCTGGCACCCGATCTTTCCATCCTCCCAAGGCTGCTTGTTATCTTCAGGCTGTAATTCAAGCCATGGCCTGGGAGAGCTTCTTAATTAGTTTTGTTTTTCTTAAAGGAGAAGCCTGCCACGTGCCTCTGACCAAGTATTGCATTTTAACATGTATAACTATAACTAAGATTTCTATTTTACTAATTCTGTCTGGGATTGGTGTGGCAGTAAATTTCTGAGATAAGCAAGGTGGACTCATAAACTCCTGAGGTATGTAAGCTGGCTCGTAAAATCCTGAGATAAGCAAGTTAGTAATTTTCTGTGAGTATGCATACCTGACAGCTTTGGCTCCTGACAAAAGAGCACAAAGACAACTCAGAGTTCTGAAAAGGGATGTGTAAAAACTTGTGAAAAGAAGCTCAATAAACTATCAACATGGGGCTGATGAAAAGAAACATAAACAATTCTGCATGTGAAAAGTGAATTTTCACCAAAACCAGGCAAAGATACAACTAAAAAGGAAAATTATAGAACCGTCTCCCTAATGAACACAGATGCCAAAATTCTAAACAGGATACTGGCAAATCACATACAGACCCACATCAAGAAGATCATCCATCAGGACCAAGTTGGATTCATACCAGAGATGCAGGGATGGTTCAACATACAAAAATCAATAAACATCATCAAACACATAAATGGAATGACAGAAAAAAACCACATCATCATCTCAATTGATGCTGAAAAAGCCTTTGACAAAATCCAGCATCCCTTCATGCTTAAAGTCCTAGAAGGAAATGGATTGGAGGGATCATTCCTCAATGTAATCAAAGCCATATAGAGGAAACCCACAGCCAATATCATCCTAAATGGGGAAACGACAGAAACATTCCCTTTAAAGGTAGGAACTCAGCAAGCCTGTTGCCTGTCACCACTCTTCTTCAATATAGTGCTTGAAACAATTGCTAGAACAATAAGGTAAGAAAAGGAAATTAAAGGAGTACTAAATGGAAAAGAGGATGTCAAGCTATCCCTTTTTGCTCATGATATTATTGTTTACTTAAGGGAGGTTAAAAACTCCACCAGAAAACTCTTAGAAATGATTAACATCTTCAGCAAAGTAGCAGGTTACAAAATTAACCTAAAAAATCAATGGCCTTTCTTTACACCAACAACAAGCAACTGGAGAAAGAATTTGGAGACCTTCCCACTCAACAATAGCCCCCAAAACAATAAAATACCTAGGAACAAACCTAACCAAAGACACCAAAGATCTCTACAACAAAAATTTTAAACCTTTAAAGAAAGAAATTGAAGAAGAGATCAGAAGATGGAAAAACCTCCCATGCTCATGGATTGGGAAAATCAACTTTGGAAAAATGTCCATTTTACCGAAACTCATGTATAGATTTAATGCAATTCCAATCAAATTCCCCAACAGTTTCTTCACAGGCTTTGAAAAAAAAAGTCCTTAAATTCATTTGGAAAAACAAAAGACCCTGAATAGCCAAAACAACCCTGAGCAAAAAGAGTTACACAGCGGGGGGGATCTCTATACCAGACTTCAAACTATACTACAGGGCTATAGTCATAAAAACAGCCTGGTACTGGCATAAAAACAGACCTGTTGACCAATGGAACAAAATCGAAGATCCAAATCTGAGCCCATACAATTTCAGCCATCTTATATTTGACAAGGGGGCCAAGAAGCCACAATGGAGAAAAGACAGCATCTTCAGCAAGTGATGTTGGCAAAACTGGATCCCCACTTGTAGAAGAATAAAATTAAACCCCTACATCTCACCCTGTATGAAAGTCAACTCCAGGGGCCGGAGAGATTGCCTAGTGGTTAAGAGCGCCAATCGCTCTTACAGAGGACCGGGGTTCGATCCCCAGCACACACATGGTGGCCGAGAACTGTCTGAAACTCCAATTCCAGGAGAACTCCAGTTCCAGGTGACTCTGACACCCTCTTCTGACCTCCGCAGCATTGCACGACATGGGTGCACAAACTTGCATGCAGACAGTACATTGATACACATACAGAAATAAATAAATGCCGGGCATGGTGTCACACGCCTTTAATCCTAGCACTTGGAAGGCAGAGGCACGTGGATCTCTGTGAGTTCGAGGCCAGCCTGGTCTACAGAATGAGTTCCAAGACAGCCAGAGCTGCAGGGAGACCCTGTCTCAAAAAGACCAAAAAAAAAAAAAAAAAAAAAAAAAAAAAAAAAAAAAAAAAAAAAAAGTCAACTCCAAGGATCAAAGACCTCAACGTGAAAACCCCAAAACTCTGAAGGCGATAGAAGAAAAAAAACTTGGCAGCAGACTCAAGACATAGGTGTAGAAAAGACTTCTAAATCAGGCAGCAGCTGCACAAAAATTAAGGTCGACAATTGACAATGATGGGACCTCATTAAACTCAAAAGTTTCTGTACATTAAAAGAAACAATCAAGGAAGTGAAGAGAAATCTCACAGAGTGGGAGGAAACCTTCATTGCAAAAACATCTGATAAAGCATTGATTTCCAGAATATGTAAACTACTCAAAAAACAAAGAAGAAAGAAAACAAATGACCCACTCAATAGATAGAGCAAAGAGCTGAACAGAGACTTCACAAATGAAGAATTAGAGATGACTGAGAAACACCTTAAGAAGTGTTCAACATCACTAATCATTAAGGAAATGCAAATCAAAAGAACTTTAAGATATCATCTTACTCCAATAAGACTGGCTAGGATCAAGAAAACAAATGATACCAAGTGCTGGAGAGGTTGTGGGGAAAGGGGAACAGTCATCCACTGCTGGTGGGAATGTAAACTCATGCAGCCACTATGGAAAGCAGTGTGGAGATCCCTTGGAAGATGTGGAATGAACTTACCACCCAACCCAGCCATACCACTCCTAGACATGTACCCTCAAGACTCACCCCACCGCAGAGATACATGCACGGCCATGTTTATTTCAGCTCTCTTCACAATAGCAAGGAGCTGGAATCAACCCAAATGCCCCTCAACTGATGAGTGGATAGAGAACATTTGGTACATCTACACAATGGAGTTCTATGCAGCAATAAAGAAAGATGACATCATGAGCTCTGCAGGAAAATGGCTGGAGCTAGAGGACATCATGCTGAGTGAAGTAACACAGTCCCCAAAAAAACAAACAATGAATGGTATCCCTCATCTGTGGATGCTAGTGCCAATTACCTAGTTGTAAGTATTTCCTGTGCATGGCCCCTTCGCTTTTGTGCAAGCAGTTGGGAGTGATGCATATTGGAAACAACAACAACAACAACAGCAACAACAAAAACAACAACAGAGAGGGCTGCATCGAAGAACTGACTGAAACAGTGAACTTCTCCTCAAAACGGTCAACTTCTTCATGGAGAATATTGAGAAAGACTGAGAAAGAGATGAAAAGCATGTTTGGCAGAATTCAGGAGCGCTGGTGGGGTGGGGGAATTGGAGGGGACATGGGTCTAAATTTGATAAAAAATAAAAATAAATTAATGAATTAAAAAAAGAAAAGTGAATTTACAAGAAGTAGAAATACTTAAGAAAACCCAAGCCAATATGGAGTTGAAAAATTCATGTCAGTTTCAAAAGACAGGAGATGGCATCTTCAAACAAAGACTGTCAAATTTTTATAATGCTTTTATTGATGTTTTGTGTATTTCAGATATCATTTCTCAGCTCAGTTTAGAGATATTACCCTTATCTTCCCATTCCACCCCAGATCATTCAATCTGCCATAACTATCCTGCGTCTTTCTCTGTCTTTTTTTATGTTTAGGAATTCACGTTTTCCTCCTTTAATTTTATATTATTCTAAAATATGAATACATAATTCCACTCATATACAGTAATTACAGAGTCTCAAAGTAAGTGGTCGATCTATTCTAGAGCCCGTTAAGAGATTTACATTATAACAACGTAGTTGCTTTCGGGTAAACAGAAATATAATAATAATACTGTTCAGCTTGACTTTCAACTGGGGATTTGTTGTTAGCATCCACAAATGAGGGAGAACTTTCACAACTTCTTTTTCTGGGACTGTGTTTCTTCACTTAGCATAATGGCTTCAAGTTCTATCCATTTACCTCCAAAGTTCATTATGTCATCTTTCTTTACTGCTGAGTACTACTCCATTGTGTAGATGTACCATATTTTGTCATCCACTTTCAGTTGAGGGTCATTTCGGTTGGTAAAACTCAGGAATGGATACACAGTGAATATGGGACACCATAAAAGGATGAAATATACACATCATGGGCATACAGGGATGAGAAAAATCTGAAGTTAATGACATTGACATGGTTATAGATAGGCATACAAATAAAAGGAGCACATAGAACAGCAATTAGACAGCAGATGGGAAATTCTCCATGTCATACCATAGGAAAAACACTAAATGACTAAATATACAGAACAAAAAGAGGTTGTTGAAAGTGGGTAGATAAAACATATAATGGGAAAACTATCAGAATTACAGGCTAATTTTCATTGCAAAACTTAAGATGTCATCTTACTCTCATCAGATATCAATATTCGTTGCTCCTCTTTTCCGAAGAGTTAGTAAGCAACCTAAATATCCTTTACTGAGGAATTGGTAATGAAAATGTGGCACATTTACACAGCAGAGTTCTAACCATCAGTATGGAATGACAAAATTAAGAAATTTGCAGGTAAATGGATGGGACTGGAAGCTGTTATATTAAATGAAGTAACACAGATGTATAAAAGCAAGTAACATACATTCTCCTGCATTTGCAGATCTTAGGACCAATTATTTGTATGTGAGTACATATCCTGCTCTAACTGCAGGAATGGTGGGAAGCAAGTATCCAGGTAAAGGGAAATAAATACCCAGAGAAAGTGGAGTAGTAGGAAAGAGGTATTACCAAAAAGGAACCAGGGGACTTGGCACTATTCAACTTGGAATGGAGGAAGGAAGGATATAAATGGAATCATGCAGGCAAAGGGGAAGGAGTAAATCAAGAGATTGGATTATAAGAGACAGGTAAGGAAAAGTGGGCAAAATTGGGGTAATTAAACATGGAAAAGAGGAGGGAGGTTAGACAAGGAGGGAGAAAAGAGATAAATAAGGTTTTGATGCTGTAACAGGCCAGAAGTAAATACAGTAGGACAAAGACCTCTGAAAAATACAGACAATACCTGAAACTTATATAACAAGGAATATAGTCAGGGTAGTTCAAAAGAGTCCCCAAATTAAACAGGCTATTGCCATAGTCCTTGATTAACTTCTAAAACTTGAAGATAATACATATTGAAGAAAAGATCCCATGCTGAAGTGAAACAGGAAACCGACCAGTGAATCAAGGATAGAGAAGGAAAGAATGACAAACTCCAAAGGGAATAGGAAATACTAAAGAATTCACAGGATGAAATGGAAACGGAATTTGCTCATGCATCCAATCAACAGGAAAAGATGGAAGAAAGCCTCAGTAATGGATTGGATGAAGCAGAAAGTAGACTATCAACACTGGAAGACAAGCAGGAAGAACTACCATGCTCAAACAAAGAGTATGGAAAATTTTTTTAAAAATCACAAGAGTGGAAAACTCAGGAAATATGGGACACTATGAAAAGATCAAACCTCACCATCATAGGGATAGAGAAAGAAGAATCTCAGGACAAAGGTATTGATCAGATCTTCAACAGAGTAATAGAAGAAAATTTCCCCAAAATGAAAAATAACAAATCTATACAAATACAAGAAGCACATAGAACACCAAATAGACAACTTCAGAGTTATATCAGTGCAAACGAAGAAAACCAGAAGAACGTGGGCCAAAGTATTCCCATACTAAAAGATGCCAACCCAGATTACTATACCCAGCAAAAATGTCAATTTTAGTTGAAGGAAAAAGAAAAAAAATTCATGACATAAACATGATGAAAGAATTTATGTCCAGAAAACCAACAGTTCAGAAAACACTCAAAGCAATTCAAAGTTCAGAGGAAATGAGTAACTATCCCCAAGCAGCTAGAGAAAGTAATAAATAAAGGACTAACTGTGAAATACATACATAGACCAATAATCCAAACAGAAAATAAAGTAAAAGGAATCAGCACACATCTCTCAATAACCTTAAAATATTAATGGGCTGAACTCCCCAATAAAAAGACGTGCTGGGAGAATGGATTAGAAAACAGAACCCACCTATATGCTGTCTACAAGAAACCCAACTCACCCTCAAGGATAGACACCAACTTAAAGTGAAAGGATGAAAAAAAAATTCCAAGTAAATGGTACAAAAAGGTAAGAAGAAGTTGCTATTCTAATTTCAGATAAAATAGACTTCGAAGTAAAACTAATCAGAAGAGACAAAGAAGGGCACTACATCCTTATTAAAGGAACAATTAATTAATCATGAAGATTTCTCAATCATGAATACACACCAAACTCCAGTGCAACAAAATTTATAAACACAATTCTACAGGACCTCAAGGCACAGATTAATGCCAGCACACTAATAGTGGGGGATTTTGATACCCCACTGAGCCAATTAGATAGATCAACTGGACAAAAAGTAAACAGAGAGACATATGAACTGATCAATACAACATACCAAATGGACCTCAGAGACATCTACCAAATATTCCACCCAAACACCAGAGAATATAATTTCTACTCAGTACCCCATCAACCACATACTGGGACACAGAAAAAACACTCTACAATTACAAAAGAATTGAAATAATTTCAGGCATTGTAACAGAGCACACTGTACTAAAGCTCAGTATCAACACCAAAATAAGCCCTATAATGTACAAAAACACAATGAGACTACACAGCACACTCCTGAATAATGAGTGGGTCAAGGAAGTAATAAAGGAAGAAATAATATCATTCCTGTAACTAAATGAAAAGAACAATACAAGACAGTAAAACCTATGGGTTATTTTAAAAGCAGTCATAAGACTGAAATTTATAGCCCTTGGTGCCTACATTAAAAAAAAAGCAGAAAGAGGACAAATAAATGAACTAACTCTGCAGCTAAAAACACTTGAGAGAGAACAACAAATGATCCCTAAACCCAACAGTTAGGAAGAAATCACAAAAATCAGAGCAGAAATCAAAGAAATAGAAACAAAGAAAGCAATACAAAGATTCATTGAATCCAAGAGCTTCTCAGTGAAAAGATAAACAAGATAGAGAGAACTCTAGACCAATTCAACAAAAGAAAGGAAGAACAACTCCAATCAATAGAATTTGTGATACAAAGGGAAACATCACAACAGACAACATAAATATCCGGACAACCATATGAGAATACTTCAAAATTGAGGAAATTGAAAATGTAATAAGAAACCTCCCAACTAAATAAAGCCCAGGGCCAGATGGTTTCACAGCAGAATTCAATAAAACATTTAAAGAGGATGTACAATCAATATTACTTAAACTGTTCAGAAGAATACAAGCAGAGGGAAATCTCCCAAATTCCTTCTACGAAGCCAGCATCACTCTAATACAAAAGCAGGTAAATATACAACTGAAAAAGAAAGCTATAGATTCATCTCATTAATGAATCTAGATGCAAAAATTCTCAACAAAATACTTTCAAACTTCATACTGATCCACATCAAAAAGATAATCCATCATGAGCAATTTGGATTCATACCAGAGATGCAGGGATGTTTCAATATACATAAATCAATAAATATCATAAAACACATAAATAGACTGAAAGACAAAAACATATGATCATCTCAATTGACACAGAAAAAGCCTTGGACAAAATTCATTATCGCTTCATCCTTAAAGACCTAGAGGGAATTGGACTAAAGGGAATATTCCTCAAAATAAGCAAAGCCATGTACAACAAACACATACATACAGCCAATATCATCCTAAATGGAGAAAAGTTCAAAACATTCCTCTTAAGGGAAGGAACACAGCAAGGCTGTCCCCTATTGCTACTCCTATTCAATATAGTGCTTGAAACACTTGCCAGTGCCATAAGGCAAGAAAGGGAAATTAAACATGTAATAATTGGAAAAGAGGAAGTCGACCTTATCCTTCTTTGCAGATGATATGGTAGTTTACATAAGGGATGCTAAAAATTTTTACCAGAAAACTCTTAGAATTGATGAAGGGTTTGAGTAAAGTGGTGGGATACAAAATTAACCTAGAAAAATCAATAACCTTTCTTTACACCAACAAGCAACTGCTGAAGGAAAATAAGAGGTTCCCACTCATAATATCCTCAAAAAAATACCAAAGAACAAGCTTAACCAAAGACACCACAGATATTTACAACAAAAATTTTAAATCCCCGAATAAGGGGATTGAAAAAAATATCAGAAGATGAAAAGACCTCCCATGCTCATGGATTCGAAAAATTAATATAGCAAAAAATGTACATTCTACCCAAATTAATACATAGATTCAACATAATCCCAATTAAAATTACCGAGTTTCTTCATGGATTTGGAAAAATCATCCTTAATTTCATATAGAAAAACAAAAGACCCTAGTAGCCAAAGCGACACTGAGTAAAAAGTGCAATACATGGGGGATTATAATATCAGGCTTCAAGCTATATTGTAGGGCCATAGTCATAAAAACAGCCTGGTACTGGCACAAAAACAGACCAATAAACCAAAGGAACAATATTGAAGATCCATCTTGAGCTTATACAATTTCAGCCACCTCATATTTGACACAGAGCCCAAATAACTCAATGTAGGAAAGAGAATCTTCAGCAAATGGTGCTGGTAAAATTGGATCACCATTTTTAGAAGAACAAAATTAAACCCCTACCTCTCACCCTGTACAAAAGTCAATTCCAAATGGATCAAAGACCTCAACATGAAACCCCAAACTCTGAAAGAGTTAGAAAATGTTGGCAGCAACCTACAAGACATGGGTGTAGAAGACTTCCCAAATCAGACAGCAGCTGCATGGGAAGTGAGGTCAAAAATTGACAAGTGGAAACTCATTAAGCTCAAAAACCTTCTGTGCAGAGGACATGAAGAGAAAACCCACAGACTTGGAGGAAACCGTCACTAGTGATACATCTGAGAGAGGATTAACATCCAAAATATATAAACTACTGAAAATCAAAGAAGGAAACAAATGACCCACTCCAGAGATGTAGTAAAGAGCTGAACAGAGACTTCACCAGTGAGGAAGTAAAGATGGCTGAGAAATATCTTGAAAAGTGTTCAACATCCTTAATAAAGGAAATGAAAATTAAAACTACTCTAAGATATCATCTTACTACATAAGACTGGCAAAGATCAAAACACAAAAGATACCAAATGTTGGAGAGGTTGTGGGAAAAAGGGAACACACCTCCACTCCTGCTGGGAATGTAAACTTCTACAACCATTTTGGAAGCCAGTGTGGAGAACCCTTAAAATGTCAAATGAGTCTACCTCCTGACCCAGTCATACAACTCCTGGGTATATTCCCACAAGACGCATTGTACTGCAATGATACATGCACATCTATATTTATTGCAGCTTTCTTCAGAATACAAAGAGCTGGAAACAACCCAAGTGGCCCAAGTACTCCTCAACTAAGGAGTGGATAGAGAAAATGTGGTAAACCTACACAATGGAGTTCTAAACAGAGGCAAAGAAAGACAAAACCATGAACTTTGCAGGTAAATGTATAGAACTAGAAGACATTATGCTAAATGAAGTAACATAGCCCAATAAAAACAAATGAGGGATGTTATCCCTGATTTGTGGATGCTAGCCCCAAATATCTAGGAGTAAGACAAACTGAAAAATATAATGGGAACTAGAATTAACCTACCTCTTATTTTCAGATTTCATAATTGTGGTATATGGGGAGAGGGTAGGTATGCCTATCTTAGAGCAATATAAAATTAGTTAAAGGGGGAAAATTGAATTCCTAAACGTTTTGGAATTAAAATACAGTTTAATTTCAGACATCACAATTTGGTATATGTGTGAAGAGCATATATGCATATTTTGGAGCAATACAAATTGGAGGGAACAACAAAAGGACTGGGTTGAAGAACTGACTGAAACAGTAAACTTCAGCTGCCCAAAATAAGCATCCACATGGAAAAACTTTAAAAAGACTGAAAAAATATCCAAGACATGTATGGGAAAATGCATGAACTCGGGTGGGGTGGGAAGGAATGGAAAGGGAAATGAGTCTAAACTGAACTGAGAAATGATTTATGAATTTCACAAAACTTAAATAAAAAGAAAACTTAAAAACTATGTATCACAAAGTATCTAGGGAAAAAATAAAGTGCTTGATACTCTTGCTAGCACAGTATTTAGAAAATAAAATATAATTACATTAGCAACTAAATAAAGGTAAAATGGAGAAAGTTGTCTCTTCAAAGTTAATAATGATACTATAAATTTTTTATAACCAGAATCACGTAGGCAGTGGGAATATCAGATCTTAAAGAAAACTGGTCTGGATGGGCTGGCTAGACCTCAGTGTATGAATGTGCCCTGAGGAAGGACTAGGGACAATAACTTGACACAATGTTCCTTCACACAAATGTGAGAGTCTTTACATTCCAGTGGGAGCAGTTGTGGAAGGGTGCTCATGAGGAAGGTCGTATAAAGAGGGTTAAGGCTGGGTGTGGTGGCTTATGCCTTTAATCCCAGCACTTGAAAGGCAGAGGCAGGTGAATCTGTGAGTTCAAGGCCAGCCTGATCTAAAAATCAAGTTCTGGAAGGAAACATAAAATATTGGGCATTATTAGTAATTAGAAAATGCAAATAAAAACATTTTAATTATTCCTCTTATCCCATTTTAATTATCCCCCTTACCCCAGGCAGACTGGCTAAGATCCAGGGAACAAATCATACTGAATTCTGGAAAGGTTCTATGGAAATGGGGACCCTCATTCTCTGCTCCTGAAATCCTTATGGAAAGAAGTGTGGAGATCAAACTTGAGCACACCTAATTTCAGCCATCTCATGTTCAACAAAGGGGCCGAGAAGACTCAATGAAGGAAAGACACCATCTTCAGCAAACAGTGTTGGCATAAATGGATCACCACTGGTAGAATAATAAGAAATAATCCCTATCTCTCTCCATGTACAAAAATCAACTCCAAATAGATCAAAGACCTCAATCTGAAACCTGAAACTCTGAAAATGATAGAAGAAAACATTGGTAGTAACCTACAGGACATAGGCATAGGAAAAGGCTTTCTAAATCAGACAGCAGCTGCACAAAAATTAAGGTCAACAATTGACAAATGGGATTTTATTAAACTCGGGAGCTTCTGTACAGTGAATGAACCAATGGAAATCTCTGCAGCAGTAAAGAAAGATGACATCATGAACTTTGCAGGTAAATGGATGGAACTCAAAGCCATTTCCAGGTAAATGGATGGAACTGGAAGTAGCATGGTTCCAGAAAAACAAATGACAAATGGTACCCATCATTTGTGGCTGCTAGCACCAAATCCCTAGTTGAGAGGTAAACTGAGCAACATTAATATTCTATTCTTTTTTAGCTGAAAGCAACTGTGCTGTTATAATGTGACTCCCTTAATGGGCTATAGAATTAACTTACCACTTATTTTCACACTTTTAATTTTGGCATATGGATAGAGGGTATGTATTCATATTTTAGAATAATATAAAATTAAGTGGAAAACGTGAGCTCCTAAACATATTTTGGAGTTAACGTACAGTTAATTTTCAGAGGTCATGATTTTGATATATATGTGACATATATATATATATATATATATATATATATATATACACAAATGTGGGCGGGGGACAACACTGGCCAAAGGACTGGGTTAAAGAACTGACTACAACAGTTAACTTCTGCCCACACAATACACCTCAGCAGAACAAACAAACAAAAAAAAATGATTGAGAAAAAGATACAAGACATTTATGGTAGAATGCATGAACTCTGTTGGGGTGGGGGACATGGAAAAGGGAATGTGTCTAAATTGGCTTGAGAAATGATGTATGGAATACACAAAACATCAATAAAAGTGTTTTATAAAAACAAAACAAAACAAAGCAAAAAATCCAATTGCTTTATTTCTCTAAAAAATGGAATGTCAGAAATAAAAAAAAATGAACTTACAATTTGATACAGTCACACTCCTCATTATATACCCGGAGGACCCATCCTACAGTAGAGATATGTGCCCAACCATGTTTACTGAAAAGACCTGGAAACAACTCCTGTCTCTCAGCTGATTAGTAGAAAATAAAAATGTGGTACATTTACACAATGAAATTCTACTCAGTGTAAAGGAAGAGGAAATCATGAAATTTGCAGATAAATGGATAGAACTAGAAGCTGTTGTGCTAAATGAAGTAACATAGAGTCAGAAGAACAAAGATGTATGTTCTCCTTCATTTGTGGATCCTAGCACTATATCTTTATATGTGAGTATGTATCCTTATATAATTGCAGGAATCAGGAAAATGGAAACGAACCACAGAGTTAAAGGGAAAGAAGGAACCTGAGGAGACAGATTTTACTAAGGCATAAATGGATAAAATGGTGGTATATAAATTGGGTAGTGATATACAAGGAAATTTGGGGATAAAAGGAAAGAAAGGGGTCAAAGGGATGGGACCTTAGGAGTCTAGAATTATCAAGGAAGAAATAGGGAAAATTGGGGACACTTTAAAAGGGGAAAGCATGGAGGTAGAGTCAGAGAGAAAAGCTATAGATAATGCTTAGCTATTGTCTAAAAACAAGAGGTAATCATGTTAGACTAGCAAACTTATGACAAGTTTTACAGAAAATATGTATACATAAGTCCATTTGTATAGCTGAAGGCTACATCACACATAAAAAGCGCCAAACAGGGGAACTTTTCCTTTGAGTTGTTAGCAAGGCTAGTTCAAGAGACTCCTGATATTACACAGGTTATTGCCTCAGCCCTTGGTTGACTCCCAGAAGATGAAGCTACGACCCTGTTGCTACAGACAGGAGAAACTTTGGAGACTGCATTTGGAGCAATGGAGTTGGAAGTGACATGGAAGTCACACTCCCCTGAAGACCAGCTCTCATAGCTTGAGAAGGCAAAAAGCCACCTGCTAAAGAAGCACAAAAATTGGTGTTCCCAAACCAGCTTAAGATGAAATAAGTACATCAAGATCAGCACAACATATTTCATTGGTGAAATAGTGTCACTTTTGCCTTGGGGGTAATCAATGGTTACTTAACTGGACTGAAAACCTACTAAATCAGAAGAAACTCATGTGTTGTATGGTAAACTAATACACATTGTTGGAGAGGTCATAGAACGTAGAGAAATTTCTAAGGCTGTCACATCCATAGACCAATGCAATTTTTTATTAAGTGCAAAATATGTTCCCTTATATTTATCATCAGATATCCCAGTCACCATTGATCAAACAATCTTCATTTATACCAGATGTAGAGAATTGTAGAGTACCACAGTTGCTCACACAGACATTGCTTGTGAATAGTCCAAGCCTAAGTGACTCATTTTCCATGCAATATCTACAACTGAGCCTCACATAACATAGAACAAGGGTTGTAAAGAGGACACAAATAAATCTCAACTCTCAATGAAACTCACCCCATATAATAGAGGGCTATGAAATCAAAAGCTCACAAACAGCCAGAGCATAAAGATTAGGAAATTCCAGAATGTGGGGTTTTGGTCAGAACTGGTATTAGAATTTACCCACCCAGGGCACAGGGACCATTGTGGACAAGGGGGCAGGAAGACTTAAGAATCATGGATGAGGTACAGAACCCGAACAAAACTGAGTACTACAAACTCCTGGGAAGATGATGTTATCAATATGTACAAGATCCATGCAAACTCAAGCAGAAATAAAACCAGAATGGAACTGGGAAAAATGGCAGTAGACCTCCAACTTAGCTAAAGAGACACTGTCAGCTGATTATTACTGTTGGGTGAGGCAGTGCAAATTTTATTAATGTGATAGTCTCTGGATAGGCTAACTAGACCTTGGTGAATGAACTTGCACTGAGAAACATCTGAGAACACTAAATTGATACAATAGATTTAACACAAATGATAGTATATGAATTCCAATGGACGTAAGGAAGTGTGACATTGTGGAAGGGACTTTTTAAAAATATAATAATTTTATTGATGTTTTGTGTATTTCATGCATCATTTTTCAGTTCAGTATATTCCCTTTCCTCCATCCCACCCAAGTTCATGCACTCTGTCATACATGTCCTGCATCTTTCTCTTTTGAAAGTTTTTCTCTGCAGAGGTTTATTGTTTTGGATAGACTTTTACTGTATCAATCTGTTCTTTTACACAGTCTTTATGTTGTTGTTGTTCCCTCCCATTTGTATTGCTCCAAAATATACCTATATAAACATCATATATACCAGAATTATGCCCTCCAGGAATAAACTGCAGGTTAACTCCAAAATATTTTCAGGAATTCACATTCTTCCCATTTATATGTTACTCTAAAATATAAATATATACCTTCCACCCATACACATTGATTAGTAGTAAGTTAATTCTATGGCCTATTAAGAGATTCACATTATAACAATACAATTGATTTTAGATAGAGTGAAATATAAGAATAACGTTGCTCAGCTTGCCTTTCAATTGGGGGATTTGTTGCTAGCATCCACACATAAGGGAAACCATTCCTTGTTTGTTTTGTTTTTCTTTCTTTGTTTTTGTTTTTGGTTTTGGTTTTGTTTGGGGGGTGGCTGTGTTACTTCACTTAGCATCATGGCTTTGAGTTCCATCCATTTACCTGCAAATTTCATGATGTCATCTTTCTTTACCACTGCATAGAACTCCATTGTGTAGATGTACCACATTTTTGTTATCCATTCGTCTGTTAAGGGACATTCGGATTGGGTCCAGCTTTTCACTATTGTGAAAAGGGCTGCAATAAACTTAGATGTGCATGTATCTTTGCAGTAGGATGAGTCTTGGGGGTATATACCCAGCAGTGGTATGGCTGGGTCAAGTGGTAGGCTCATTTTGAGTCTTAAGATTTCTCCACACTGCTTTCCATAGTGGTTGTAGGAGTCTACATTTCCACCAGCAGTTGATGAGTGTTCCCCTTTTCCTGCAAACTCTCCAGCATTTGGTGTCTTTTGTTTTCTTTATCTTAGCCAGTCTTATCTGAGTGAGATGATTCCTTGGAGTGGTTTTAATTTGCATTTCCTTAATTATTAATGATGTTGAAAACTTTTTAAGATGTTTCTCAGCCATCTTTACTTCCTCACTGGTGGTCTCTGTTCAGCTGTCTTACTCCATCTTTTGAGTGAGTCATTTGTTTTCTTACTTCTTTGTGTGTTGAAGAGTTTATAGATTTTGGAAGTTAATGTTCTCTCAGATGTAACACTGGTGAAGATTTCCTCCTACTCTATCGTTTTTATCTTCACTTCTCTGATGGTTTGTTTCACTGTAGAGAAGCTTTTGAGTTTGATGAGGTCCCACTTGTCAGCTATTGGCCTTATTTCCTGCATGGCTGCTGTTTGATTTAGAAACTCTTTTCCTAGTCCTATGTCTGTCTTATAGATTGTTACCAATATTTTCTGCTATCACCTTCAGAGTTTTGGGTTTCATGTTGAAGTCTTTGATCAAATTGGAGTTGATTTTTGTACAGGCTGAGAGGAAGGGGTTTAATTTTGTTCTTCTACAAATGGTGATACAGTTTGTGAGCAACATTTCTTGAGGATGCTATCTTTCCTCGAATGAGCTTTTTTTTGGCCCTTTTATGGAATATGAGGAGGCAGAAATTGTATGAGCTCAAGGTTGGATCTTCATTTTTTTTTTTTCATTGGTCAACAAATCTGATTTTGTACCAGTACCAGGCTGTCTTTATGACTATAGCCCTGTAATATAGCTTGAAGTCTGCAAAGGTGATCCCCCTGTATTGCATTCTTCACTCAGGGTTGCTTTAGATATTTGGGGTCTTTTATTTTTCCATATGAATTTAAAGATTTTTTCCCCAAGTCCGTGAAGAAACTCATGGGGATTTTAATTGGGATTACATTGAATGTCTACATTAATTTGGGTAGAATGGACATTTTTACTATAATAATTTTTCCAATCCATGAACACTGGAGGGTTTTCCATCTTTTGATGTCATCTGCAATCTCCTTCTTCCAGGGTTTAATTTTTTTTTACTGTTGTAGAGATCTTTGGTGTCTTTGGCTAGGTTTGTTCCAAGTATTTGTTTTATTTTATTTTATTTCATTTTATTTCACTTTTGAGGCTTTTTTTTGTGAGCGGAAAGGTCTACTTATGTTCCTTCTCCAGTTGCTTTTTGTTTGTGTAAAGAAAGGCTACTGATTTTTCAAGGTTAATTTTGTATCCTGCCACTTTAGTAAAATTTTAATTGTTTCTAGGAGTTTTCTGGTGGAGCTTTTAGCATATTTCATATAAACTATCATATAATTTGCAAAAAGTGATATTTTGACTTCTTTTCTAGTTAGGACTATGTTAATTTCCCTTTCTTCCCTTATTGCCCTAGCAAGCATTTCACACACTATACTGAAGAGGAGTGGCAATAGTGGGGAGCATTGCTAGGTTCCTGCCTTTAAGGGGAATGCTTCTAATTTTTCTCCATTTAAGATGATGTTAGCTGTGGGTTTGTTGGATAGGGCTTTGATTATATTAAGGAATCTTGCCTTCAATCCAATTCCCTCTAGAACTTTATACATGAATGGATGCTGGATTTTGTTGAAGGCTTTTTCTGTGTTATTTGAGATAATCGTGTGTTTTCCTCTTTCAGTCCGTTTATGTGTTTTATGGTATTTATTGATTTACATTTGTTGAAGCATCCTTGCATCTCTGGAATGAATCCAACTTGATCATTTTGGTTGATCTTTTTTGATATGGGTCTGTATATGATTTGCAAGAATTTTGTTGAGAATTTTTGCATCTATGTTCAAAAATGAGATGGGTCTGTAGTTTTCTTTTATGTTGTGTCTTTGCATGTTTTTGATGTTAGAGTGATGCTGGCTTCGCAACTGAAAAGGAGAATTATAGCCCCATCTCCCTAATGAACACAGATGCCAAAATTCTAAACAGGATGCTGGCAAATCGCATACAGACCCACATCAAGAAGATCATCCATCATGACCAAGTTGGATTCATACCAGAAATGCAGGGATGGTTCAACATATGAAAATCAATAAGCCTCATCAAACACATAAGTGGAAGGAAAGACAAAAACCACACCATCATCTCAATTAATGCTGAAAAAGCCTTTGGCAAAATCCAACATCCCTTCATGCTTAAAGTCCTAGAAGGAATTGGATTGGAGGGGTCATTCCTCAATGTAATCAAAGCCATATAGAGGAAACCTACAGCCAATATCATCCTAAATGGGGAAAAGACAGAAACATTCCCTTTAAAGGTAGGAACTCAGCAAGGCTGCTGTCTGTCAACACTCCTCTTCAGTATAGTGCTTGAAACATTTGCTAGAGCAATAAGGCAAGAAAAGGAAATTAAAGGAGTTCTAATTGGAAAAGAGGAAGTCAAGCTATCCCTATTTGCTGATGATTTGATTGTTTACTTAACGGATGCTAAAATCTTCACCAGAAAATGATTAACAGTTTTGGCAAAGTGGCAGGATACAAAATTAACCTAAAAACTTAATGGCCTTTCTTTACACCAAGAAAAAGCAACTGCAGAAAGAATTCAAAGAGACCTTCCCACTCACAATAGCTCAAAAACAATACAATACCTAGGAACAAACCTAACCAAAGACACCAAAGATCTCTACAACAAAAAATTTAAACCTTTAAAGAAAGAAATTGAAGAAGACATCAGAAGATGGAAAAAACTCCCATGCTCAAGGATTGGGAAAATTAACATAGGAAAAAGGTCCATTCTACCGAAAATCTTGTACAGATTTAACGCAATTCCAATCAAAATCCCCAAGAGTTTCTTCACAGGCTTGGAAAAAGGTCCTTAATTTCATTTGGAAAAACAAAAGAACCCGAATAGACAAAACAACCCTGAGCAAAAAAGGCTACACAGGCGGGATCTCTATACCAGACTTCAAACTATACTACGGGGCTATAGTCATAAAAACAGCCTGGTAATGGCACAAAAACAGACCTGTTGACCAATGGAACAAAACTCGAGATCCAAACCTGAGCACATACAATTTCAGCCATCTCATATTTGACAAAGGGGCCAAGAAGACACAATGGAGAAAAGACAGCATCCTCAGCAAGCGGTGTTGGTAAAACTGGATCACCACTTGTAGAAGAATGAAATTAAACCCCTACCTCTCGCCCTGTACAAAAGTCAACCCCAGATGAATCAAAAACCTCAACATGAAACCCCAAACTCTGAAAGCGATAGAAGAAAAAATTAGCAGCAGACTCCAAGACATAGGTGTAGGAAAAGACTTCCTAAATCAGACAGAAGCTGCACAAGAATTAAGGTCCACAATTGACAAATGGGACCTCATTAAATTCAAAAGCTTCTGTACATCAAAAGAAACAATCAAGGAAGCGAAGAGAAATCCCACAGAGTGGGAGGAAACCTTCACCACAAAGCATTGATTTCCAGAATATATAAACCACACAAAAAACAAAGAAGAAAGAAAACAAATGACCGAATCAATAGCTGGAGCAAAGAACTGAACAGAGACTTCACAAGTGAGGAATTAGAGATAGCTGAGAAACACCTTAAGAAGTGTTCAACATCACTAATCATTAAGGAAATGCAAATCAAAACCACTTTAAGATATCATCTTACTCCAATAAGACTGGCTAGGATCAAGAAAACAATTGATAACAAGTGCTGGAGAGGTTGTAGGGAAAGGGGAACAGTCATCCACTGCTGGTGGGAATGTAAACTCATGCAGCCACTATGGAAAGCAGTGTGGAGAACCCTTGGATGACTTGGAATGAACTTGCCACCTGACCCAGCCATACCACTCCTAGGCATGTACTCTCAAGACTCCCCCCACCGCAGAGATACATGCACGACCATGTTTATTTCAGCTCTCTTCACAATAGCAAGGAGCTTGAAAAAACCCAAATGCCCCTCAACTGATGAGTGGATAGAGAAAACGTGGTACACCTACACAATGAAGTTCTATGCAGCAGTAAAAAAAGACATCAAGAGCTTTGCAGGAAAATGGCTAGAGCTAGAGGACATCATGCTGAGTGAAGTAACACAGTCCCAGAAAAACAAACGATGAATGGTATCCCTCATCTGGATGCTAGTGCCAATTACCTAGTTGTAAATATTTCCTGTGCATGACCCCTTCAGCTTTTGTCCAAAGCAGTTGGGAGTGATGCATATTGGAACCACAACAACAACAACAACAACAACAACAACAGAAAGGACTACATCAAAGAACAGACTGAACCAGTGAACTTCTGCTCAAAACTGTCAACTTCCACATGGAGAATATTGAGAAAGACTGAGAAAGAGATGAAAAGCAAGTTTGGCAGAATGCATGAGCTCTGGTGCGGTGGGGGGATGGGGGGACAAGGATCTAGTTTAAAAAAAGAATTTGAGCGATTTCCCTCTTTTTTATATCCTTCTGAATAGTTTGAGTCATAATGGTTGAAAGACCTCTTTACATGTTTTACAGAATTCTGCTGTGGTACCATCTGGGCCTGGGCTTTATTTAGTCGGGTTTTTTTTTTTGTTTTTTTTTTTTAATTGTGTCTTCAATTTTCGCAAATGTTATGGGTCTGTTTCATCTGTGAATCTCTTCTTCATTAAGCTTTATTGATTCACAGGATTTCAGATATTCATCTATGTCTTAGGTCTTCAAACTTAGTGTAGAATAGATTTTTGATGTATTCTCATATGCTTGTCAGGATATTTTCTTTATCTGTTGTGATGTTTCCCTTTTCATCACTAATAGTATTGATTTGGATTTGCTCTTTCTTTCTCTTGGTTAACTGGGCTAGAGGTCTGTCTATTTTGTTTATCTTTTCAAAGAACCAGCCCTTGGATGAATTGATTTTTTTGTATTATTTTCTTTGTTTCTATTTAATTGATTGCTGCTCAAATTTTTGTTATTTCTTCCTGTATGTTTAGTTTTGGGTCCATTTGTGTTGTCTCTCAAGTGTTTTTAGCTGCAGCTGTTAGATCATTTATTTGTTCCCTTACTGTTTTTTTTTTTCTTTTTTTTCTTTAATGTGGGCATTGAGGGCTCTAAATTTCCCTCTTAGGACTGCTTTTAAAGTATCCCACAGGGTGCTGGAGAGGTAGCCTAGCGGTTAAGAGCACCGACTGCTCTTGCAGAGGACCCAGGTTCGATCCCCAGCACCCACATGGCAGCTAAGAACCGTCTGTAACTTCAATTCCAGGAGAACTCCAGTTCCAGGGGAATCTGAGACCCTCTTCTGACCTCTGCGGCATTGCACGACACGGGTGCACAAACCTACATACAGACAGTACATTCGTACACATACAAAAATAAATAAATAAAAATTTAAAAAATCTTAAAAAAATTAAAATAAAGTATCCCACAGGATTTGTTATGTGGAATTGTCTTTTTCATTTATTTCCATGAACACTTTTGTTTCTATTTATATTGTTGAGTCGGTCTATCCAAAGGACTCAATGGGTTATTGAGTCCCCCAATATTAGTGTTCTGGGATTAATTTGTGTCTTAAGGACCTGCAGGATTGTGTTTATATATTTTGGTGCACCTGATTTTGATGCATAAACATTTAGGATTCGGGGGCTTTAACATTGGTTTAGATGTTCTGTTCTGTCTGAAATACACAAAAATTCAATATTTTTTAAAAGAAATGCCCATCTTAACAAAAGCAATCTATAGAATTAAGTCACTACCAACCAAAATATTCATGACATTGTTCACAGTACTAGAATAAAAATCTTAAAATTCATTTATATTTATCAAATATTTCTGATTATCAAAAAAGTCATCAAAAAAACAGCAATGGTGAGTCATTATTACTCAAGATATCAAACTATGTTGCAGATCTATGCTCAGAAAAACTTGCATGGAACCAGCACAAAACAGATACTTATATCAATGTTACATAACAGATGAAAAAAATATGTCTGCATGTAATTTCATGCACCCAGGTTTTGACAAAGATTCCAAGAACAAACACTGGAGGAAAGACAGAAGCTTCAACAAATGGTGCTGGCAAAACAAAATCTCTACATTTAGAAGAATGAAACCAAACCATTATATATCACCCTATAAAAATGTCACCTCCAAATGACTCAAATCCTCAATATAAAACCTGAAACACAGAAACTCTTAGAAGAAATTATAGCCAGGTAAATGGATGGTAACACAGTCCCGGAAAAACAAAAAAATGTACAGTGCCGCTCATTTGTGGATGCTGTCACCAATTCTCTCTTTAGAAGGCAAACTGAATAATTCTTGTTTATTTGGTTTTTTTTTTAGTTAATATATTATCTGATATTACTCATCAACTTGCTATATAATGTAGAAAAGTAAAGTAACATTGTTTCTTTACCTGCATACGATCCTACTAGCAAAATATAAGACCCTAAACGTGATTTGAGATTAAGGACAGAGTTTATTTTCAGGGGTAATAAATTTGGTATATCCGGGCATCCATATAGGCATATTTTGGAACAATATAAATTGTGAAGGAACAAAAACAACAAAACGACTGGATTAAAGAACTTTTTGAAATAGTAAACTTATGCCTAAAACAGTAAACTTCAGCATCAAAAAATTTAAAAAACAGTGAGAAAAAGATGAAAGACATGTAAGGCAGAATCCATGAGCTTCGGCTGAGAGGGGGCAAGGAAAGGGAATTTTATCTATACTTGAGTTAAGAAATGTTGTATAAGTATACAAAACTTCAATAAAAAATGTGAAATAAAGCTTCTGCATTGCAAAAGAAAGAACCAAGGAATTAAATAGGAAACAAACAGACTGGGAGAAAATCTTCATAATCTATATAGCTGACAGATGATTAATATCTAAAATATACAAAGATATCAAAAAACAAATAAAGAAATCAATAAAACTTATTAAAATTGATAATGGATCTAAAAAGATTGCATGGTCTCAGAAAAGAAATATGACTAGGAAAATCTTAAAAATATTCAATATCATAATTATGGAAGTGCAAATCAATTCTACTTTAATTTTTCATATTACCCCAGTCAGACTTGGTAAGTAAGATTAAGAGGAAAAAAAGACATCAAAATACTGGGCAGGATGCTTATTAACTGTTGGTGGAAATGCAAACACCTATAGCCAATATGGAAATCAGTTTCAAGAATTCTTTAAATTCTTTTTTTATTTCCTTTTTTAGGTATTTATTTATTTTTTTATTGATGCTTTGTGTATTTCATACATCATTTTCCAATTCAGTTCAGGCATATATCCCTTTCCATTCCCCCCACCCGACCCCTACCCATCTCAGATCATGCATTCTTTTTGTTTTGTTTTGTTTCATTTTCATTTTTTTTAACAATAAGTGATAATTTGTGAGTACAAGCATCCTTCATGTAAAACCAATTTGCAAGCAGTTGTGCCCAAACCCACACAGAGCATGGGTCCCACCATCCAGGAAGGGGGGGGGCTTGTATGTTCAATCAAGTTGATTATTCCTTCATTCTTCTATCACTCTGAGGAATAATTAGATCCAGCTCAATCTGCCTCCGACAAACTGACCTAAAATCACTAATTGCTTACTCCTCTGTAAGCCATATAGCCTTAGTCATCACTGCCATCATAATTCAAACACCTTGAAGCTACATAGGAGCCACAGCACTTATAGTCGCACACGGCCTAATATCGTCACTTCTTTTCCGTCTAGCCAACACAAATTATGAACGAATTCATAGCCATACCCTAATCTTAGCCCAAGGTCTACAAACCATACTTCCCCTCCTAGGCATCTGATGAATACTAGGAAGCCTAGCTATGAGTGTCCAATCTATCTTGTTGTAGTTTCACCATTCACTCCAATCGCAGCCCTTACATTCTATCTGTGTCTACACCAAAGTAACCTACCATAACAATTAGTACTGTTTAAATAACTATATATCTAATTGCGTGTGCTTCATTAGTAGGATCGATAGGCTATATATTATACTGTTTGAATACCTATATATCTAATTGCGTGTGCTTCATTAGTAGGATCGAAAGGATATGCCTGGACAAGCTGGCACCCCATGAAAGAAAACAGCCAGAATTGACTAGAGATCAGGACAACAGCTCCAGAGAAAGTAGACTGTTTTGCTTCTCATCCACCTGTGCCCCTTTTCTAAGCCTAGGAAAAAATTCTTTAAATTCTTAAAATAAATATACTTTATGATCTGGTTTTTTATGTGTATGAATATACTGTCTGCATGTAGGTTTGTGCACCTGTGTCATTCAATGCCGCGGAGGTCAGAAGAGGGTGTCAGATTCCCCTGGAACTGGAGTTAAAGAAGGTTCTCAGCCACCATGTGGGTGCTGGGGCTCTAACCCGTGTCCTCTGCAAGAGCAGCTGGCACTCTTTAACTGCTAGGCTATCTCTCCAGCCCCTCTAGCTAGAATTTTTAAATGTATCATTATGATCATGTTACAGAGCACTTTCAGTTCCCAGACACTCTGAAAAATGCTTTAACTATTTCCTGATTTGTTTATCTTAATTAGTTTGCAAATATCAGGTTTTCTTATGACATTTATTAACATACTTAGTTTGGTTGATTTATCATAACATCTCTCTGCTTCTTCCTGTTTCCCATACCCACTTAAATCTTTCTATTCCCAGTATTCCCCTTCCCTTTACAAATCTTATATGTTCTATTATCCTTTCCACTAATCTCCATTAAAGCCTGTATTTGCTTTTCCCAGAGGTCTGTTTCTAATTGTTTAGCATATATATATATATATATATATATATATATATATATATATATTCACTCCAACATGAATACAATTTATTTTTTACATATATTTATAAATAAAGACACACAACACACTATATACAAACATACTACAGTGAGTTCATTAAGTGGTGCTCATTTGTACTTGTATTTAGAGCTGTCCATTTGGGATTAGATCACCTCTCAAGAAAAAACGTCTCTCCTACCTCAACATCTGTGTAGTTTTTCATTTTGAGGTGTGACCTCATGAAATTTCTCAATCACCTTGGCATGTCTTATGGTATTGTCATTATACAGACCTCAGTATACTACCACACAATGGAGATTTTATTGATGACACTTCCTTATCTTGTCCAGAATACACTCACTATGAGCAAGTGTCTTGTTCCTCTGGCTCTTGTATTCTTTTCTCCCCCTGTTCCATGGTGTTCTCTGAGTTTGTGTATAGAGGCTTCATTATAGATGTGTCACTTAGGCTTGGGCATCTCACAGTTATTTATTATCAGCATTTGACCAGTTGTGGGAGACTTTGCAATAATCTCCCGTTTTTAAACTAAATTTTCTTGCTTTATTTTAAATATGCTTTCTAGAAATATAAAAGAGTGTATGTGCTTCACATTTTAATACTTTCTCCAGGAAGAATAGGGGGAAGCTCTTTGTCCTGCCTTTTTCTTTCTTATTTTAGAGTTAATAATTCCAAAGCTTGATCTACAACTAAAGAATTGAGTTCTCTCTTCCAATTTACACATTTTCCTTAAATTTTAATATATTAATAAAACTTCATTTTACATATGTACCACATTTTCATATTTCATTATCCACTCATTGTTTGAAGAAAATAGAGAAGTTATAACCATGTATGTGCAAGTAACTTTGTATTAGGATCTAGAATCATTTGGGTATATTCCTGGGAGTAGTATAACTGGATCATTTAGCAACTAATTTCTAATCCTTTGGGGAACTGATTTTCATAGTGTCTGTAGAAACTTACACTTTGGCAGACAATAAATAAGTGGTTCTCTCTCCACATAATGCTTTATTACCATTTTCCCCATGATAATAAGTGTGAGATTTTCACTCGAATTACAAGTATAGGATAGTTGTAATATATTATACCCACTGTTGATAGGAGAACTAATTTTCAAAAGGAAAAACTCATGTTGAAAGACAGCCATAAACTAATGGAGAAGACAAAAACTTTCAAGGTAGCTTCATTGTATTTTCCACATTTTTCTGTGAAAGATAACAAGCTTTCTAATAGTAACAACACTCTGAATGAGATAAGATTGATTTATTTCTAGTGTATGATATGAACATGATTACAAGAAAATGTAAGGTTATATATTTATTCTGATGTTACTAATGAGGATTCCATAATAATCACAGTGGTCATCTGATACAGTGATATCATAATTATTCACAACATTTCTTTTTTAATGAATATTTTAAATTTTTTATATCATATAATTCTTCCAGGCTGTATCTATGTGAGAAATACAAGTAGTTTGAACACATAGAAATGATGCAATCTATATATAGAAAGCTAAGTACAATTTTTTATTATCCGGTCCATGTCTATTTTGCTTTATTTTTAAGGACATGGTCTCTCTATGTAGCCTAGGCTGGCCTCAAACCAGCTAACTTTCCTGAGCCTCCTTACTGCTAGGATTATAGACATGTATCACCATCCCTGAGTCTTGTGACTAGACTTATTTGCTCATAAATGTGCTTGAATTTTTGTGTGAATTTTTACATTTATTAACATTTATGGAGAAAAATTCACTCACAAAGTATGTATCAAATACACAGAACATTTTCTATTTATTCTTTGGGTATTAGAATAATACCCTAATTTGTTCCTTTAAGAGCCATGTTCAAATAATCTCTTTATGCTACTTTTTTTTTTCCATGACAGAACACTTAAATGACACTTGAACCTATTAGTCCTGGTTTTATGTGAAGATGATTTCAGAGGCCACTGGAAGCCTCAAGCATATCTTTGATCATTGTCTTTAGAAAGCAGTTTCTGGGGGCTGGAGAGATGGCTTAGTTGTTAAGAGTGCCAATTGCTCTTGCAGAAGACCGAGGTTTGATTCAGAGTACCCATTCATTCATTCTTTTCTGAGACAGGGTCTTCTTGTAGCCCCCAGCTGGCCTGGAACTCACTATATAGACCAGGCTGGTCTTGCAGTCACAGGGATCCACCTGTCTGTGCATCATGAGTGCTGGGATTAAAGGCATGCACCACTATGCCCAGGATTATTGCATTTGTTAATCAAGTTTTACTGGATACATTTTAAAATAAATAACTAGTATAATAACCTTAGAGAATAATTTCACCAGTTTTGTACTACTTGTACTGTATACTACTGTGAAGATATTGTTTAACACCTATTTATATTCATTGACCTGAATTTGAAGTTGAAATTTTTGCTTAATAGAAAACAGTAAGGTTCATTTGTTATTGTCTCTCAAGTGTTACATCGTTTATTTGTCATCTTTCTATTTTATTGATATGGGCACTTAGGGCTATAAATTTCCCTCTCAAGACTGATTTTAAAGTATCCCACAAGTTTTATTGTGTTGTATTGTTGTTTTTTTTTCAGTCAGTTCTGTGAATAATTTTATTTCACTCTTTAATTCTTCCCTGACCCATTCATTATTCAGGATGGTATTGTTTAGTCTCTATGTGTTCTTGTAGCTAATTGGGCTTATTCTGGTGTTCATATTGAGCTTCATTGCACTATGGTCTGAAAGGATGCATGGAATAATTTCAATCCTTTTGTATTTGTTGAGATTTCTTTTGTGTCCCAGTATGTGGTCAAATTTGGAGAATGTTCCATGAGGTGCTGAGTAGAAAGTATATTCTCTGGTGTTTGGATGGAATATTCTGTAGATGGCTGTGAGGTCCATTTGGTGTATTGTACTGTTTAGTTCTGATGTCTCTCTGTTTATTTTTTGTCCACTTGACCTATCCAAGGGGCTCAGTGGGGTGTTGAAGTCTGCCACTATTAGGGTGTTTGAATTAATCTGTGTCTTGAGGTCCTACAGAGTAGTTTTTATATAGTTAGGTGAACCAGAGTTTGGTGCATAGACATTTAGGATTGTGAAGTCTTCATAGTTAATCGTTCCTTTGACAAGGATTCAATGGCCCTCTTTGTCTTTTCTGATTAGTTACACTTTGAGGTCTATTTTGTTTGATATTAGAAAGCCACTCCGGCTTATTTCTTGGTAGATTCACTTGGAATACTTTTTTCCATCCTTTCACTATAAGGTGATGTCTGATCTTGGAGGTGAGATGTGTTTCTTGTAGACAGCATATAGAAGGATTCTTTTTCCTAATCCATTCTCCCAGTCTTTGTCTTTTGATTGGGGAGTTTAGACCATTAGTATTTAAGGTTATTATTGAGAGATGTGTGTTCTTTCTTTCACTTTATTTTTTGTTTACATTCTTGATACAGGTTTGTATTTACTCTGTTATGCTTTTGTTGATTTCTCTCTTTAATTGCTTAGGGATAGTTGCTCCTTTCCACTGTTCTTTGGATTGCTTCAAGGACTTTCTGAAGTGTTGTTTTCTTAGACACATATACTTGTATACTTTCATCTTGTTCATGTTGTGAAAGATTTTTCTTTCTCCTTCAACTATTATTGATATTTTTGCTGGATATAGTAGTCTGGGTTGACATCTAAAGTCATTTAACACAGGGAATACTTTGGTCCATGTTCTTCTAGCTTTCATAGTTTGGACTGAGAAGTCAGCTGTGATTATGATAGGTTTCCCCTTATATGTAACTTGTTTTTCTCTTGTGGCTTTCAGTATTTTTTCTTTGTTTTGCGCATCTAGTGTTTTAAAAATCGATTTTAACAATATGTGTTAACAATATGGCCTGGGAAGTTTCTTTTCTGGTCCTGTCTATTTGGTGTTCTATGTGCTTCTTGTATTTGTATGGGATTGTCTTTTTTCAGTTTGGGGAAATTTTCTTTTATTATCCTGTAGAAGACCAAATCAGAGCAGAAATCAATGAAATGGAAACAAAGAAAGCAATACAAATCCAAAAGCTGGTTCCTTGGAAAGATAAACAAAATAGACAGACCTCTAGCCAAGTTAACCAAAAAGCTAAAAAAAAAAAAAAAAGAAAAGAAAAGATCAATTCCAAATCAATAGTATTCAGAATGAAAGGGGAAACATGACAAGAGACAAAGAAAAGATCCAGACAATCATATGGGAATACTTCAAAAACCTATAATCCACTAAATTTGAAAACCTAAGAGAAATGGATGAATACTTGAATTCCTGGGAAACAACAAAGCTTAACCAAGAAGAGATGGACAGTTTAAACAAACCCATGATATTTGAGGAAAGTGATGATGGAATTAAAAATCTCCCAATTAAAAACAGCCCAGGCCCAAATGGATTCAGAGCAGAATTCTATAAAATATTTAAAGAGGTCCTAAGACCATTACTACTTAATCTGTACAGAAGGATATAAACAGAGGGAATTCTCCTGATTCCTTCTATGAAAACATCATGGGCAGAGATACAACCAAAAAAGAAAACTATCTCTTAGATATCTCTTAGATATCTTATAGTTTTCATTTTTGGTTGTATCTCTGCCTGGCTTGGGTGTTAGGGTGATGATGTTTTCACAAGTAATCTCTTATAAAACTGGAAAAACTGCTTTCTTTAATTGACTAATATACATAGGAACTATAAAAAGGTTTATTCTCTATTCAGAACCAAATATAATACTAAAGTCTCTTTAAGTGGTGCATATAAGAAAAATATATTAATAGAGGAGAGCACTCATAGCAGCAATGGATTATTCTGCCAAGGAGATGTTAGCCAGGGGACCCAAGCACCCCCCCCCCAAAAAGGTAAAGGCTTATTGCCTGAAAACTGGGATATCTGCAAGAAGAGAGGTAGTAAGACCTGCCCTGCTGTCAATGACCTCATGTAAGCATGGGAGGATTGTATCGAGATCGCACTTACAAATATACAGTTGGTCTCTGGAATACCAGAGAGTGTTACCAAAGGCCACTGAAGCAATAAAGCAAATGTTGTTCTCCTTGAGTCAAGCAAGACTCCTCTATCAACATCAGCTACATCTCACCTGCTTGGAGACACTGTGCAGCAGTGGCAGCCATATGTCTGTATATCCCAAATTTATTTGATTATTAGCTCTCTCCTTGGAGGAATAACTTGTGGACGTTGCCACAAGCTTATACCCTCTAGTGATTAGGAGATTTATATGCCACAGTGAGGCCTTGTCATCTTTCTCAGGGAAAAATAAAAGTAATCCAGGGATTAACACATCATCCAAACATCTGTGTCTATACCAAAGTAACCTACCATAGTAAATAGCAATGTTTAAATACCTATATATCTAATCAATTGTGCTTCAGTAGTAGGATTGAAAGCTTATCCCTGGGCAAATGGTCAGCCGATGAAAGAAAACAGCCAGAATTTATCAGAGTCCAAAATGACATCGCCAGACAAAGTAGATTGTTTTGCTTCTTGTCCACCTGTGCCCCATCTCTAAGCCCAAGGAACAATCTGCGGAAGAAGGGGAGTGGTAGAATGCAGGGGCTGCGATTTGGGTGAATGGTAAAACTATGACAATATAGTCTGGACACTTATTTGATCAACTTGATTGAACATTCAAGCCCCTCCAGCTGGATGGTGGGAGCCTTGGGCTGTGTGGGCTGGGGCACAACTGCTTGCAAATTGGTTTTATATGAAGGATGCTTGTGCTAAAAAAAAAAAAGAGCTAGATACTGACATTTGAACTAACTGGGAATATAAAATGCTAGTTGTTTTATTTATAGTTTGTATTGGGTTGGTCTCTATATTTTTCTGAATTATACAACATCACAGTGTAACACTTTCTTTTACTTGTAGGACAATTTAAAGGAATTAAGCTTAAATTTTTACTTCCCAAATAAGTAGAAGTCTTAGTCCAGTCATATAGCGTTAAAGAGCAAAGTGTTTATTGGGTAAAATTTATTTAGCAGGTACTCAACTCTGCCCAAGCTTTATCCACCAAGTATAGGATATTTTAAGGCTTAGTGAATTGTTTAGATTAGTTAAATTTAGGTGTAGGTTTTGGTGGAAATGGTAATACAATTGAACTAATTGGGAATATAAAATGTTAATTGTTTTATTTATAATTTGTATTGGGTTAAGGTACACAAATGGCCTCTATATTTTTCTGAATTATACAACATCACATTATAACACTTTCTTTTACTTGTAGGACAATTTAAAGGAACTAAGCTTAAATTTCCTTCCCAAATAAGTAGCATACAGTCAATGAGAAACAGTTTGGGTAAATTTAATGAAAGCTTATGCCTTGGCTCCTGTTTATGGGTATGTGTAATACAACTTAGGCATCTATAGGTCAAAACATAAAAACCTAAAAAAAAAAAAAAAGAGGGAGGTGGGAGGTGGGGTACTATCCTTTCTGGGATACAAATGGAAAACTCTGTGTTCCAATCCTATTGATAAATTTTCAATTTTTCTGATCTTGAAACTAACAATGGGAGGAGAATTTTATGTTCCCACAGGTAAAAATCACCAATCTAAATGCCTGAAAACATACAACTTATGGCTGTGCAGGATGGACTGGGAAATGCCAGCAGAGAGGTTGACCCATCTGAACATTAAAGAAAGAGGAACCTCAGACTGCCTGAGTCACAGACACTGAGCATCTCTCTGAATAATATTGGGGTTAACTGTTTATAATGGGCCCTAATGAAGTTTACCTTCCAGATACTGAGAAACCTTCCTACCTCTCCCCTTTATAGGAAAAAGAAAAACATGATGGTAATGAAACCACTCCCTAACTGTAAACTAGAGCCAATTGTTACAGTGGTAATTTCCTATAAAACAGGCATAACGTATTAATTGATTGATAGGCATAGGAACTGTGAAAGGATATTTCTCTATCTAGAGCCAAATTCAATAGTAGTTTATAAGTTGTGTAATTAAGCAAAATATATTACTACAGGAAAGCTGTGACATCGACAATGAATTATTCTGCCTAGGAGATGTTGGCTAGGAGATTCAAACCCACCCCCATAAGTTATAAAGGCCTTTTGCCTATAAGTGGGATATATGCAAGGAGAAAGGCAGTAAGTCCCTGTTGTCGAAGACCTGGTGTGAGCATGAAAAAATGTTATTAGATGTCACTTGCTAGCATACAACTGGCCTCTGAAATGCTCTGAAAAGAGCGTTACCAAAAGCCACTAAAGCAATACTGCAAAATATTCGTCTCCCTGAGAAAAGCAAGACTTCTCCGTCAGTATCAGCTACACCTCAACAGCCTGGAGATACTGTGCAACAGTGGCAGCCAAGTGTCGATATATATCCCAATCTAATTGGCTATTAGCTCTCTCCTTGGAAGAATAACTCACAGTGGATGCCACAAGCTTATGTCCTCTAGTGGTTAGGAGATATTATAGGTCACAATAAGAATTTGTCACCCTTTATAGAGAAACCACAGTTTGCGGATTAGCATAGCATCCAAGCATCTGTGTCTATGCTCACAGCTTAGCTTGACATAATAATTAGTACTGCTTAAATGCCTGTACTTCCAATTGCTTGTGCTTTGTTACTATGACTTAAAAGATATCACTAGAAAAGCTGTCAACCCATGAAGGGAAACAACCTGAACAGACTAGAGTCCAAAATAACAACTCCAAAGAAAGTAGACAGTTTTCTACTCACCCAATTGTACCCTTTTCCCAAAGCCCAGGGAACAAACTGTGGAAGAGGAGGCATGGTAGAATGTAAGGGCTGCAGAGAGTTAGGGGTGAATTATGAGACTACAGGAATATAGTCTGGACTCCTAATTGATCAACATGCCTGTGTATACAAGCTTCTCCAACTGGACTATGGGAACTTTGGGTTGTTCAAAATTTGGACATAGATACTTGCAAAATGCACCAGTTATCTAATTGTATGACAAACTGAGTAACATTAATGTTAGCTGCAAACAACTGTGTCATTATATTGTAGAATCCCTTAAAAGTAAACAAATAGAAAAAGCTTAAAGAAAGGAAACTATAGACCAGTCTCCTTAGTGAACATAGATGAAAAAAATTCTCAACAAAATACTTGCAAATTGCATATAGACACACATCAAAAAGATCATCCATCTTGACCAAGATTGATTTATACCTGAGATGCAGGAATTGTTTAAGATATGTAAATTAATAAATAGCATAAAACATATAAATGTACTGAAAGACAAAAAACACATGATCTTCTCAATTGATGCAGAAAAAGCCTTTGACAAGATCCAAAATCTCTTCATGTTTAAAGTTCTAGAGGGAATCACACTGAAGGGAACATTCCTCAACAGGATCAAGGCCATATACAACAAACCCACTGCCAACATAATCCTAAATGGAGAAAAATTGGAACTATTTCCTTTAAAGGACAGCAACCCTGCCCTTATGGCCGCTGCTCTTTAACATAGTGCTTGAAACATTTGCTAGGGCAATAAAACAAGAAAAGGAAATTAAAGGAGTACTAATTGGAAAAGGATAAGTTATGCTATCCTTTTTCTGCAGATGATATGATAGTTTACCTAAGGGATGCTGAAAACTCCTACATAAATCTTCAGAAACGTTTGAGTTTCAGGAAATGGCCGGGTGCAAAATCAACCTGAAAAAATCATTAGCCTTTCTTCACACCAACAATAAACAAGTGGAGAAGGAATATAAGAAGACCTTCCCACTCACAAAAGACTCAAAATAATAAAATACCTGGGAACAAACATAACCAAAGATACCAATGATCTCTACCACAAAATTTTAAACCCTTGAAGAAGGAGATTTAAAATGACATCAAAAGATAGAAAGATCTCCCATACTCATGGATTGGAAAAAATAATATAGTAAAAATATTCATTTTACCCAAATTGATATACAGATTCAATGAAATCCCAATCAAAATCCCCATGAGCTTCTTCACAGACCTGGAAAAAAATCCTTAAATTAATATGGAAAAACAAAAGACCCCAAATAGCTAAAGCAACCCAGAGTGAAAAATGTAATACTGGGGGGATTGCTCTACCACACTTGAAGCTATATTTAAGGTCATAGTCATAAAGACAGTTTGGTACTGGCACAAAAACAAACCTGTTTTCCAATGAAACAAAATTAAAGATCCAAACTTGAGCGCATACAATTTCAGCCACCTCATATTTGACAAAGGGGCAAAAAATACTTCAATAGAGGAAGGATAGACTCTTCAGAAAATGATGAAGAGAAAACCTACAGAGTGGGAAGAAATCTAACTAGTGATTCAGCGGACAGAGAATTAACTTCAAGAATATATAGACGACTCAAAAACAAAGAAGAAAATAAATGATGTACTCAATAAGTGGAGTGAAGAACTGAACAGAGACTTCACCAATGAGGAAGCAAAGATGGCTGAGAAACATCTTAAAAAGTGTTCATCATCATTAATATTTAAGGAAATGCAAATTAAAACCACCCTCAGATATCATCTCACTCTCCATAGGACTCTGGCTAAAATCAAGAACACAAAAGACATCAAATGCTGGAGAGGTTGTGGGGAAAGGTAAACACTCATCCACTGCTAGTGGGACTATAAACTTGTACAACCATTATGGAAAGCAGTGTGGAGAACCCTTAAAAGACTCAAAATAACACTCATCCACTGCTGGTGGGAATGTAAACTTGTACAACCATTATGGAAAGCAGTGCAGAAAACACTTAAAAGACTGAAAATGAGCCTACCACCTAACCCAGCCATACCACTCCCGGGTATATACCCAAAAGACTCCTCCTACCACAAAGATACATGCACATCCATGTTTATTGCTGCTCTCTTCAGCATAGCAAAGAGCTGGAACCAACCAAAATGCCCCTCAACTCACAAGTGGATGTTAAAATGTGGTACATCGACACAACGGAGTACTAGTCAGTGATAAAGAAAGATGACATCATGAGTTTTGCAGGTAAATGGATGGAACTTGAAGCCATTGTGTTAAATGAAGTAACACAGTCCCAGAAAAACAAGTGGCAAATGTTCTCCCTCATTTGTGAATGCTAATACCAAATCCCCAGATGAAAGGTAAGCTGAACAACATTATTTTTATATTTCTGTTTATCTGAAAACAACTGTGTTCTTATAAGTAAATCTCTTAAAGGGGCTCTAGAATTGATACACCACTTACTTTCAGGCTCTGTAATTACTGTATATGAGTGGAAAGTATGTATGCATATGTTAGAGTAATATAAAATTAAAGGAGGAAAATGTGAATTCCTAAACATAAAAAAGACTGAGAGTAACATACAGGATAGTTATGGCAGAGTGCATGATCTGGGGTGGGGTGGCGGGAAGAGAAAGGGGAATATGTCTAAACTGAACTGAGAAATGATGTCTGAAATACAGAAAACATCAATAAAAGCATTATACAAAACAAAAGAACACAGTAAGCTAGTGTTGAATAAATCATTATTAGTTTTGGTAGATATTCAGCCATTTTATTCTTAGCTCAATAATTTACATTCAAAAGACTGATATAAAATAATTTAATTATTTTATTCATTCTGTCAGTACCACCAGATCAACCTGATTGATAAAAGTTGCATCAAAAAGTCTTCAGAAATAAATAAAATCAATTTGGTGGCAGTCTCACATCAGGTCTCTTGAGGCAAGTGAGTTGCTGATTTAAGGATAGCCTGGGGGGATTGGGTCTGGCTCAGGTGCCACAGCGTGGTCATGTGTTGGGGTTCTGGACCTGCTAGGATCACCTGGAGCAGCCCGACACTGCTACAGGCATGTAAAAATTTAGATCAGATTGACTCTCGGGGTGCTGGACAATTGATTTGCTGGTTTATGGCAGAGGGGCTGGTGGCCTGTGGGCCTAGATCTGAGCCCTAATACCTTGCAGGTTGTGGCTTCCTGGCAGGGTCACCCTTCCTCCTTGTAGCCAGAAGCAGCTCTGGGTTTGGGTCCGCCTCTGGTGCCATAGTGAAGTCCTGTGTTGGTGGCTCAGGTTCCGGACCTGCTAGGATCACCTGGAGCAGCCCAGCACTGCTCCAGACAGGTATGGAGTCACTGGCTAAGTCGGGCACCCCCCCAACAACTGGAATTAATGAGAGAGTATCCAGTGGATATTTTTAGGAGAACCCTCAGAACAGGAAAGAAGAGTGACTTAGACTTCCAATATCCAATATATAAATAAAACTGAAAGCCTGAAACCTAAACAACTCAACACTCCATAAACAAAGAGGGGGGAAAAAGAAAAAAAAAAGCATTGGAAGGAGGCAAGCAAAACAAACCAAACCTTCAGGGTTCAACATACTGAAAAGGCATTTGTTATTTGAATCACAAAAGGGAAACCCACATGCCAGAGACACAAGGAAGGGACAACATGAGAAAGGTGCAGGATAATTCCATACCAAGCTCTACCAACCCTGTAGGAGATAGCTACAATGGGATCTCCCTGGAGGTGACCTCAGAAACAGACCTTAGAGGAATAATTGCAGACCTATGCAGAGAAATTAAAGAAAATAAAGAATAATTCAGAGAACTAAAGAGAGAGAATGAAAACCTCAAAAAGGACCTAGAGGGATACAATGACAAACTTCAAAAAGAACTAAAGGAAGGGATTGACAAACTCCAGAAAGAGCTAGAGAGAGAAAAAAACAAACAGCTTAAGGAGGTAGAAACACTGAAAAAGGAAGCCACCCAACGAAGTAAGGAGCACCAAGAAGAGATTGAGAAACTCAAAAAGGAAATGGATATATTAAAGAAATCACAGGATGAAATGGAAAAGGAAATAGAACACTCATCCAGTCAAGAAGAAAGGAAAGGAAAAAGCCTCATAAATACAATGGAGGAAGCAGAACAAAGAATATCAGATCTGGAAGATAACACAGATCAACTAAAAAGCTCAAATAAAAAATATGAAAAAATTTAAAATACCCAAAGTGGAACAACCAGGAAATATGGGACACTATGAAAAGTTTAAACCTTCACATCATAGGAATAGAGGAAGGAGAAGAGTCTCAAGATAATAGTATTGATCAGTTCTTCAACAGAATAATAGATGAAAATTTCCCCAAACTGAAAATAGACAAACCCATTCAAATACAAGAAGCACATAGAACTCCAAATAGACAAGATTAGAAAAGAAACTCCCCACGCCATATCATAGTTAAAATGCTAGATACCCAAAACAAAGATAAAATTCTGAAGGCCACAAAAGAGAAACAAGTCACGTACAAAGGGAAACCCATCAGAATTACGACTGAATTCTTGGCACAAAACATGAAAGCAAGAAGAACATGTAGCAAAGCATTCCCAGTGTTAATGGACTATGGATGCCAACCCAGAATACTTTACTCAGAAAAAAATCTCGATTACAGTTGAAGGAGAGATAAAAATCTTCCATGACATAAGCAAGATGATAGAATACATGTCCAGAAAATCAACTCTCCAGAAAGTACTTGAAGCAATTCAAAGGGCAGAAAAGAGGAGCAACTATCCTCAATCACCTAGGAAAAGAATCTAATAAAAACATAACCGTAGGATTATGAGACTAAAATTCCAAATGGATAATAAGGTGAAAGGAAGCAACATCCATCTTTCAATTATAACCTTAAATATTAATGGGCTGAACTCCCCAATCAAAAGGCATAGACTGGGAGAATGGATTAGGAAACAAAATCCATCTATATGCTGTCTACAAGAAACCCATCTCAATTTCAAGGATAGGCACCCACTTAAGTTGAAGGGGTGGAAGAAAATATTCCAAGCAAATGGTACTGAAAAGAAAGCAGGTGTTGTTATTCTAATATCAGTCAAAATACGCTTCAAAGCAAAAGAAATCAAAAGAGACAAAGAAGGCCATTACTTCTTTATTAAAGGAACAATTGATGATGAAGATCTCACAATCATGAATATATACGCACCAAACGTCGGTGCACCAAACTTTGTGAAGACAATTCTTCAGGATCTCAAGGCTCAAATTAATGGAAGCACATTAATAGTAGGGGAATTCAATGCCCCACTAAGTCTTTTAGACAGATGAACAGGACAAAGGATAAACAGAGAGACATCTGAACTGAATGATACAGTACACTAAATGGACCTCACAGACATCTATCCAATATTTCACCCAAACACCAAAGAATACACTTTCTACTCAGCACCCCAAGGAACATTCTCCAAAATAGACCATATACTGGGACACAGGGAAAACCTTAACAAATACAAAAAGATTGAAATAATCTCATGCATTCTATCCAACCACAGTGCAATAAAACTCAATATCAACACCAGGATAAACCCTACAACCTACAAGAACACATGGGGACTAAACAACACTCTCCTGAATAATGAGTGGGTCAAGGAAGAAATAAATAAAGAAAGAAAAACATTCCTGGAACTGAATGATAATGATAATACAACACAGCAGTCCTAAGAGGGAAGTTTATAGCTCTCAGTGGCTACATTAAAAAAAAAAAAAAAAGAGAGAGCACAAATGAATGATCTAACACTGCAGCTAAAAGTGCTTGAGGGACAACAACAAATGAACCCTAAACGCAGCAGACAAGAAGAAATAACAACAATCAGAGAAGAGATCAATGAAAGAGAAACAAAGAAAACCATACAAAAAAATCAATGCATCCAAAATTTGGTTCTTTGAGAGAATAAACAAGATAGACAGACCTCTAGCCCAGTTAACCAAAAGAAAGAAGGAGCAACTCCAAATCAACAGAATCTGTGATGAAAGGGGAAATATCACAACAGACAATGAAAACATCCAGACAATCATACAGGAATACTTCAAAAACCTATACTCTACCAAGTTTGAAAACCTAGAAGAAATGGATGAACATCTGAAATCCTGGGAATCACCAAAGCTCAACCAAGAAGAGATCGACAGCCTAAATAGAGCAATAATAAATGAAGAATTTGAAGATGTAATAAGCAGCCTCCCAACCAAAAAATGCCCAGGCCCAGATGGTTTCACAGCAGAATTCTATAAAATATTTCAAAAAGAGTTACAACCATTACTACTCAAGTTGTTTAGAATGATAGAAACGGAGGCGGTTCTCCCAGATTCCTTCTATGAAGCCAGCATCACACTATTACCAAAACCAGGCAAAGATACAACCAAAATGGAGAACTGTAGACCCATCTCCCTAATGAACACAGATGCCAAAATTCTTAACAGGATACTGGTAAATCGCATACAGACCCACATCAAGAAGATCATCCACCATGACCAAGTTGGATTCATACCAGAGATGCAGGGACGGTTCAACATATGGAAATCAATAAATATCATCAAGCAAATAAATGGACTGAAAGACAAAAACCACACCATCATCTCAATTCATGCAGAGAAAGCCTTTGACAAACTCCAGCATCCCTTCATGTTAAAAGTCCTAGAGGGAATTGGGTTGGAGGGACCATTCCTCAATGTAATCAAAGCCATATAGAGGAAACCCATAGCCAATATCATCCTAAATGGGGAAACGACAGAAGCATTCCTCTTAAGGGTAGGAACTGGGCTAGGCTGACTCCTGTCAAAACTCCTTTTCAATATAGTGCTTGAAACTCTTGCTAGGACAATAAGGCAAGAAAAGGATATTAAAGGAGTACTAATTGGAAAAGAGGAAGTCAAACTATCCCTATTTGCTGATGATATGATTGTTTACTTAAGGGATGCTAAAAACTCCACCAGAAAACTCCTAGAAATGATTAACAGCTTCATCAAAGTGGCAGGATACAAAATTAACCTTAAAAAAATCAATGGCCTTTCTTTACACCAACAACAAGCAACTGAAGAAGGAATACAAGGAGACTTCCCCACTCACAACAACCTCAGAAACAATAAAATGCCTAGGAACAAACCTAACCAAAGACACCAAGGATCTCTACAACTAAAATTTTGATCCTCTGAAGAAGGAAATTGAAGACATCAGAAGATGGACAAACCTCCCATGCTCCTAGATTGGGAAAATAAATATAGTAAAAATGTCCATTCTACCTAAACTTGTATACAGATTTAATGCAATCCCACTGAAAATCCTGAAGAGCTTCTTCACAGGTTTGGAAAAAAATTCTCAATTTCATTTGGAAAAACAAAAGATCCCGAATAGCCAAAGCAACCCTAAGTGAAAAGAGTAATACAGGGGGGACCTCTATACCAGACATCAAACTATACTGCAGGGCTATAGTAATAAAAACCGCTTGGTACTGACACCAAAACAGACGTTGACCAATGGAATAAAACTGAAGATCCAAACCTGAGCATGAACAATTTCAGCCACCTCATATTTGATAAAGGGGCCAAGACGACACAATGGAGGAAAGACAGCATCTTCAGCAAGTGGTGTTGGCAAAACTGGATCACCACTTGTAGAAGAATGAAATTAAACCCCTACCTCTCTCTCTGTACAAAAGTCAATTCCAGATGGATTAAAGACCTCAATGTGAAACCCAAAACTCTGCAGGTAATAGAAGAAAAACTTGGCAGCAGTATACAAGACATAGGCGTAGGGAAAGACTTCCTGAATCAGACAGCAGCTGCACAAGAAATAAGATCGACAATTGACAAATGGGACCTCATTAAACTGAAAAGCTTCTGTACATCAAAAGAAACAATAAAGCAAGTGAAGAGAAAACCCACTGAGTGGGAGAAAACCTTTACTGCAGATACATCTGACAAAGCATTAATTTCCAGAGTATACAAACTACTCAAAAAGCAAAAAAGAAAAAGAAAAAAAACAAATCTCTCAAAAGATGGAGCAAAGAACTGAATAGAGAAATCACAGAGGAGGAACTCGAGATGGCTGAGAAACATCTTAATAACTGTTCAAAGTCACTAATAATTAGGGAAATGCAAATTAAGACCACTCTAATATATCACCTCACTCTGATAAGACTGGCCAGGATCAAGAAAACAAATGATAAAAAAGTGCTGGAGAGGTTGTGGGGAAAGGTGAACACTCATCCATTGCTAGTGGGAATGTAAACTTGTACAGCCACTATGGAAAGCAGTGTGGATAACCCTTGGAAGACTCAAAATGAGCTTGCCATTTGACCCAGTCATACCACTTCTGGGTATATACCCACAAGACTCATCTTATTGCAGAAATACATGCACAGCTATATTTATTGCAGCTCTGTTCACAATAGCAAAAAGCTGGAACCAACCCAAATGCCCCTCAACTGACGAGTGGATAGAAAAAATGTGGTAAATGTACACAATGGAGTTCTATGCAGCAGTAAAGAAAGACAACATCATGAACTTTGCAGGGAAATGGATGGAGCTAGAAGATATTATATTAACTGAAGTAACACAGTCCCAGAAAAACAAATGACGAATGGTATCCCGTGGAGAGGGATACATATTAAAAGAACAACAACAGAAAGACTGCATCAGAAAACTGATTGAAATGGTGAACCAGGAGGGGTAGGACGGGTGGGAGAGGGACATGGGTCTGTATTATATTAATGTATATTTAATTTAAAATTACTTGGTATTTTACTTAAAATTTATAAAACTATAACTTTGAGATTAACATATACAAATGTTCTCTGTAATTTTTCTGTTATACAGTATCATCTTGTAACATTCTCTTTTACCCGTAGGATAATTTAACTTAAGGAATTAAGTTTGCTTCCCAAATTAACAACATACAGTCACGCAAAAAAGCTTGGATAAATTTAATGAAATTTATACCTGGATTCCTGCCTATAGATATGTGTACTATAACTGCCTCTTTGAAATTCATGGGTCAAAAAAAAAAAAAAAAACTAAAATAAGAAAAGGGAGGATACAGTTACATATTTAACCTTTTTGTCGAAAACTTTCAATTTAATCTTAAAACTAACTGTGGGAAACGATTTGTATGTTCCCACAGGTCAAAACGTCACCAACTCAACGACTGAGAAAGAAAAGATATAGTCTTCCACTGTGTAGGTTGTACCAAGAGATACCAGCAGAGAAGTTGGCCCATCTTAACACTAAAAAGAAGAAAAGTCTCAGACTGCTACAGGCGTCAAACATCTCTGAGGACCATAGGAATAACAACTGTTTATATAGGATTGAAAGGTTATTCCTGGACAAACGGTCAGACCATGAAAGGAAACAGCCAGAACTGGTCAGAGTCCAAAATGACATCTCCCAACAAAGTAGACTGTTCTGCTTCTTGTCCACCTGTGCCCATTTTCTAAGCCTAAGGAACAATCTGTGGAAGAGGATGAGTGGTAGAATGTAAGCACTGCGATTGGGGTGATTGGTAAAACTACAGCAACACAGTCTGGATACTTATTTGATCAACTAGATTGAACATTCAAGCCCCTCCAGCTGAATAGTGGGAGCCTTGGGCTGTGTGGGTTTGGGCACAACTGCTTGCAAATTGGTTTTATATGATGGATGCTTGTATTAAAGTACTAAAAAAAAAAAAAAAAAAGAGCTAGATACTGCAAAGTCTTTAAAGCAGGTTTTCATGCCAGACCTGAAGAAGGCCAAGAGATTGGAAGAAGATAGTAATTAAAATCCACTCTGTAAGATTTGCATTTTAAAAGGGCATACTTAAAAATAACATATATTTATATAGAGAGGTATTTCAGAAAAGAATTAAACAGAAATACAAAATAAACCATATAAGTTAATGGACTTGATTTCTCTGAAGTCATATAGCTTTAAGGAGGAAAGTGTACATTGGGTAAAATTTATTTGGCAGGTACTCAACTCTGCCCAAGCTTTATCCACATATTGTAGGAAATTTTAAGGCTTAGGGAAATGTTTAGATTAGTTAAATTTGGTTGTAGGTTTCCGTGAAAGTGGTTCAATTAGTTCAAATACATTTGAACTAATTGGGAATATAAAATGATAATTGTTTTATTTATAATTTGTATTGAACTTCCAACAGTAATGTGGGGCTTAAGGTACACAAATGGTCTCTATATTTTTCTGAATTGTACAACATCACATTGTAACACTTTCTTTTACTTGTAAGACAATTTAAAGGAATTAAGTTTAAATTTACTTCCCAAATAAGTTGCATACAGTCAATGAGAAAAAGTTTGGCTAAATTTAATGAAAACTTATGCCTTGGCTCATGTTTATGGGTATGTCTAATACAACTTAGTTATCTATAGGTCAAAACATAAAAATTTAAAAAAACATTGCTGTGGGAATAATGCAGCCGTTAAAGGCTGAGGCTAAGAACCAAAAGAAAAATTAAAAAACAAAAAGAGGGAGGTGGGAGGTGAGGTAGTATCCCTTCTGGGATACAAACGGAAAACTCTGTGTTCCAATCCTATTGATAAATTTTCAATTTTGAGATCTTGAAACTAACAATGGGAGGAGAATTGTATGTTCCCACAGGTAAAAACACCAATCTAAATGCCTGAAAATGTACAAATTTTGGCTGTGCAAGATGGACTGGGAAATGCCGCAGAGAGGCTGACCCATCTGAACATTAAAGCGGAACCTCAGACTGCCTGAGTCACAGACACTGAGCATCTCTCTGAATTCTATTAGGGTTAACTGTTTATAATGGGCCCTAATGAAGTTTACCTTCCAGATGCTGAGAAACCTTCCTACCTCTCCCCTTTATAGGAAAAAGAAAAAAACATGATGGTATTGAAGTCATTCCCTAACTGTAAATTAGAGCCAACTGTTATAGTGGTAATTTCTTTTAAAACAGGTATATCTACCCTTTTTTAATTGATGTCCATAACTTCAATTCCACGAGATCTGATGCCTTTTTTTGACTTTTGAGGTCATTGAATGAAATGGGTTCACTTACATTCATGCAAGAATGACACTCATAAACATTAATCAAAGAAGAAGATTTAAAAATATTTACTAAGATATGTTTATATTGATGGGAAGAGTATTCTACATGTTAGTAAATTTACCCTTAATGATTAAATGTCAGGTGTCAACTGAAAAAATAAGTTGTAACAAGTGAATGTTTATCATCTTTAAAATAAAAGAAGGTTGGTAAATCTCACTACAGTAAGTAAAAATTAAATTGTGTTCCCTATCAAAAAAAAATCATGAGGAAAATGTACTTTTAAGGACATGGATTCTGTGCTCAACAATGTTTGTGAAAAATATTCATGTTTTATTTTTTAATAAAATATTTTATTGATATTTTGTATGTTTAATACATCATTTCTCAGCCCAGTTTACACATAGAACATTTTCTATGCCCCTCAACCCACCCTAGTTCATGCATTGGGCCATATATGTCTTGCATCTTTTTCTCAGTCTTTTTAAATTTTTCTCTGCAGAGGCTTAATTTTTGAGCAGAAGTTCACTGTTTCAGCCAGTTCTTTGATCCAGTCTTTTTGTGATTGTTTTTCCTTCCCATTTGTATTGCTCCATATTATGCCTATACATACATCACACATATACCAAAATTATGACCTTTGAAAATAAACTGTATGCTAATTCCAAAATATGTTGAAGTGTTCACATTTTCTCTTTAATTTTATATTACTCTAATATATGAATACATAACCTCCATACATATACCACAATTACAAAGTCTGAAAATAAGTGGTCAGCTACTTCTAGAGCCTGATAAGGAATATGATTTAAAGAACAGTATCACCTAGAGTTTGAAAAGGGGGAAGGGAACATGTTTAGAATTTGAATGTGTGTAGCCACAAAAATTAAACAACTTTCTGCAAAACCACAAATATGGGACAATCACATTCTAATTGCCTACCAATTAGAAACAGTAAAATGATGACAGTGAACTCCCTAAATTGCTGTTATTTTGTTTTCATTAAAGTTTTACAATTATCCTTATTATACTCACAAGAATTTCATTATTCCCATTTTTGTCTAAAATTATAACTTAAATTCATAGGCCTAATTATGAAAGAAGAATTTGAAGAGCTCTGACAACTTTTCAATAGAAAATCTTATCGAGCAATTCAGTCCACTTAACAGGCACAACAGTGAAGCTTTCCCCTAATGATCAATATTGTTCTCCATGAAGGCCTTAACCTCATCAGAGGACTGGGTCTATCTGAATGGGTAACTTTCTTGAAATTATTTAAATATTTAAATCACTTGTTCTATACAGAATTCCTGACAGCACTACCCACATGCAAGCCAGTGACTGAAGTGTATGTTTAATCTACAAATATTTTAAAAAGAAATAGTAAGGAAAAATTGACTACAACATTGTTTAAAAATAATACCCAGGATCTAACTTACTTATTGCTTATTCCTGATAGAGTGATCATTTCCCCAGCTTTCTGATTTCATGTGAAGTCTCTACCTTAGTTAATTTCACTGCTGCTGTGCTTAAATACCATGACAAAAGTAAATTAAGGGAGAAAGTTCGTATATTGTCTCCTAGATCCTTGTAACAATCCATAATAGAGATTTGTTCTCAGTATCAGAGGCTTGAGGCAGATGTTCATTTTGTTTCCCAGACAATAAACAGACAGTGATAACAACTTGTACTCAGCTTTTTTTTTTTCTCCTGTTTATCTAGTCCAAGATCTCAGGCAAGCTAATGTTACCACATACTGTATATATGCTTTGCGCCTTAGTTTAAAGTAATCAAGATAAACCCACACATATACCCAGAGGCTACTCTCCCAGGTCATTCTAGATCTCATCAAATTTTCATTTGAGATTACCCATGACAATGTCTCTCATTGAATACGTTTTTAAACATGCTAATTAGTATCTCTTGGGGCTAGAAATATAGATTTATTGTTAGGAATACTGGATGTTCTTCCTGAAGCCAGAGGTTCAGTTCTCAGAACCCATACATTAGCTACCAATTGCCTGTAATTCCAGTTCTAGAAGATTTTGGCACACATTTCTGGCCTCCATGGGATTGCATACACAGAGTGCACTTATGTGAAGGGGAAAATAAAAACAAATATGTATAAAATACCATTTTATTGAGCTTTTTGTACATTTCATACAACAGTTCTTTATCAAACTTAGATCTCCTCCCTGATCTGTATATCCCTAAGCCTCCCACTTGAGCTTGTGTATTCCAAATGCATATTAATTCCTATCCAATCAAACATTTGAAGCCAGATGACCCTCAGTGGAAAGTGAGTCAATGGAATCTACCAAGCCTATCTGGAGATGTTAAGTAAGGCATACACTACCTGACGTAGTCGTAATCAGTTTCAAATAATTCTCAGTCTGGTGATCTCTCACTCCACTATAGACCCTAGAGTTGCCATTTGTCTTGTGCTGGATGACACCATTGGCACAAGTTCACATGTGGACACTTCCAGTGGCTTGAAAGGTATTACTTCCCTATGCTCATGAACCAACCTTGGCTCTTACAGTCTTTCCTCCTCTTCTACAACGCTCCTTGAGCCATGGGTGGGTGAGGGTAAATAAAGGAGTCCTAACCAGGGATACACATTCTATAGTCTCTTATTCTTTAAAAGTTGGCCATTTGTGGTCTACTTGTACATCACACTCTGTTGTATAAGGAAGGTTCACTGGTGAGAGAAAAGGATACTTTAGATTTTTGTTTATCCCTCATTACACTGTTTCAGGAGCCTTAGGTGTAAGGTTTCAATTGTAGATGTGTCACCTCATATTGGATGCCTTTTAGAAATATATTTTCTGTCTGACCAGTTGCAGGATTGTATAGTTGATTGGTCTAGTGAAGTGACAGCAGTTTTTCCACTTACTTGACTATGCTTAGAGTGTACATTGGCAACTCAATATAAATCTAGTTAGACAGATGTTGATTAACCCTCAAATAAAAGTGCCACATCTGCATCAATGGCGATACTTTGATATCTTTTTTCTTCAGCTCTGGAGACTTAACTTCAACATTTGGAAGGAAAGTAAGGGCTGTGGCCATAACCAGTATTATTTTTGGAGTGTATTTGACGACCAACAAGTCAAAGGGTGTTTTATCATTCTTGGCACTGTGATTATTGTTATATTGCCTTCAGCTATGCACATGTACAAAAAGTTATATCATGTCATTCTCAGTAGATGTTTCAAGTATTTCATTTCCCTTTGGTTTTTCTTTTTTTCTTTTCTTTTCTTTCTTTTTTTTCCTTCTTTTTTTTGAATCAGGGTCTTACTCTGTAGCTCAGGAATTCTTCTGGCTCACAATTCTCTTTTCTTTCACATAAATTTATTTTTAATGTTTTAACAAATCTAGACCATGTTCCCACCCATTCCCCCACTACGCCAGACCTCACGCATTCTGCCAAACATGCTTTTCATCTCTTTCTCAGTCTTTCTCAATATTCTCCATGAGGAAGTTGACTGTTTTGAGCAGAAGTTCAGTTTCAGTCAGTTCTTTGATGCAGTCAAGGAAGGTTAGAGATGGATCATAAGATTCCACAGTGGCTCCACCAGTTTGCAATCTCAGCAGCAATGCATTTTTCCCTTGTCTTAACCACTTGCCACCATTTGTTGACTTTTTTTTATGATAGTGATTCTGATTTAGAGGAAATTTTAAAGCTGTTTTAATTTTTATTGCCCTTATTGCTAAAAATGTTGAATATATTTAAAATAATTTCTTAGTAATTTTTATATGTACTATTTAAAATGTTTTTACAACTTACAAAATACATGAAATATTATATTCTGAATAGTTACCTTGCCAGAAATAATGAGAATATATAAATGACTTAGATTAGTCTTATAGAGAGATATATACATAATAGTCTGGTAGCTATCCTCCAAAATTCTGAGCATTTTTGCTAAAGGTCCTGTGAACTTTTACTACATTTTTAACAGCTTATGGTGTCTGAAACTTGAAACAATCTAAACATTCTGTTAAATATTTGTATATTAAAGATACCTATGCACTAAATAATTTTATTATCACCTAGAGTGTGATATATATATATATATATATATATATATATATANTCTGCAAGAACGGTTGGTGCTCCTAACCGCTGAGCCATCTCTCCAACCCAAGCCTGCAATTTCTTACTGTTCTGCTTTGCCTTGATTATTGAAAGAGACTGAGTTTCCTCAATAGGACTATGATTTAGAACACTGTGAAGAAAGGGCAGACAGAGGTCATCACCTCTTACTCTAAAGGAAACTACTGTTCTGTCTTCTTTCAAATAGTTTTGTTTTTGTCGAGAATATATATATATATATATATATATATATATATATATATATACAGAATAAAGAATGTACTGAATACAGCATCATTATTGTTACTGATTAGGATTTGGTCTGTGTGAAATTCATTCCTTTTAACCTTACTATTCTCCATTAGTTCTCAACCTTACCATGTTCCTTACAAACTGCCTATGACTAAAGAATTCCAGTATGATAGGAGCTTTTATTCAATGAAGTTTATAAATTGTAATGAAATTATACAATACAATGCCTGGACAAATAGAAATGCAAGTCTGTAAATAACAAAGATCTTTGGCAATAGCCTGTGTTGTTTTGGGAATCTCTTGGATCGGTCTCACCAAACAATCAAAGGGAGTATCTTCTGTCTGCCACTATTGAAAAAGTTTGGAATTATCCCCCATATTAGAAGATAAAACCCTATTGCCGAAGACAGGACATATATCAATATACAGTACTTGGAGCAATGGAGCAGGAATTACCTGAAAGCCTTCTACCTGAGTTTAGCTCTCATAGTGTCAAAATATTATGCACAATACTAAGGGTGAAAATCACTCAATGGTCTAACTAAGGACTAAAACATAATAACCACAATTACAAGCACATCAAACTACCTCTCCCAGTGCAGCATTTTACAGAGGAGGGGAAAAGTAATTAATAGATCTCTCAATTGGCATGACCTCATGAGTGACACTGTAAACTCATCCAAATACACAAGACTGGAGAGGATATAGATTACAGAGAATTCTTATTTATGTCTTAACTTTAGACAAAGGCAATTTCTTAACATATGCTAAATATGGACCCTTACTTTTACAGATAAGCACACCATACACCACCCATTCTATAAGCTTATTTTTGAAGTAAAGGAAGGTTAGTGCAGAATCCCAAACTGGCCAGATAGAAAAATATACATCTGAAAAAACTTAAAAAGAAAATATATATCTGACAGATGCCTAAGCCTATGAGACACATCTACAGTTGAATCTCTACATCGAAGGCTCATGGAGCATAGCAGAATAAAGGGTAGAGAAAAACCTAGACTATAGACTATCTCAGCAATGATGCTTTCTTGTACAACAGAGTGCAATGCACCTAGAAGGCTCAAACTGGCCATGTTTTAAATAATAACAGAGTGCAGAGACTGTGACTGTGAATAGGACTCCTATTTTAATCCTCAACCACACAAGGCACAGAGTACATTGCTAGAGGGGGCAGAAAAACTATTAATAGTCAGGGCTGGTTCATAGATATAGGCATTGAAGCCACTGGAAATGTATATACGTGAGCAGGTAATAATGGTGGCATTGAGCAGAGGACCTATGATAAGTCAATCAGACAAGGGGCAAAAGTGAAGCAAGAGAAATGGGTAGGTGGCCAGCCCAAGATAGTTGGAGAATGTCTTCTACTTGGTGAGAGAGAGTATCCCTCACTTACAATCTCTACATAGGCTTATGAGGCTCCAGTTAATGAATTTGTACTGAAGAACATATGGGTACAAAAGAGTTACTGGGTAAGACTTAACATGAATGGCAGAATGCATGTGGCCCAGGGAGAGGTTGGGACAAAATGATGGGGTAGGAGTTCTAAGTTTGCTTAAGAACTATTGTAGGGAATACAGAAAAGTAATAATAATAATAATAATAATAATAATAATAATAATAAATCTTTATGAATGACCATCTGACTCTGCAGAGAAAAGCATTAAAACTCTCTATTCTTTCTATGTAATAAAAGAAAAAAAAACTTTCTCACCATTCTCTGGTCCTCTTCTCTTTACTATAAACTGACCTGAGGGACAAAAAGAGGTTATGTGTAACTCCTGGCCACTTGCCTGGCTGCACAATGAAGCTTCTTCCTTTGTGTTGGATTCAGACATCATTTATTTCTATTTCAATTTTGACTGATTTGGAATGTCCTAGAAGACATTTCTGGGAATATATATGGAATTAATTCTAGAGATTAAATATACATACTAAATATCAATTTATATTTATATTAAATATAAACATAAAAACATACCCTGAGGAGCAAGCATCATCATCCCATGAGCTGGGGCCAAGACTGAAGAAAAAGGGGAGCAATCTAGCAGAGTATGACATTCTTATTTCTCCAGCCCAGAGTCAGAGTCACTTTCAATTCCATGTTCTCCCTACTATATAGGGTCACACCCTAAAATATAACAAAGACAAACACTTTTTCAAGTTTCTTTTTTTCATTTATTTCAATATAGCAGTAAGAAAACTACAAAGCTTTTATATTTCTCTCTGTCTGTCTGTCTGTGTGTGTGTGTGTGTGTGTGTGTGTGTGTGTCTGTGTGTGTCTGTGTGTGTTAGGCCATGAGATATCTTTGAATTGGATATATTTAAGACATTAGAGAAATTACATTTTCAGAATCTATTAATTTTCCATCATATAACCTGAATTAATTCATTTTATTTTAAGAATGATGTGATATAATAAGAATCTGTGATTTTTATGGAGATAACTGGAGGATGTATACAGTTAGTAATTTGCTACCAGGCTTGTATTCAAGTGATGGTTACTGTAAGAGTTCATAGATTTTCCTTGTAGTTTGCATTTTCAGCCAGTTAAGTTTGTAATTCTTGGTTTTTTTTTTCTTATTATAGAACATGCATATTGATTCTCAAAGTATTTTCTCTTCATCTGAGAAAGGGGGAAATGAACAAGAGTACTGCTAGTTGTAACTTAAAGTTTTATTTATTTATTTATTTATTTATTTATTTATTTATTTATTTTTTACCAGCTGTATTTCCTACTTAGATTCCAATACAGCACAATGAGGGAATTAGGTTTCTAGATAAGAGCATACCAGTGTGATTAAATTTGACAGAAAGCATTTCAAGGGAAAATGCTATTTTAATTCATGTATCTTCCAAAAGAAGAATCACTCAGGACTGAGGTAGTTGATACAGGATATCCTCTAGAGGAAATAGAAATTATTGATGAAGGAAACGATAAACAAGGCTCCAATGAATTAAGTAGTTATTTGGATGCTGTCTGACTTTGTTATCTCTGTAATAAGAGGTCATAGAAAGAATTAAAGTGAAAGCCATCAGAAGTATGTATTACCACAAATAATTATACAAAATTTTCCAGACATAAGAAAATATGGAGTGTGTAGAAAAGACTTCCACTGTGTAAGGAAGCTGTGATGCTGGGGGGAGATGACCACTGGTCAAGGTAGGAGATGGCTGACTCTTCTACTAACAATGTGAAGTTGGGGCCAGTGTAGTGGGGTGGCTCAGAAAGTAAAGGTGGTTGCTGTTAAGCCTGATGATCTAAATTCAAACCCTGCATCCCATAAGGGTGAATGGGAGAACTATTTTCCCATGTTATTCTCTGAAATCCTTTCATATATATGCCATGGCACAAGACTCCCAATAAAAAATAAATGTAGTGAAAATAAATACATTTTAATTTTGGGGAAAAGATATACCACAAGGAAACAACCATTTTTTAAAGGTTGAATTAACGTATGTATACTCTACTTTAAAATCCATTCAACTATGCATTCATAAGTAAAAAGTATTTATAGAAACAACATATAGTATTGACCTTAAAAACAGATTCTATGGACTGAGTGATGGCCCTGGAGTTAACAACACTTGTTGGTCTTGCAAAGGATCTGGATTGAGTTTGATTTCCAACACTCAGGTAAGGAAGCTCTAGGTAATCTGATCCCCTCTTTTGTCTTCCAAATTTACTGCACTCACATACATACCTACATATACATACATCATTAACACAATAGTAATTATACATGTTAATGGATATTTGCCCTCAATGAGAAAGACAGGAAGTGATAGGCACAATGCCAAAAGCTAAATACATTTTTTACATATGGATTTGGTTTAAAATACCATTCAACATATATTTGATGACACATTTATGAGCATTATATTATATTGTATCGATATCATACAACCATTATTCACTGAAGTTATTAATATTTTACTTCTGTAAAAATATAATCAATCTATGCCACTCCTTGGGATAGTCCAAAGAACTCAGTGTTTTACTAAACAGATACTTGTTCATGCCTGCTTATTGCTGTTCTTTTCACAATACCCTGGAAATGGAAAAAACTTGAATGTCCCTCAAACAATGAATTGATAATGAAATGTGGTATATTCTATTTAGTTGTATGTATGAAAAAAAATGAAATCTGCATGAAAGCATGAAATATAGTGGGGGGCTGAGAAGGTTCAAATGGGTGAAATGGCATAAAGACAAGGTCTTTTCTAGGAAAAGCACGAGAAAATATATATATATATCTATATATATATATATATATATATATATATAAATAATATAAATCTGTAACTGAAGATACTTGTAATGAATGAGGTAATCTAGACTCAGAAAAACAAGGGTAGTATATCTATTCTTACTGCAGATACTAGTTCAAAATATTTAGATGTGAATACACATCCTGAAGCAGCCCAAAGGAGTTATGAAAATAGAAAGGAACCATGGGGAAAAAGGGAAGAAGGAGCTCAAGAGAGGGAGATTGTAGAATACAGTTGTTTTGTGTGGTGAAGTTGAAGAACGTGTGGGGTACTCTAACTAGGGAGGGAAGAGGGAGAGATATACATGGGGAGAGACATAAAAGGGATAAATAATATTGGGTGATATGAAAAACCAAAGGGAAATTTATTATTTCATTAGATTATTGAATAAAACACATAAAATATATGAGACTCCCAAAATAATACAATTTATTGCCACCATCCTTGTTTGCCTGGAAGCATTATTAGTTTGGTAGTGTCCTGCACACTCCCTTTCTGTATACTAGCACTCTTACTATTAGAAGGTACTATGCAAGCTCCCAAAGGAGAAAACAAACGAACTGTCCCACCAAGTTATAAATACTGTCAAACACAAAAATGACTGGCGAAATAAATTGACACTTTTGGTGCAATAGGGATACTTTTGTCTTAATATAAGCATCAGGTCTCTAAGTTCACTATAGGCTTACTCAATGAGAGGAAAGTTCATGCACAGTACTGTAAACATAGCCAACTACACAAGGTTGGACAGGTCATTGACTAGAAAATTACCAACTACTCTCATTTTCCTAGAACAATGGAACATTTTTTACTATATTCTAAGTGATTTTGCTACATTAACAGACAAGTGCAGTTTTTACAAGTCATCAAAGAAACTTCTTCTTGCAACAGATGGAGATCATTAAAAAGTTTCACAACTGGTCAAGTGCCAAAACAAGTAATAGTGATATGTCCAACCCTAAGTGATATTTTTGCAATGTAAGCTTTACTATAAGGCTCAGAGAAGATCATGAAAGGAAAGATAGAAAAACTGTAAGAGCCAAATGTACAACAAATCAACTGTTAGTGTTTTGAAGACATGCTATTCAACTTGCACCCATCAAACCTTCACAATATGGCAGCCAAAGAAGATATGTATAATGACCAAAGCAGTTGGCATGCCAATTTGTATGGGAGAAATATCATGGGGGTACTGCCTCAGGAAGAAGAGCTATGTGAAATCATTGGATTATAGGTGAGGGATAGTGACATGGACACAAAGCATGTTAAAGAAGAGACACTCAACCAGGGGAAAGGAAAACTCCAGTGTGGAGTACAACGACAAGACTGATGGTTGTTTGGGCTTGCCAAGGAGGAGTCTTCAAACATGACATCTTTCAGTCTAACTTAAAGGAATAAATAAATCATAAGCTGAAGATTCTAAAAGATATATATATATATATATATATGTATANGCTCTTGCAGAGGACCCGGGTTCGATCCCCAGCACCCACATGGCGGCTGAGAACCGTCTGTAACTCCAATTCCAGGAGAACTCCAGTTCCAGGGGAATCCGAGACCCTCTTCTGACCTCCGCGGCATTGCACGACATGGGTGCACAGACCTGCATGCAGACAATACATTCATACACATGCAAAAATAAATAATAATAAAAAAAAAAATTTTTTTTAAAAAAATTCATGAGTTCTGATGGGGATATGGGGAATTGTGGAGGCTATGTTTGAATTTGAACTGTTGTATGAGTTGTAAAAACAATTTAAAAATAAAAATAATATGTTTGCCCATTATGTGGTATGTTGTTACAAGCTTCTGGAACTTCACTGTTTCCACAGTGCTTTAATATAAGGAACTTTTTCAATTGACCCCTGCAGTCTGTATTATTGTTTTCTTCACATTTCATAAGATCTAAGACAGAAGAAAATATTAATAGTAGTAACAGAATTCCAGACCTACTACTGGTATAGGCCAGGCTTAACTATTCCTTTTTACTTGCTGTCCACAACCCCTCTTCTCCACTTTGTTTGTCATTTCCTGGATTGTCCAATTCCCTTTTGAAATCTGGAGAGAGGAGATGCTAAGTGAGAAACAGAAGCCTGAGCATAGATTGGAATAATTTGCAGGAAAGCTAGACAAACTCCTCTGAATTGTTTGACCAGTCCTCCTTCCCCAAAGACTTTCCTTTCAATGTGAACATCATAATAAAATATTGAGATTGATTCTGTCAAGGGTAGGGCTCTGAGAAAATGTGGATGGAAAGCACTTCTCTTAATCCCTGAAATCTGGCAGAGAAAAACTATCACTGTAAATGGATTCAATAATTTTTGAAAATTTTCTTGAAAATTTCACAAATTTACTGCTGCTACCCTTTTTTGATGGTCCACTTTGACATGCATATAGACCGTAAATCTTCCATCTATTCTCTTTGGTTTAGGGCCTAAATTTTCCCTTTCTAAAAATGTTTCTAAAAATGTTCTAAAAATGTTTCAGGAGCAAAAGCTTGTACATGGGATAACACATAAAACCCACTAGTCACAGAACTCTCTCTGGAATTGGTATAATTCTAATGTACAGAGCAAGACAGATGTAGCCTTGTATAGAGAACTAAGACAATATGATACTTCCTTTCCACCCAGTGTTCTGTGTGTGTGAATGGGTTTGTTATTCACCTGTAGACATATGATGCTTTCCCTGGTTCTTCTTCACATGCTGTAAGAATTTTGTCACAGTTACATATCCCCATGTCTGATGCTTGATTGTGAATAGCTCCTTCTTCTGTGCTAAAGTGATAGGAGTAATTATTAGAAAAATGAAACCTTCTAGTTAAAATGCCTGCTGAAACTCTGAAAATGCATAGCAAAAGATACCTCACTTTTACCATAAATATCTTACATCTGGTATTAATGCCTATAGTTTGCTTATACCCAGAAATATCAACCCTTTAAGAATACCATAACAATTAGTAATGTTTAAATACCTATATATCCAATTGCGAGTGCTTCATTGTTAGGACCGAGAGGCTATATATTATACTGTTTAAATACCTATATATCTAATTGCTTGTGCTTCATTAGTAGGATTGAAAGGTTATGCCTGGACAAGCTGGCAGCCCATGAAAGAAAACAGCCAGAATTGACTAAAGACCAAGACAACAGCTCCAAAGAAAGTAGCCTGTTTTGCATCTCATCCACCTGTGCCCCTTTTCTAAGCCTAGGGAACAATCTGCGGAAGAGGAGGCGTGGTAGAATGTAAGGGCTGCTATTGGGGTGAATGGTGGAACTACAACAATATAGACTGGACACTCATTTGATCAACTTGATTGAACATACAAGTCCCCCTGCTGGATGGTGGGTTCCATGAGCTGTGTGGGTTTGGGCACAACTGTTCGTAAATTGGTTTTACATGAAGGATGCTTGTACTCACAAACTATCACTTATTGTTAAAAAAAAATGAAAACAAAACAAAACAAAACAACCCAGAAAGATGCAGAAAAGTTACGGTAGAATGCATGATCTGGGATGGGTAAGGGTGGGGTGGGGTGAAGGGAAGGGGATATATGCCTGAACTGAATTGGAAAATAATGTATGAAATACACAAAGCATCAATAAAAAAATTAATTAATTAAAAAAAAGAATACCAGCCTTTATCCTCATGAGTCATCCTTTCTGTGTCATAGGTTTACTTATATGTAGAAATCCTTTTCCTTTTTAACATTTGACCCAACAAAGACGAAGACAATAACTGTGAGTTGAATTCTCATGTGGAATAATTAGCTATTTATATTTTAATATTATGCTTAATAATGTTGAAAGAGACTTAAGTGTTCAGGGGTGGGAATGGAGACATGCCTCAGTGGTTAAGAGCACTGGATTCTCAGGGAGAGGACTTGGGTTTGATTTCCAGCACACCCATGGCAGCTAACTAAGTTCTATAACTCCAGGTTCATGGGATCAGACGCCCTCTTCTGACCTCCAAGGGCATTGCAAGACATGGGTGCCATTACACACATGCAGGCTATACATATATACAGTACTAATTTCTCCTGATAAAAAGCAAATATTCCTATTTGCATTTTGTATTTTATTCATTTTTGACAGTGAAATAAGTGTCAGGTTAGAATATTTTTCTCTTATCTTGTCAAAAGCATAGGATTTATCTTTTGAGCCAGACACAAAATGAATCAAACTGGATTCATAGGCAATAAACCCATATTTTATGATATTAAAGGACAATAAACAAACAAAAATATGTGGTGTTTAATCCAGTTTGTCAGCTTGACTGGATCTTGAGGAAATGAAAGATAAACTGCTGGGTGTAGCCTTGAAAGACGTGTCTCAAACAGATTATTTGAATGGGGCTTGGTATGAGAAAATTGCCAGTAAATGAGGGTGATGCCCTGCAGTGACAGCCAGATTAAAAGAAGTCTGAGGAGATAGTTCTGTTTCATATTTGGTTGTATATGCATCTCACTACTTGAGTTCACCCACAGTGATATTTTTTGCAGCAGCAGCTCCTGACACAGCTGCTACATTCTGACTGGCATCAGAACTTAGTTTATTCAGGCTTCCGATGAGGACTGAGGACAGGTAGCTCTCCAGAAACTGTCAAGCCTTCAGCACAACAATGGAACTGCTGAGCCTTGGAGAAATATGGACTAAATAATTATGGTTCTCAGATTATAGCAGTGGCCAAGTTCCTGACACATCCTGCACTTCAAAATCCAAATTTAGAATTTCTTGCCTCTAGTTTCTTTGATTATACATGTAACTAACCACTTTATTGTTCATAATAATGAATTGATTTTTTCAGTTAACTGAAGTGTACAAAACAAACCTTATAAATCCCTCAGTAGATATTGTTTCCCTTCCTGTCTTCATTGTTTTATATCATAATTGAAAACAAACAATATCTAGAACATTTATCCTTACAGCATAGTCACATATGTGATTTCCTGAACCATCACTTATTATGCGACTCATGTAGCTACATCAGATGGATGTCCTTGAAATACACTATTATAGCTCCACAGTCATGAAATTTCCAGTAGTCAGAAAGCAAAGTTGGTGGTGTACACCTAGAATCCCATGACTCAGAAACCTGAGGAAGCAGGAAGGCCACTAACCTGAGTCTAAACTACTGAGTACTTGGACAGCTAGTAGGATTTTGTCTCAAATAAATAATGTTAAACTTGAAAATCAGATTATTTGGGGCTGGAAAGATGCCTTAGTGGTTAAAGACACTGAGTGCTCTTGCTGAGGAACTATATTCAATTTCCAGCACCCACATGTTGACTAACAACTGTCTGTTAGTCCAGTTTCAAGGTATCCTATGAAGTCTTCTAAATTCTGATGGCATTTCGTGACATGGGTACACTTGCACACATGCAGCAATCACATGCATACACATAAAATAAAAAATATATAAATAAAATATTTAAAAAATTAATATTATATCTTTCTGTGTTTGTCTTAAAAATTTTTTGAAGAAAGGGCTTATGAAGCAGTTGGCATAGGAGTGAGGTGGGATAGAAGCAGCATATCACTTGCTGTGAGCAGTGTAATATTGGAGGGAACAATAAATCTGATTCACAAGTTTTTTTGGGGGGATAAGCACAGTGACACAAGGATACCAAAACCCCTGAAGAAGTTAGAAATTTGTAATTGTACAGGTATTTCAGATATTGGTATATCTCAAAACTGGAGAGGTTCAAGAATAAAAGGAATGCTAGAAATGACTCCTCTAAAGCCAGTTAGATGTCTCAGTTGATAGAAGAGCTTGGTATCAACTCCAAGTGGATCAAAGATCTCAGTGTGAAACCTGAAACCCTGAAGGTGAGAGAAGAAAACTTTGGCAACAACTTACAAGACATAGGTGTAGGAAAAGACTTTCTAAATCAGAGAGCAGATGCACAGGAAATAAGGTCAACAATTGACAAATGGGAACTCATCTCAAAAGCTTCTGTACAGCTAAAGAAACAATCAAGGAGGGGAAGAGAAAACCCACAGAGGGAGTAAATATTCACCAGTGATATATCTGACAGAGCATTAATATCCAGAATATATAAACTACTCCAAAAACAAGGAAGAAAACAGATGACTCACTCAAAAGATGGAGTAAAGAGATTAATAGAGACTTCACCAATGACGAAGTAAAAATGGCTGAGAAACATGTTAAAAAGTGCTCAACATTGTTAATAATTAAGGAAATGCAAATTAAAACCACTCTAAGATATCTCACTCTGATAGACTGCCTAAGATCAAGAAAACAAAAGATACCAAATGCTGGAGATATTGTGGGGAAAGGGAAATACTTATCCACTGCTGGTGGGAGCCTAAACTGATACAACCACTGTGGAAAGCAGTGTGGAGAACCCTTAAGAGACTCAAAATGAGCCTACTACCTCACCCAGCGATACCACTTTTGGGTATATACCCACAAGACTCATCCTACTGCAAATATGTATGCACGCTATGTTTATTGCAGCTCATTTCACAATACTGAAGAGTTTGAACCAATGCAAATGCCCCCCAACTGAGGAATGGATAATAAAAAAGTGTTAACATTTACACAATGGAGTTCTATGCAGTGGCAAAGAAAGACAACATCATGAGATTTGCAGGTAAATGGATGGAATTTGAAGTCATTGTGCTAAGTCAAGTAAAACAGTCCTCCCAAAACAAATGGGGAATAGATTCCCTCATCTGTGGATGCTAATACCAATTCCCCCAATTGAAAGAAAAGCTGAGCAATGATATTGTTATATTACTTTCTATCTGAAAGCAACTATGATGTTATAAAGTGAATATCATAATGAGCCCTAGAATTAACTTACCACCTACTTTCAGGCATGGTAATTGATGTATATGGGCAGAAGGTATATATTCATATTTTAGAGTAATATAAAATTAGAAGAAAAATCTGAATCACCGAATATAATAAAATGAAGGGATGTGTGGATGAAACTGAACAATTAATACCAATTTGGTTACATACAGCAGGATGCTTTGGTGTACAACTTTACAATATGATCAACATAGATGTGATAGTGCATGCATTTCAAAAGCCTCAAAGAAAGAGCTGTGTAAATTTTTAAGAGTTGTGGAATTTTTAACCACAAAGAAATTATACATGTTTTATGACCTAGATATGTTCTGCAGTTTTAACTTTTAACTATATATATATATATATATTTATATATGAAAAAAACAATCATAATAATTTTATCTGTAAAAAAAGTTTCTCTTGTAGTTCTCAGGTTGTAAAATGCTCAATAAAATGTATATAAAAGATAAATAATAAAAAAAAAATTCTTTTTTTTCTTTTTTTAAAATTAATTTATTTATTTAACAAATCTAGACACTCGTGTTCACTCATTCCCACCCCACCCCGCCAGAGCTCATGCATTCTGCCAAACATGCTTTCCATCTCTTAGTCTTCTCAATATTTTCCATGGGGAAGTTGACTGTTTGAGCAGAAGTTCACTGTTCAGTCAGTTCTTTGATGCAGTCTTTTTGTTGTTGTTGTTGTTTCCAAAATGCATTAGCAACTGCTTTGGACAAAAGCCAGGGGCCCACACAAGAAATACTACAACTGGGTAATTGGCACTAGCATTCAAGATGAGGGATACCATTGTCGTTTGTTTTTCTGGGATGTGTTACTTCACTCGGCATGGAATGTCCCTAGCTCCAGCCATTTCTCCTGCAAAGCGTGATGATGTCGTCTTTCTTACTGCTGCATAGAACTCATTGGTAGAGGTACCACATTTTCTCTATCCACTCGTCAGTTGAGGGGCATTGGGTGGTTTCCATCTCTTCTGCTATTGTGAAGAGAGCTGCAATAAACATGGCCTGTGCATGTATCTCTGTGGTGGCAAGTCTTGAGGGTACATGCCCAGGAGTGGTATGGTGGGTCGGGTGGTAAGTTCATTCCAAGTCTTCCAAGGGTTCTCCACCTGCTTTTCCATAGTGGCTGTACGAGTTTACATTCCCACCAGCAGTGGATGAGTGTTCCCCTTTCCCCACAACCTCTCCAGCACTTGGTATCATGTTTCCTTGATCCTAGCCAGTCTTATTGGAGTAAGATGATATCTTAAAGTGATTTTCATTTGCATTTCCTTAATGATTAGTGATGTTGAGCAGTTCTTGAGGTGTTTCTCAGACACCTCTAATTCCTCGCTTGTGAAGTCTTTGTTCAGTTCTTTGCTCCATCGATTGAGCGGGTCATTTGTTTTCTTTTTTCTTTGTTTTTTTTGAGTAGTTTATATATTCTGGAAATAAATGCTTTGTCAGATGTATCTGCAGTGAAGGTTTCCTCCCACTCTGTGGGATTTCTCATCACTTCCTTGATTGTTTCTTTTGATGTACTATATTTGTCTGTAAAAAAAAAAAACAAAAAACAAAAACAGTTTCTCTTGTAGTTCTCAGTTGTAAAAATGCTCAATAAAATGTATATAAAAGATAAAATAAAATAAAAAATTCTTAATAAAAAAGAAGGCCTTGACAAGCAAACCTGGCCTCCTAAATTCAATCCTTGTAATATTGCAGAGAAGTGGGAGGAAAGTACGTGCTCCAATGTTGTCCTATGACACATCTGCGTACTGTCTCCCACAATCATTCAGTCACTCACTCAATCATGCAGTCAAGGCATCATCAGGGTTTTGTCTGTACATCTTTGGGAAGCATTTATATAGTAGTGTCCTTGCATTTTGTCCTTGGGCAATTTTCAGTTAATTCTCTAAGGTTTTGAAACTTTGCCCTTACTTACTATACTTTTCATACATTTATTCTACTCTCTTATGAAATCTTCCTCTTTTCCCTCTAAAGAAAAAAGTAAATGTATAACCTGAATTCTTTATTTCCAATTCCATTGCTGACTTATCTCATAACCTTCATAGAACACTTCATTTTCAGAGTTTGAGTATCTGAGTTGAAGGTAGTCATCAAAGTTATTTATCATAAAAAATATTCTTTCTTTTTGCCAAATGGTTAAAAATTTAAATAATAAACTGATTCTAATTCATATCCCATGCTGCCTTACCAACTTTCTGTAACTAATAGAGAGATATTAAATACAACAAGGAAAAATGTAAATGAGTAGGAAAATTCATTAGTGTGATACTAGAAAGGATTATGTGTTTGCCCTTACTAACATCAAGGGTAGTAATAGAAAAGGATAAATTTGTTAATAGCCATATAAATATTACTGATGAGTAGTATCCTAGTCATCTGAAGAAATTTAACTGTTTCATACTGAAATAAAATCTGAACAAATCTGTGCAGTATTATCCATTCATATAATCATTCCTTGTGAGTCCAACAGCAGCAACAATGAACTAGGCTCTAATACTGCAAAACCCATTTCTTTCACTCTAAGATTTTAGTAATGAAACTTTCTTTGGCTCGAGGTAGGACCTGCATATTCTGTCCCACAACTTCCAAGAGTTATCTCCATGGGCATTCAAGTTGCCTCTGTGGGTTAACTGTAGCTCCATGAGGTCGGGATACTGTGGTATATCCTGCCTCACCTATTTCTGCAACGTTCCAGACGCTGATGGCCTCTTCATTTCAAGTATTGAGCAAAATGTCACACCTCTAGTTTACTGGTTGCACAAACAGGAGCTCTGCATCCTCTGGTAGGAGCCAGGATGGCCCACACTTCCTTTTCCCTCATTCACACCGTTTGCCTATCCCTTCCTTGCCCAGACCACAGTAGCTTTTAGTATATAACCACATTGCTAGCATGGATAAAACTGAGTATCTTTTCTCCCAGATCTTCTCTCTTTGAGTCAATTTCATTTCTCATCAGGTGACTTCTAGTGGTTCCCTCCCCCATCCTTGCCATAAGCTCAGCCTAGGAACTGTGAGCTTAGGTTTACAGCCTTGGAAAGCTGCAAGCTTGGTCCTAGGAGGGAAGAAAATCATGTGGAGTGTGGCCACACGTGATTAAAGGACAAACAGACAACATATATTAGACGACAACCCACATCAGGTCATTGCCACCAAGCTAGTTTCTTTCTTTCTCTCAGTCTTATAACCCTCCTTTTCATTACTTTTATGGAACTACCATTATCAAAAGTGTGGATGATTTATGGATAGCAATACCATCAAAAATTGCAAAAATTCAGGTTGACAAGTTTCCACTATGGCCTCTGCCAGGTGAGCTCCATTAATCACACCCTGCTCTACCCTGTGACCACCTGCAGTTCCCCTACTGCTCCAGGGAGAAACCTACCCTACTAGGGGCAAGGAACATGGAGACTCCCGAGTGCTCAGTACTAGGGGTTCTGCCTGATGAGCTTCCCAAATAGCTAAGTGACTTTCACATATGTTCTCTCTAGGACCATCTGCATTCCCTCCCAGTACTCCAGGGTTTAAACTTCCCTGCTGACTATCAAGGTCCAAAACTTCTTGCCAACCACATTGACTAAGTAAGATGCCAACACCCACATGTTGAAAGGAGAGTACTGATTCTGACCTCCTTGTACTTACTGTGGCACACACATACATACATGTACAAACAAACACATAACTAACTGTAAAAAAAAATGGTTTTTAATTGTGCTTACCAGACATTCAGAGGTGTATGTTACTAATATAGGCATTACAGTCCTTTTAATTTATGATGATGATTTTAGCCTCCCCCAAACACACACACACACACACACACACACACACACTTATTTAATTCAGAACGATGGCAAACCTTTAATCTCACCCCTCAAGAAGAAGAAGAAAGAGGATCTCTGTGAGACTGAGGCTAGCCTGGTTCTCACAGCAACTTTCAGGTGACCTGAGAGTAGTGAGACTCTGTCAAAAAAATAAAATAAGGCAAATAAACAAACACCCCAAACCACACCAAAGAAAGAAAGGTCTCCAGTATATAAAAGGATAGAGAATAGCTTATAAAATTTGATGATATAAAGTTACATATCAACATAAACAATAGAGTCAGTCATTGCTTTTATAGATGATTAAAAGAAAATATCGGGCTAGAGAGATAGCCTAGCAGTTAAGAGCACCAACTGTTCTTGCAGAGGACCCAAGTTCGATCCCCAGCACCCACATGGCAGCTAAGAACCGTCTGTAACTCCAATTCCAGGAGAACTCCAGCTCCAGGGGAATCCAAGACCCTCTTCTGATATCCAGGGCCTTGCACGACATGGGTGCACAAACCTACATGCAGACAGTACGTTCATATACATAGAAAAATAAATACAATTTTTAAAAAGTTTAAAAAAAGAAAATATCAATTCAGTCACAGATTAAGATTTTACCGCTAGAGTCATATTTATAAACAGAAGAAGAATTAATGTAAATCCCGTTATTCTGTACACTAAGCATAAACCAACATTACCCATTCAAAGATGAAAACATAATAAAAAAGTAAAAGCATGATGTTGAGAAATTGGGAAGTATTTGCTCCATGAAACTTGACAAAAGTTACAGTATGAACACTGTACAAATTTTAGGGCACTAAAACCTATATACAAAAAGTTATAAAATATCATTAAATATGAACACATTAATGAGACCTGTGAAAATTCATGGTAAGAAACTTCATATTCCAATGCAATGATGTATATGCATAGTTTCCTTCTTTTAGTACTTTGTAGAACTCAGTGACATTCAATGCAAGATTTTTATTATTTATTTGAGAATTTTTAGACATGCATGCATTGCAGTTTGAACATTTCCACCTCCAATACTTCCCTCAAATTCCTCCCAGATCTACCCCACTCCCTGTTATATTCATCTTTGCTTTCTTATACTCCATTGAGTCAAATTTTTTCTTAACACAAACTAAAGGGTGTTTCACAAGTTCAACCTACTAGGGTCCACATTCTTAAAGAAGGACTCTGTGATTTTAATATTTCTTTGTTTTTATTCTGAAGTCTTCTTTGTTTCTTGCTGGTTTTTTGTTGTCTGGAAAACAACATTTCTATAAAAATGATTTTTGTAATTTATTTTATTTATTATTTTTATTTTATATGTATGACTTTGTTATTTGCATGCAAATATGTCCACCAAGTCTTGAAGTCCCATTTGAGGTCAGAAGAAGGCATCAGACCCTTGGAACTGGGGTTATGGACCATTGTTAGCCACCATGTGTAAGCCAGGGACTGAACCCAAGATCCTTCCCAGGAGAGCTTAGTACTCTGATTTATTATTATCATTTTATGTGTATGAGGGCATTGTCTGCATGTATGTAACTGCATTGTGTTGTGTACTGCCAGTGCAGGTCAGAAGATAGTGGCAAATTCCCTACAACTGGAGTTACCAACAGTTGTTAGACATACTGTGGGAGCTGGAAACTGAACCTGGGTCCTCTACAATAGAAGTCAGTGCTCTTAACCACTGAATCATCTCTCTCCATCCTCTCTCTCTCTCTCTCATTTCATATACAATCTAATCATATATATATAATTTCCTGTATTCATTATTTTGTTAAGGGCCTACAGTTTGATTCAATACCTTGCCTATTATGGTTAGTGATGTAATAAGCATGAAAAGACATGTGTTTCTGTGATGTGTAAACAGCATCATATAGCTATATACACAGGAGTGCTATAGATTAATTCTGTGGTAGATATATATTTTAGACTTTTGAGGATTTTCATTCTGTTTTCCACCATGAGTTTTACAATTTTGTTCTTCAAACATCCTTGCAAGCATTTTCGTTTTCTTTTTATACATTTTTGAGAGTCATTCTCACAACTCAATATAGTTTAGTTATCATTTCACTGGTGTTAAGGATATGAATCTTATTTCCACAAATTTATTAGCCATCAGTACTTCTTTTATTTGGTATCTCTTCCCCATTTACATTGCTGTGCATAATCATACTAATCACATGCAGTCCTACTGTCAATCCTTGTTTTTTTTTCTTAACTAAAAATATTTTTTAGACTATTTTACACAGTGCTATTTGTTGGAGACCGTTGCGCTCACCAGCGTGTGTACATATAAAGCCAATAGTTACTATATCTCAAAGTAGAACTACAGTGAAGGTTTCTGAGGTAAAGGGAACTGTCCAGTGTGACCCTCACCATTTCTTCACTTTTGTTGTAAGAGCCTATTTTGTGTGAGGCTAGCATTGGTAACTACATTCATGAGTTAATTGCAAGAGTTGTATGGAGACTAGAGAATGACATTTCGCAACATTTCACCCTGTCTTCTGGCTCTTACATATTTTCTGACCCCTCCTCTGCAAGAACCTCTGAATTTTAGATGGTGCGGTATAAACATTTGTTTAGGACTGGACCCACAAAAATGAGCTATTTTCAGCATCTTAGGCAATTGAGAGACTCGGTGTTTACCACTGATTTTGTAAGAAAAGTGTTTTCTGTTTAATGCTTGGAGTAATTTTAACATATGCATGTAGACAGATATGAGTATTTTACACACCCTTCATCCCAGTTAAGTCCTTTCTCTACCCACCCTCTAATAACCTCAATCTCCCTACCATTTTCCTGCTTAATTTTTTCCACATAAAGGAATCACCTATTTTTTTCTCCTTTATATATCTGAGCTATCTTAAGTTCTTCTGTTGAGAAGTCTCTATACAGATCTTTAGCCCATGTTTTCATTGGATCATTTATTTTCTTGGACCTTTATTTTTTGAGTAGTTTACATATTCTGGATGTTAAAACCTCTGTCGGATGTATCACTGGTGAAGATTGTCTCCCATTCTGTGGATTTTCTCCTCATTTCTTTGATTTTTTTTTATTTGCTATGAAGAAGATTTTAGTTGAACAAGGTCCAACTTCATTGTAAATCTTAGTATGTGTGCAACTGCTGTCTGGTTTAGAAAGTCTTTTCCTGTACCTACATTCTGTAGGTTACTGCCTATATTACCTGTGGTGGTTTGACTGAAAATGTCTGCCATAGGCTTCGATTATTCAGACATTTTGTCCCCAGTTGGTGGTGCTGTTTTCTGGGATATCTTAGAAGGGGTGGTTATGCCGAAGGAAGTACATCACTAGGGGCAGGCTTGGAGAGGTTAACAAGCCTTGCTAGTCTCCAGTGTCTCTCTCTCTCTCTCTCTCTCTCTCTCTCTCTCTCTCTCTCTCCCTCTCTCTCTCTCTCTCTCAGCTTCCTGTGCTCATTGGAAGATGTTAACCTCAGCTTTCTGCTTGAGCTTCTGCCACCATGCCTCCCTGCCACAATGGACTCTAATTCCCTGGAACTGTCAATCATAGCTCAAATAAAATCTTCCTTTAATAAGTTACCTTGGTCATGGTGGTTTTATCACAGCAAAAGAAAATGGACTAATACAGTTTTGGGTGCCATGAGTGGGGAGTTGGCTCTGAAGAACCTGTTTGGAGAAATGTGGAAGACTTTGGAATGTTGGCCTAGAAAACCTGTTGACTGCTGTAAGCAGAGCTTAATGGGCCATTCTAGTAGAAGCCAAGAAGAAAACAGTGCTGGTGAGGAAAAATGTATTTCCAGAGGAAAATGACTTAGGCAGCAACTGGGATAATTTTTCAGAGTCTGGCTAGATATTGCTCACAGCCCAAATGCTTGCCTGAGGCTAAGTTGAAAAGCAATGGACTAACTTCTTTCGTGGAGGATATTTCAAGACAGCCTAATGTAGAAAAGGTGGTGGGACTATTAATGATGAATATTATATGTATCTACAGTGAAAAAGATCAAATGGGGCAGAAAGAAATGCAGAATGTAGTTTGGATTGGAAAAGTACCCTAGGGAGATTATTGTTGTAGCCAGGCATGTGAACTAGAGAATCCCTTTGATAAGATTAAAGGGATTAAGAAGAGACCTAGGTATTTACAAGTAAACGATGGAAAGAGTGAGATTACTGGTGAGTAAGGAGAGGCCTAGAGATTTACAAGTAAACAATAGAAGCAGTACTTTCAGGGCAGGACCACATAGAGCTAAGCCTTTAACTTTTGAAGGGAAAATACTGAAAGGGCAGAGAAAAGTGAATGTGGTTGAAGTAGGACAGGGTCCATCCTGAACTTGCAGTCAAACTTGGCAGTTTTATTCACGTGGTACTGGCTTTATAGGCATGAAGGATGCAAAAGTGAAGGGGTTGTAAGGTCTTCCTCCGAGGGTTCAGATAGCCACCAATGCCAGGCAGAGAGCAGCAGAGGCGTCCCTGCATAAAGAAGGCCCTGATAGACCATTGCTTGAAGCTGTCTAGGTAAAAACCAGCTGGAGATAGAGACCTCAAGAAGACATTCCAGATGCTGGAGCTGTGAGATATTTGTCAAGAAGAGCTGCACACCAGGAATGGTACCAGCCTAAGGAAGAGATGCATGTTGCATGCAAAGCTGGAAGAGGTGAGCCGTCTAAGATTTTTGGAAGTAAAGTCCCCGAAGTCACACATGGAACTCCTGGACTTGGTGTTTGCCCTGCTAGTTTTCGGTCTTGTTTTGGTCCAGTATTTCCTCACTACACCTCTGTTCCTCCTTTTTGGAAAGGGAATGTGTGTTCTGTCCCACTGTATGTTGGGAGTATGTAATTTGTCTTTTGATTTTACAGGATCTTACAGTTAAGAGATTGGCCTGGGTCACAGAAGAGACTTTGGACTGTAGACTTTTGAAGAGAATTGAGACTGGTAAAAACTATGGGGACTTTTAAGGTTGGAATAAATGCATTTTGCATTTTATATGGTCAGGAGCTTATTGGGGCCAAGGAGTGGAATGTGGTGGTTTGAATGAAAATGTCCCCATAGGCTTCAAGTATTCAAATATGTTGTTCCTAGTTGGTGGTGCTGTTTTGTGAAGAATTAGGACGTGTTGCCATGCTGGAGGAAGTACATCAGTGGGGGCAGGCTTAGAGAGTTTAACAAGTCTTTGTAGTCTGCAGTGGCTCTCTCTCTTGCCTTCTTGTGTTTATTGGAAGACATGAACCTCAGCTTTCTGCTTGAGCTCCTGCCACCATACCTCCCTGCCACAATGGACTCTAATTCCCTGGAATCATCAATTACAAGTTCAAATAAACTCTTCCTTTTATAAGTTCCTTTGGTCATGGTGTTGTTTTATTTTGTTTTATTTATTTCTGTATGTGTATGAATGTACTGTCTGCATGCAAGTTTGTGCACCCGTGTCATGCAATGCCACGGAGGTCAGAAGAGGGTGTCGGACTCCCCTGGAACTGGAGTTCTCCTGGAATTGGAGTTTCAGATGGTTCTCGGATGCCATGTGGGTGCTGGGGATCAAACCCGGTTCATCTGTAAGAGCAGTCAGCACTCGGTCATGGTGGTTTTATCACAGCAACAGAAAAGTGACTAATACATTACCTTTAAACATATTCAGAGTTTCAGGTTTCACATTGAGCTCTTTAATCCATTTAGAGCTGACTTTTGTGCAAGGTGAAAGGCAGGGGTTTAGTTTCATTCTTTTACAATTCGTGAAGCCTAATTTTGCCAACACCACTTTTTGAAGATGCTACACTTCCTCCATTAAGTGTTTTTGGTTCCTATGTCAAATATAAAATGGCCGAAAATGTATGTACTCAAGTTTGGGTCTTTGATTTTATTCCATTAATCTATGGGTCTATTTTTATGCAACTACCACACTGTATTTATAACTGTAACTCTGTAATAGAGATGAAAATTTGGTAGAGTAAATCCCCTGCATTACTCTTTTTGCTCAGGATTCCTTTGGCTATCTGAGGTCTTTTGTTTTTCCATATGAATTTTAGAATTTTTTTTCTGATTCTGTGAAAAGTGTCATGGGGATTTTGATTGAGATTGCATTGAATATGTATATTAATTTGGCAAGGATGGACATTTTTACTACTGCAGAAATCCATGAACATGAGAGATCCTCAATCTTCTGATGTCTTCATTATCCTTTTTCAAAGATTTTAAGTTTTCATTGTAAAGATCTTTAGTATCATCGGTCAATTTTATTCTAAGGGTTTTTTTTTTTAGGTTATTGTAAATGGAAGGGATTCCATGTACTCCTTCTCTAAAAGATTGTTGTTTTCATATAGGAAGGCTACTGATTTTGGTAGTTTAATTTTGTAACCCACAACTTTTCTGAAACTGTTAATCATTTCTAGGAGTTTTGTAGTGGAATTTTTGGGATCTTTTAGTTATAATATTATCTCATCTGCAGAAAGGGATATTCTGACCTCTGCTTTTCTGATTAGTATTTTAATCTCCTTCTTTTGCCATATTGCTCTAGCAAGAATTTCAAGCACCATATTAAAAAGGAGGGGGTGATGGTGGGCAACTCTGTGGTTCCTAACTTCAAGGGGAATCCTCCTAGTGTTTGTCCATTTAATACCATGTTACCTGTGGGTTTGTTGTATATAGCTTTAATTAGGCTGAGGAATGTTCCCTCTAGTCCAATTCCCTCTATGACTTTAAACATACAGGCAAGTTGCATTTATCAAAAGCATTTTATGCATCAATTGAGATGATGATTTCTTTTAAATTTTGCATCCATTCATATAATTTATGACATTAATTTATTTATGAATGATGAAACATCCCTGTATCTCTGGAATAAAACCTACTTGATCATAGTGAGTAACCTTTTTAATGTGTACCTGTATGCTACTTGCAAAGAATTTGTTGAGAATTTTTGCATCTATATTCATTAAGGATATGATTCTATATTTTTCTTTTTTACTTGTGTCTTTTCCTGGTTTTGGTACTAAAATGATGCTGGATTCATAGAAGGAATTTGGGAGGCTACCCTCTGTTTCTATACTTTTAAATAATTTAAGTAATATTGACTGTAGGTCTTTTTTAAATGTCTGATGAAATTCTGCTGTAAATCCTTCCGGGCATAGGCCTTTTTAGTTGGGAGGTTTTATAATATTGATTCAATTTCTTCATATGTTTTTGGTCTGTTTAAACAGTTAACCTCTTTATGATTGAGGTTTGGTGTGTCTCACGATTTCAAATATTCATCCATTTCATTTAGGTTAACAAATTTAGTAGAGTACAGATTTTTTTATTCAAGTTTTCTGTATTTCAGACATAATTTTTCAGTTCAATTTAGACATGTTCCCCTTTCCCTTCTCCCCACCACACCCCAGATCATGCATTCTGCAATAAATGTCCTGAAAATAATTGGTGGGTAGACTCTAGAGCCCTTTAAGAGATTTACATTATAACAACATAGTTGCTTTCAGATAAAAAGAATCAGCTTGCACGGCCATGTTTATTTCAGCTCTCTTCACAATAGCAAGGAGCTGGAACCAACCCAAATGCCCCTCAACTGATGAGTAGATAGAGAAAATGTGTACATCTACACAATGGAGTTCTATGCAGCAATAAAGAAAGACGACATCATGAGCTTTGCAGGAAAATGGCTGGAGCTAGAGGACATCATGCTGAGTGAAGTAACACAGTCCCAGAAAAACAAACGATGAATGGTAGCCCTCATCTGTGGATGCTAGTGCCAGTTACCTAGTTGTAAGTATTTCTTGTGCACGGCCCCTTGAGCTTTTGTCCAAAGCAGTTGGGAGTGATGCATATTGGAAACAACAACAAAAACAACAACAACAACAACAACAGTAACAACAGAAACGACTGCATCGAGTAACTGACTGAAATAGTGAACTTCTGCTCAAAACAGTCAGCTTCCTCATGGAGGATATTGAGAAAGACTGAGAAAGAGATAAAAAGCATGATTGGCAGAATGTATGAGTTCTGGTGGGGTGGCGGGATGGGGGGGACACGGGTCTAGATTTGATAAAAAATTAAAAATAAATTTATGTAAAAAAAAGAAAGAATCAGCTTGCCTTTCAAATGGGGGATTTGGTGTTAGCATCAACAAATGAGGGAAACCATTCCCCATTTGTTTTTCTGGGACTGTGTTATTTCACTTAGTATAATGGCTTCATGTTCCATCCATTTACTTGCAAATCTCATGATGTCATTTTTCTTTACTGCTGAAGAGTACTCCATTGTGTAGATGTAGCATATTTTGTCATCCACCCAACTTTGAGTAGCATTTGGGTTAGTTCCAGCTCTTCACTTGTGAAGAGAACTGCAATAAACATGGATGTGCATATATCTTGGTGGTAGGATGAGTCTTGTGGGTCTATACCCAGGAGTGGTATGGTTGGGTCAGGAGGTAGACTCATTTTGAGTCTTTTAAGTGTTCTCTATACTGCTTTCCATAATGGTGGCACAAGTTCACATTCCCAGGAGCAGTGGATGTGTTCCCCTTTCCCCCACAACTTCTCCAGTATTTGTTCTTTTGTTTTCTTGATTTTTAGCCAGTCTTATCAGATTAAGATGATATCTGAGAGTGGTTTTAATTCACATTTCCTTAATTATTAATGATGTTGAACACCTTTTAAGATGTTTCTCAGCCATCTTTATTTCCTCACTGGTGAAGTCTCTGTTTAGCTCTTTACTCCATCTTTTGAGTAGGTAATTTTTCCCCTTATTTCTTGGTTTCTTGAGTAGTCTATATATTCTGGAAGTTAATTCTCTGTCAGATGAATCACTGGTGAAGATTTCCTCCCATTCTGTGGGTTTTCTCCTCACTTCCTTGATTGTTTATTTTGCTGTACAGAAGTTTTTAAGTTTGATGAGGTCCCATTTGTCAACTGTTAACCTTATTTCGTGCACAGCTACTGTCTGATTTAGAAAGTCTTTTCCTATGCCTATGTCTTGTAGGTTGTTGCCAGCTTATTCTTTTATCACCTTCAGGGCTTCAGGCTTCATGTTGTCTTTGATCCACTTGGAGTTAAGTTTTGTACAGGGTGAGAGGTAGGGGTTTTTGTTCTTCTAAAGATGGTGATCCAGTTTTGCCAGCACCATTTGCTGAAGATGCTATCCTTCCTCCATGAGGCTTTAAGACCTTCTCACTCATAATAGCCCCCCAAAATTGAAACACCTGGGAACAATCCTAACAAAAGATACCAAAGATCTCTACAACAAAAATTTTAAACCCCCAAAAAAGGTGATTAAAAATGACATCAAAAGATTGAAAGACTTCCCATGCTTATGGATTGGAAAAATCAATATAGTAAAAATGTCTATTTTACATAAATTAATCTACAGATTCAACGTAGTACCAATCAAAATCCCCATGAATTTCTTCACAGACTTGGAGAAAAAAAATCCTTAAATTCTTATGGAAAAACAAAAGACTGAGAATAGCTAAAGCATCCTGAGTGAAAAATGCAATACAGGGGGGATTGAACCCCTGTATTAGTGGATAATGAAGATGTGGTATATTTATACAATAGAATTTTATTCAGCAGTGAAAAAGGATGATTTCATGAATTCTGGAGGCAAATGGATGGTACTGGAGGCTGTTAATGCTGAGTGAAGTAACACAGTTTCAAAGAAACAAGTGACATATGTTATCCCTTATTTTTTCACATCTAAGGTTTAAGACATTGTAAAAATGAGACTTATTAAGGGATGAACGAATTACAACAAAATTGATTGCCACTTCTATCATAGTACACATTGTCTATATTAAAAATAACTAATGGAGGGGGCTGAAGAGATGGCTCAGTGGTTAAGAGCACTGACTGCTCTTGCAGAGGACTCGGGTTCAATTCCAAACTTCAAGCTATATTACAGGACCATAGTCATAAAGACAGCCTGGTACTGGCACAAAAACAAACCCATTGACCAATGGAACAAAATTGAAGATACAAATGAGATCATACAATTTCCACCACCTCATATTTGACAAAAAGTATAGATTTTTAAAATATTCCCACATAATGTTGTGGATCTTTTTATTATCTGTTTTTAATGTTTCCCCTTTAATTTCTATTTTTATTTAGCTTGGAGTTTCTTTTTTTGTCTTTCTTTCTTTAGGATAGCTGGGATAGGGGTCTGTCTATTGTGTTTATCCTTTAAAAGAACTAGTTCATAGAAGTACTGATTCTTTGTTAATATTTTGTTGTTGTTGTTGTTTCTATTTCATTAATCTCTGCTCTGATTTTTGTTATTTCTTTTAGTCTGTTCAACTTCCCCATAATTAATCAAATGCAAATCAAAACAACATTATGATTTCATCTTACACCAATTTCATAGATTAGCTATGACCAAGAAAACAAACAACACTAATTTGGGTGAGGGTGTGGAGAAAGGGGAATACTTATTCATTGCTGGTGGGATTGCAAACTCTTGCAGCCCCTATGGAAAGCAGTGTGGAGAACAATTAAAATACTGAAAATGAACCTACCATATCATATATCATAATATATACCCTACATGGTTTATACCTAAAGGATGCAGACACATGTGCACAACCATGTTTTCTGCTGCTCTTTTCACAATAGCAAAGAGCTGGAAATAACCCACATGCCCCTTAACCGATTAGTGGATAATGAAGATGTGGTATATTTATAAAATAGAATTTTATTCAGCAGTGAAAAAAGATGATTTCATGAATTCTGGAGGCAAATGGATGGTACTGGAGGCTGTTAATGCTGAGTGAAGTAACACAGTTTCAAAGAAACAAGCTACATATGTTATCCCTTATTTTTTCACATCTAAGGTTTAATACATTGTAAAGATGAGAATGATTAAGGGATAAACTAATTACAACAAAATTTATTGCCACTTATAGTACACATTGTCTATATTAAAAATAACTAATGGAGGGGGTTGAAGAGATGGCTCAGTGGTTAAGAGCACTGACTGCTCTTGCAGAGGACCCGGGTTCAATTCCAGCATCCACATGCTGGCTAAGAACTATCTTTAGCTCCAGTTCCAGAGGAATCCGACGCCCTCTTGTGACCTCCAGGGCATTGCATGACACAGGTCTACCAATCTACATGCAGACAATACAGTTATACACACAAAATTAATTAATTAATCAATCAATTAATTAAAATAATAATAATAACTAATGGAATCACAAAGATATAATATCATTTCAATATTCTACTAACTATATATGGCCTCTTCCTACTTACTGCTTGAACTCCTTTATAACTTGAGGCAAGGTTTTTTGTATTCTACTCCCTGATAAATAAATGGCCATGTGTGCTAAGACTGTTAAATCACAATAGAGTTCTTGATCTTCAACGATACTAGTTAATTAAAAGGAATGATTATTCATTTTAGCATTTAGTTACATTTATATGTAAGATATTTGACCACTAGGTAAAATATATTTGATATGGAAAGACAGCCTTCTTGCCAAACCCATGTAAAACATTTCTGAATATCAGAACATTTAGTCATCTTGGAACTACCTCAAGACTTGCAAGGAGATTTCAAAGTTTATACTTTATAGTGGTATATTCAAGATAACTGTTCCGTCTATTCATGGGTATAAATATTGAATATTTCATACATTATAATAAGTAGGGGCAAATCTTTCAGGGCATATTACTAAATCCCATGAAATTAAGTACAAGCCTCCTATATAAGATTAAAATGGATTTCTATCTCCAGAATAGAAAATAGTAGCATGCTTAAGCTAATTATGGATACAGAATTGTTGTTATTTATCAATCCATGCCTGACTTGTACTGAAGTCCCAGTTACAACTACTGAATTAAATGTACACATATGTTCTCCTTGTTTCCCTGTATTTTGCAAGTGATAATTCTGACATTTTTTTTCACATAACAAGATAATTCAGCTCAGGAAAAGCTGGTTCTACCTCGGGAACCAGCAGTATGAAGTCCAGAGGGTTACAGTCTGAAAGGGCACGGTGAACCCCTTTAGCTGGTTTCCTGTTCATTGCTATGTAATACAAATCTTGCCTTCTGGAAAACTATAAATCTAGTTTTACGTGTCTAGGAAACAAGAGAAGTTGTTCTGATTTTAGTGACAATTGCAAAAAAGAGGGGGAAAGAATACACCTCCTCTGTACAACATGCAATATTTCCCTACAGTTAAATAAAAAGCACTAGTAGATAAAGGCTCCAATGTCAGCTCTGGGCTGCCCTACTAGGAGTTGTTGACCATAGGGGCTTTAAAAGTACCCAAAGAAAAGGCCAATTGCCTATAACTTTGAGTGCACATAATAAGAAATAGACAGTAAGATCCTATTGCTGAAGATATGATGTGATAAGCACATAAAAAAAAAAAAAATTATGCCCAGACCTTGCACTGCAAATCAGCAGCTGACCTTCATGGTGTCAGAGAGTACTATACACATCACTGGAAAGAAAAGTGTCTGAAGATTTACTACAGGTTTCTAGTGTTAAGCTTTTACATGCCAAAGAAGATAAAGTGCAATAGTGGCAGCCTGATAAATGTACACAGAGAATGAAAAAAAAATCCCAATTTGAGCTCTGTGGTGGAGTTTGACACAGCCTTGTTGCCTCCTAATGCTACATTAGAAAGCTATTCACATCCCTTTTTCAAAGAGTTATAATGTCCCAACCAAAATATTATTCTTGCATATGTGTCTGTGCCCATAGACTAACTTGTTATAATTGTTACTATATGTTCTTTATTACTAGAATTATAAAGGAGACTGCTAAATGACACAGCAGTCCCTTGCAAACAGAACTTGAACAGTCTCAAGAGTTTGACATGTAAAATCAGAAAAAAATTCTTCTATCTTTCACCCTTCCCTCCAAAGCCCAGGGACTCCTGTTGAAGAGGTTGGCACCTAAGACTGTAAAGGCCAAGGGGGGGTGATTAATTGTGAGATAAATACAAAAATGGGTAGGATAATTTTTTTTCTTTTCTTTTTATTTGATCAACATGTTTGTGTAAGCCAAACTTTTAAATTGAACTTTGGGATCCTGGGGTTGTGCAAACACTGAACTCAGATGTTACCTGATTGGTTTTATGTTTATTGCCTACATGTTCTCACTGGTCAAATAGATAAAAGAAAACCACAAATAATATAGTAAGGGCTTAAAAACACTGTTATATTATCCTTCTTTCTTAAGTAAATTCCTTGCACTATGTCTTCTTTCTTATTTATTGGATTCCACAAGTACTATATGTAGAAGAAACAGAACTAAAGTATGGACAATCAAATGTACATATATGAGAGGATAGGAGGATGTGTCCTCCTGGGTCTAGGTTACATTACTTAGTATAATTCTTTGCAGTTCAAGCCATTTTCTTGCAAAGTTTATATTCTAATTTTTCTTTAAAGATGAATAAAATTTCATTATGTATATGTATCATATTTTCAGTGGTCAATTATCAGTCTATGGATAACTGTATGTCTTCTATTGCCAAACTTTTACAAAGAAAGTAGCATAGAACTTGGTTCTATAGATCTTCCTGCATTGGGGTACAAAGTCTTTTGGGTATATACCCAGTACTGGTAGCATTGGGTCGTGTGACAATTTTATTTTTGGTTCTTTTAAGATACTTCATACTGATTTCCTGAGTGACTGTACAATTTCCACTCCCATCAACAATGTGTAAGAGTTGTTTATTTCCCCACAGCTGTGCCACCATATTTACCATTATTCTTGAAGATAACCATTATAACCAGAGTAAAATAAAAATTCAAAGATATTTTAATTTTCATTTATCTTATTACCAAGGATATTGAATGTTGAATGTATCTTAGCCTTTTGTATTTCTTATTCTGAGAATTTTCTGTTGAAATATGTATCCCATTTTCACTTGCACTGTTTTGCTTATGGATGTATTGGGTGATTGTTTAGTACACTACAGATACAAACGGGATGTTGGATACACAGCTAACAAATATTCTCTCCCACTCTGCGGGTTACGTCTTCCCTCAGTTGACAGCTTCTTTTGGTGCACAGCAGCTTTTTTGTCTTACGAGTTTCCTTTCGTCAGTTCTTGCTCTTATTTTCTGTGCCACCAGAGTCCTGTTAGGTAAACAATAACCTATAAAATATGTTGAAGCTCACTACTTACTTGTTGAAAACAGTTTTAGATTATTGGGCATTAAATTGAGATCTTTGATTTAATTTGAATTGAGTTTTGTGTAAGATGAAATATTTGGATCTACTTTCTTCTCTATATTGATAATCAAGTTACAACCAATTTTTGGACATGCTGTGTTTTTTTGACATTTACGTTCAAATATAAGAACTCATTATTGTGTGTCTTAATACCTGGAACTTCTATTGTTTTGCATTGAACTGTGTATCTGTTTCTGTGCCAGTACAATGCTGCCTTTATTACTATGCCTCTTTAATATAACTTGGAACCTGGCATTGTGGTTCCTCCTGGTGGATGGCTTTCTGTCAGCATTGTTTTGACTGTCTTTGGTATTTTACACTTCCATATAAATTTTAACATACTTTTTCTAGATCCATGAATATAGGCTTATAAATGTAATTAATATTCTATTGAATATTATGTTGCTATTAGGAAAATTATCATTTTCATAAAATCATTTTGTCCAGTTATGAATATGGAATTTTATTCCATATTCTTGTGTCCTCCACAATTTCATTTTTTGGGGTCATAAAATTTTAATCCTAGAGGGGTTTTGCTCCTTTTGTTTGGTTTATTCACAGTTATTTTATTTTGGTGATTATTATGAATATGATTGCTTCTCTAATTTCTATTTCAGCATGTTTTTTGTTGGTATATAGGAAAGCTATCACTATTTATGTGTTAAATTTTTAGCCTGACACTTTGACAATAGTTTATAAGCACTAAAGTTTGTATTGGTGTTCTGAAGATATTTTATTTATAATAACATGCCATCTGAAAACAGAAGTAGTGTGACTTTTCTGTCTTTTTATTTCTTATTGTTTTAGCTAGGACTGTAAACCCTATACTTAATAGTGGTTGAGAAAGCGGACAACATTATTTTATTCCTAATCTTACTGGCAATGCTTTGACTTTTTCCCCATTTAGTGTGATATTAGCCATATAGTTCTTTTTTTTTTTTCATTCAATTGATGCTTTGTGTATTTCATACATCATTTTCCAATTCAGTTCAGGCATATATCTCCTTCCCTTCCCCCGACCCCACCCCTACCCATCCCAGTTCATGCATTCTGCCATAAGTTTTCTGCATCTTTCTCTGCTTTTTTGTTTTGATTTGTTTTCATTTTTTTAACAATAAGTGATAATTTGTGAGTACAAGCATCCTTCATGTAAAACCAATTTGCAAGCAGTTGTGCCCAAACCCACACAGCTCATGGGTCCCACCATCCAGCAGGGGGGGGGGGCTTGTATGTTCAATCAAGTTGATCAAATGAGTGTCCAGTCTATATTGTTATAGTTCTTATATATAGCCTTTATTATGTTGACATATGTTTCTTCATTAACAATTTTCTCCATGAAATGTTTTCATCATAGATTGTTGGGTTTTTTCAAAAGCATTTTCTGCCTTTACTTGGGATAGTCATATGATTTCTATCTTTTAGTCTATTTATGTGATGAATTACATTTTTTGATTGGCATATGTTGACACATCTCTGGATCAATGATCACCCAGACTTGGGTGGTTACCCAGGCTTAAAAGACTTGGCATGATTTACCCTCCCCATCAACTACTGTGATTATTCACTAAGCTTTATATTTTCATTTTTTTTTTTGCCATTTGAGGAATGTGTATTTGATTAAAATCTATATCAAACCTAAAATTAAAGAAAAACTTTACAAAACATCATATAACTGCCAGAAAAGGTTTGTCCATTAAGAAAGCCAATCTGCACGAATGAGGCATTTTAGTTCAATAAGTTTGAGAATAATTAATTAATAAATATTTTTAATGATCATCAATTCCACTTCACTATACATACCAAAGTAAATTTAATAATTAAAAATGAGGAAAATTTGAAATGTTTAATGACTAGATCAAATAACAGAAAAAAATACATATCAATAACTGGAAGCATATATTGGAAAAGTTAAAGTCAGAACTGAAATTATTGAAAAAATGAAAAATTGAGCATCACTGAATTTGAGTTAGTTCTTTGAAAGGATTTTTAAAAATTTAAGAAAACCTTTAACACATTTGACAAAAAGTGTTAGAAGACCTATTTTAATAAAATCAGAGATAAAAACAGGAAAAATTCAAACAAATATGGAAGAATTCAATAGAATCATAAGGATTCATTATAAAAGTCTATATTTGGGCTGGAGAGATGGCCTAGCAGTTAGGAGCACCGATGCTCTTGCAGAGGACCCGGGTTCAATCCCCAGCACCCACATGGCAGCCCAGAGCCATCTGAAACTCCAATTCCAGGAAAACTCCAGTTCCAGGGGAATCCGACACCCTCTTCTGACCTCTGCGGCATTGCATGATATGGGTGCACAAACTTGCATGCAGACAGTACATTCATACACATACAGAAATAAATAAAAAAATTAAAAAAAAAAACGTCTATATGTGAGGGGCTGGAGAGATGGCCTAGCGGTTAAGAGCACTGACTACTCTTATAGAGGACCCTGGTTCGATCCCACGCACCCACATGGTGGCCGCGAACCCTCTGAAACTCCAATTCCAGGAGAACTCCAGTTCCAGGGGAATCCAACACCCTCTTCTGACCCCCGCGGCATTGCAGGACACGGGTGCACAAGCTTGCATGCAGACAGTACATTAATAAACATACAGAAATAAATAAATGCCAGGCGTGGCGGCGCACAACTTTAATCCTAACACTAGGGAGGCAGAGGCACGTGGATCTCTGTGAGTTCGAGGCCAGCCTGGTTTACAGAGTGAGTTCCAGGACAGCCAGAGCTACAGGGAGACCCTGTCTCAAAAAGACCAAAAAAAAGTTTATATTTCAATAAATTAGAAAAACCTAAAAAATGGATTTCCCAGTATATATGTTGCCTACAAAAATTAAATCGAGATGAAATAAAACATTTATAAGATGAATAACAACCCAGAGATGGAAGCAGTAATTACAAATCTCCCAAAGAGCTCGGACACTCTCTAGTGCCCCATTATCTTACTTCTCAGACTTACCTGTAATTCAGCAGACCTATGACTTGTGATTCTTGCCTTGAAAGAGTGAGTCTGTACTCCCCATCTCAGCTCTCAGCCCATCCTGGATCTTTGGGTTCTTTGTTCCCCCCAGAATTACCCTGTGAAGTTCTTTCCTTGACACTCTCTAATGCTACGCCCTCATAGCACTTAGACTTTCTTACAACATAAGGCTCTTATTCCATCTCAGAACTGCATGCACCTCCAGCATGTACAATTTAAGCTACTTGCCATCATCTCAGGTCTCAGCTTAGCCTAGGTCTCTGGGATTCTCCCCTTACAAAACTTGAGGTTTGGGGCTCAGTCCCCAAAAGAGTCCTGGTATCTATTTTTATCTCTCAGACTTCCTTGATCACAGGGACCTTATACCATCCCATGTCTGTGCTCCTCTCATTATACAAAGTGCATTGATCCCCAACATCACACCTCTAAGCCAAGGCAGGTAATGAGGGATCTTCCCCCACCCCAAGCTTGTGTACTTATTAACACTTCAGAACTGTAGTAATAAAAATAACAGTAATGGCATAATAACAACTACACAGATGAGGGGAAGAGAATTGAGTACTTCAACATAAGTCACATAAGATCAGACAAAGCAAACAATGGCATAGAATTGACCATTTAATATAAGCCTATGTAACTATAGCCATCTGATTTTTGGAAATGAGGCCAAAATTACACACTGGAGAAAGGACAGCAAGATCAAAAATTATTCTGGTCAAACTGGATAGCTGCATGTATAACAGTGAAATAGATTATTTTTTTGTCACATCCATATAAAAAACAACTTTAAATATATCAAGGACTTCAACATAAGAACTGACACTCAGAAGCAAACATATGCCTATATGTTCTCTTATGCCTATATGTTCCATATATATATGGAACATATAGGCATAAGAGAAATATTCTGAGCATGATACTGAGAGTGCAAGCATTATGATCAATGAATGACGATTGGGACCCTATGAAGATAAAATGAATTTGCACAGCAAAAGTCTTTCCTTCCACCGTGGGTTGTGGGGATGGAACTAATGTTGTGAGGGTTGTAGCAGATGCCTTCACACAAGTCATGTTGCCAGCCTATAATTCTCTATACTTAAACCCTTATATGAGAACACAATTAATTAAAACCAGCAAAATGAACAACTGTTTTGCACTATTTAAAATATATGCTGGAGGCTGGAGGGATGACTTAGTGGCTAAGAGTATTGGATGCTCTTAGAGAATACTGTGAAAGGATACCAAGATAAAAGTATAAGTGTAAGAAAATTCTGGGGGCTGGAGAGATGGCCTAGCGGTTAAGAGCACCGACCACTCTTACAGAGGACCCAGGTTCGATCCCCAGCACCCACATGGCGGCCAAGAACCGTCTGAAACTCCAATTCCAGGAGAACTCCAGTTCCAGGGGAATCCGAGACCCTCTTCTGACCTCCGCGGCATTGCACGACACGGGTGCACAGACTTGCATGCAGACAGTACATTCATACACATACAGAAATAAATAAAAATTAAAAAAAAAAGAAAATTCTGGACAAATGGGTTGTGCTATATCAATTTCAATTACTTTCCCTTCCCTCAAATCTGACCCCCTCCATCCTTCCAACCACTATCCTCTCACAACTTCATGTACTCTTTTTTGTTTTAAACCTGCTGAATCCACGTAGTACTACCTATTTGTGCTTAAGTGTAAGACCACCTACTGTAGCTTAGGTAGCCTCTCATAGTCCACAGTCCTTCAAGAACCTGACTTCCCTTCCCTAGCACCCATCAGTTGCTAGGAGTTCTTCAGCTACCCTAAGTCTGCATGAATCCTTCCTCCATCAGTGTCTAGGCTTTGTCTTGCTGGATGTTCTGCAGAAAATCTTGCTCTCACACATATAAATGATAGCAGAAAAGTTTCAAGAGTAATGACATAAGAGAAAGAGTTGTCATTTCATTAGTGAAAGAACAAGCATATGATAGTGGGTGCTTTTTTTTTTTTCCCTAAGGGACCAGATAAGTAGTTCACCATGCTCCATATTTGAGTTGGAAAAGACACGGGTATTAGGAATGTGTCACTCTGTTCTGTTGTATCTAGCTGGATTTATCTTCTCCAACTACTCACTGTTCACTACTGTTGGCTTTGAATTTAACAACAATAATTAGTGACTTCTATTGGTCCTATGAAATCTTTAATTCACTCTTTCTTCTGCAGAGTTCCAAGACTCTGGATCCTTGTCACTCTGTGACCATAACTATAAGCCCACTTTCATTACTAGTAAGAGAAGATTAATGTACTGAACATGAACTGGACCTTCAGAGTCAGATTCACCTTAGTTAGAACATAACCACTGTAACTTCGTAAGTTAATACTACCCTCACTTTCTTTATCTTAGAATGCAAACACTAAATCAGCAAGATTGAGTACCTGTCTTAGAAGAATGTTGTAAAGAGAAATGTCACTCAATAAGTCCATTTTCTTACATTTTTCCTGTCCACAGACCTTAGTGAGATTAGGCTACTCATGAATCCTTAGTTTTACTAATACTGGAGAAGAGGAATGTGTCCTACCTCAGTTAAGCCATTTAATCATCAAATAACATTAACTTCCGCATTCAAAGTGTTATTTTGAAATTAGGAAAAGGAAATTATACACATTTAAAATAACGGGTTTTCTAACTATAAAAGTACTTGTAAAGTACTTATTTGAAAATAAAAGGCAAGAGATTTATACAATCTGAAGAGAAACCAGACTCGGGGTGGAGAGATGGCTTGGTGATTAAGAGCACCAACTCCTCTTGCAGAGGACCTGGGTTCAATTCCCAGCACCTACATGGCAGCTAAGAACTATCTTTAAGCCGGGTGTGGTTGTGCATGCCTTTAATCCACTCTGGAGGCAGAGGCAGGCATATCTCTGTAAGTTCAAGGCCAGTCTGCTGTACAGAGTGAGTTCCAGGCCAGCTTGGCCCATAGGGAGACCCTGTCCCAAAAAATTATCTTAATTATTTCATTGGCGAGTAAGCATATTCATTTTAGATGCAAATTTTTGAATCGAATATTTATTGTCAAAGAGATATTATTTTTGCTTTTTAACAAATGGTCTCTCTACTTAGGTATACATGCTCAGGCTGCTCTTGAACTTGTAACCCTTCTGCCTCAGCCTCTTAATTGCTGTACTGCAAGTGTGTACAACCATGCCAGGCAGATTATGATAACTTTTCAGTAGCATGTTTCTCAGAAATTGCCTTAGTCTTCTTAAGTTTCCTATCTGACATGATGAAAATCTTTACTGAAAACTACTAGAATTTCTTCTCAATGGAATAGAAATAAAATACATAAATATGCAATAATTTCAATTCAAATTGTTGCTTCATCATATGGATAGCATCTTTTATTGACTAATGAACCCGATAAAAATATCTCTGTCTTTATTATGTGTATGAGGAGAGTGTATACTTACTTGCATATATGGTCATTTGTATGTGGGGGGTGGGGCTATAAACACACATGTGCTTATGAGAGTGCAAGCCAGAAGTGGACATCAGATATGTTCGTGTATCACCCCTTACTGTGTTTTGGCTTTGTCACTGAACCTGAAGTTTAATGACTCAACAAGACTAGTTAGTTATCAAGCTCTCAAAGACTCCAGTCCTTGCAAATCCCCACAGCAAATGAAAACATGCCTGACTATTGTTTGTGTGTTAAAAATATGAACTCAGGTACTCATGCGAAGCACTGAGTTATCTCAACAGCTTCCTGTCTGTTTTCCTTTACTTGTTTTTATTTGGTATTTTGGTTAATTAAGGAAAAACTCAACTAGACACATATAAATCAACATCAGACTCTGAACAACAGCAAAAACAACAACAACAAAACAACAACAAAAACTTGACCTCGTATACAGAATGGTCACAAGGAAAATACACTGTTCCTCTTTTCTTTTTGAGTGGATATTTCTTCAAATGTGTAAGATAAAGGACTTCATTAATGTGTTTATACTTGGTGCACCAAGAGTGGCAGTACAAACCACCCTCTGTATAAAGTTCACTCACCTGTGCTCCTTATTTCTGTTAAGAATATTTCTCTCCTATTTCCCTATATGACTGTGAGACTAATTAAACATGAAAATGAATATAAGTATAAATCATGTGATACTCTAAAATCTTAGTTACTTAGTCATTACTATGACTAGATACCTGAAAAACATCTTGTGGAAGGTAGACTTTTTTTTTTTTTTTTTTTTTTTTTTTTTTTTTTGGTGTGTTTGTTTTTTTTTTTTTTTTTTTTTTTTTGGCGAGAGTTTGTGAGGACGTATTTCTATTATCCCAAAAGGCACAAAGCAGGAGCCTGAGGCAGCCACCTATATCACATCTATATTAGAAAGCAGGGGAAGCACAGAAATTAGAGCAGCCATATGAGCAGCCAATAGTTACATTCAAATGACAAAATCTGGGCAGGCCACATGTCTTAGTGGTAAAAAGGCACCCATTGCCAAATCTGAGATACTGAGTTCAATGTCCAAGACTCACATGGTAGAAGGAAAGAACCAACTCTTGAAAAATAACCTACATGAGTATAACATGGCATAGCCTCTCCCCACACATACATAAACACACAAGAACAAATGAATGTAAATTTTTAAGCCACAACATCTACTCACTTAACAAAGTCATTATAGTTTCTCATGTTACCAAACCCTTATCCCTTCTCTGTAACCAGCATTTATAAAGAAGAAACATAGTTAATTCCCATTACACTCTCCATTGTAGTAACTAGTTGAAGTCAAATTCATTTCTAAGAATGAGTTTAAAAGGGGCTGGAGAAAAAGGTTCAGCAGTTAAGGGAGTGGGCTGCTCATGCAGACAATATAGGTTTGGTTTCAAACACCTACATGTTAGTTAACAATTGTCTGCAACTCTAGTTCTAGGAGTGTACTAGCATATGCAGCCCAAACACTCACACAATATGAAATGAATTTAATGATTTATTTTTAAAAATGAGGCAAAGTTAGGAATATAAAATAGCCCAGAAAGAGATTCCACCTCTATATCGCATGCCCTAGGACCAGCTGAGCTGTGTCTCCTGTGTGAAAGAAATGTGGGGAGTGGTGTGAATCAGAAACCCCCCAAAATGAGAAAATTAGAAAAAAAATACATACCTTGGGAAGATTATTTCCTTTATCATACATCTACATAGTATTAACTTTAGTTCATGATTTTTCTCAGTACGTTTAGGTATGATGCTTTGGGATGCACACTAGACTGGCGAGTTTGAAAACAAGTAACTGGGGCTGGAGAGATGGCCTAGTGGTTAAGAGCGCCGACCGCTCTTACAGAGGACTCGGGTTCAATCCCCAGCACCCACATGGCGGCTGAGAACCGTCTGAAGCTCCAATTCCAGGAGAACTCCAGTTCCAGGGGAATCCGAGACCCTCTTCTGAACTCCGCAGCGTTGCACGACACGGGTGCACAGACTTGCATGCAGACAGTACATTCATACACATACAGAAATAAATAAAATTAATTAAAAAAAAAGAAAACAAGTAACTAATCCATATGGCTTTATGTATCTTCTCAGAGCATCTGTATAATCAAGGATAATTCTATCCTTTCCTGAGCTACTTTTTTCCAGTAGCTAACTGATAATTTTATCTGAAAATAATTGAAAAGAAAATGTCGTGGGCAGCAAATCTCTGAAGGGAAGGATTAAAAATGTAAACAGGGAGACCTTTTGACTGTGATGTGGTGATAAAACATGTATCTGAAACACTTCATGATTTTGATAGAAGAATGACATGCTTCCCATAAGTGGATTGAAGTGTTCTTGTATTGCTCTGCTTTTAATTCCTTGCCTTGCACATACATAAATGTCTCATTACAATTAATGGGACATTGTTTAATGTAGATATTAATTTGTTTTTAATGAAAACTCAATATATTTTTGGTGGGTATTGAAAGGATTTCACACTTGGTGAGTCTGTGTGTTGGGGGCAAAGGTTGGGGTCTTTCTAAGACCACCTAAAGCACAGGAGCCCAGACCTCACGAGAGGTAGAACTTAGGATAGATTGCTTCTTGGGCTGCTGGATAGTTGATTTGCCATTCATAGCAGGGGAGCTGTGAGCCTGCCTGCTTGGGTCCAAACCTGAAACCCTTGTAAGGTGTGGCTGTCTGGGTGGAGCTGCCCTCTGTCCTTGCAGCCAGCACCCAGTGCCTTTGTGAGTCTGTGTGCAGGGGATTCAGGCTGGGGTCTTGTTAAGTCCACCTGAAGCACAGGAGCCCTGACCTCGCTCCAGAGAGGTAGAACTTAGGATAGATTGCTTCTTGGGCTGCTGGATAGTTGATTTGTTGTTTTGTAACAGGGGAGACATGAGCTGGCCTGCTTGGGTCCAAACCCAGAACCCTTGTAGGGTGTGGCTTTCTGGGCAGAGATGCCCTCTGCCCTTGCAGTTGGCACCTGGCGCCATTAGGATTCTGTGTGCAGGGGGCTCAGGCTGGGGTCTTGCTAAGACCACCTGAAGTACAGGAGCCTTGACCTTGCTCTAGAGAGGTACCAGGGCATGGGCTAAGTCAGTAATATTTATATCCCCCCAACTGGAATTGAAGAGAGAGCATCCAAGTGGATTTTTTTTTGGAGAACCCTCAGAACAGGAAGGGAAGAGTGGCTTAGACTTCCAATATCCAATTTATAAACAAAATTGAAAGCCTGAAACCTAGATAAGTCAACACTCCATAAACAAGGACAGGAAAAAAAAAGCATCGGAGGGAGGCAAGCAAAACATGCGTTAAACCTAGTGAAAAGACATATGTGATTGGTATCTGAATACAGGCAAAAAAAAATTTAAACCCCCATGCCTGGGACATGGTGAAGGGATAACATCGGAAAGGTGCAGGATAACTCTGCACCAAGGTCTCCCATCCTTGTAGGGGATAGCTACAATGGGATGCCCCTGGAGGTAACCCAAGAAACAGATCTTAGAGGAATAACTGCAGACCTATGCAGAGAAATTAAAGAAAACAAAGAAGAAGCCAGAGAACTAAGGAGAGAGAATGAAAAACTCAAAAAGGACCTAGAAGGATACAATGACAAACTTTGGAAAGAACTAAAGGAACAGAATGACAAACTCCAGAAAGAAGTAGAAGGGAGGAAAAAAAACAAACTCTGAAAGGAAGTAGAAACACTGAAAAATGAAGCCAACCCACAAAGTAAGGAGCACCAAGAAGAGATGGAGAAGCTCAAAAAGGAAATGGAAATACTAAAGAAAATACAGAATGAAATGAAAAAGGAAATAGAACACTCATCCAATCAAGAACAAAGGAAAGGAAAAAACCTGAGAAGTAGAATGGAGGAAGCAGAACAAAGAATATCAGATCTGGAAGTTAACAGAGAACAGCTAAAAAGCTCAAACAAAGAATATGAAAAATTAAAAAAAACACAAAAGTGGAACAAGCAGGAAATATGGGACACGATGAAAAGATCAAACCTTCCCATCATAGGAATAGAGGAAGAAGAATTTCAAGAGAATAGAATTGATCAGATCTTCAACAGAATAATAGATGAAAATTTTCCCAAACTAAAAATAGACAAACCCGTACAAATACAACAAGCACATAGGACTCCAAATAGACAAGCTCAGAAAAGAAACTCCCCACGCCATATCATAGTTAAAATGCTAGACGCCCAAAACAAAGACAAAATTATGAAGGCTACAAAAGAAAAAACAAGTCACATACAAAGGAAAACCTATCAGAATTACAACTGACTTCTCGACCCAAACCATGAAAGCAAGAAAAACATGGAGCAAAGCATTTCCAGTGTTAAAGGACTATGGATGCCAACCCAGAATACTTTACCCAGCAAAATGTCGACTATAGTTGAAGGAGAGAGAAAAATCTTCCATGATATAAACAAGATGATAGAATACATGTCTGGAAAACCAACTCTTCATAAAATACTTGAAACAATTCAAAGGGCAGAAGAGATGAGCAACAATTTTCAAACACCTAGGTAAAGAAATTAATAAAAACATAACCGTAGGAGTAGAATCAGAGGCTAAAAGGCCAAACGGATAATAAGGTGAAAGGGAGCAACATCCATCTTTCAATTATAACCTTAAATATTAATGGGCTAAACTCCAAAATCAAAAGGCATAGACTGGGAGAATGGATTAGGAAACAAAACCCATATGCATGCTGTCTACAAGAAACCCATCTCAATTTCAAGGATAGGCACCAACTTAAGGTGAAGGGATGGAAAAAAATATTCCAAGCAAATGGTACCAAAAAGAAAGCGGGTGTTGCTATTCTAATATCAGACAAAATAGGCTTCAAAGCAAAAGAAATCAGAGACAAAGAGGGCTATTACATCTTTATTAAAGAAACAATTGACAATGAAGATTTTATTATCATGAATGTATACGCACCAAACGCTGGTGCACCAAATTTTATAAAGATAGTTCTTCAGGATCTCTAGGCACAGATTAACCTCAACACACTAATAGAAGGGGACTTCAATACCCCACTAAGTCCTTTAGATAGATCAACAGGACAAAGGATAAGCAGAGAGACATCTGATCTAAATGATAAAATACACCAAATGGATCTCACAGACATCTATCAAATATTTCACCCAAACACCAGATTACACTTTCTACTCAGTACCCAATGGAACATTCTCCAAAATAGAGCATATACTGGCACGCAGGAAAAAGCTCAACAAATACAAAAAGATTGAAATAATCTCATGCATTCTGTCAGACCACAGTGAAATAAAACTCAATATCAACACCAAGATAAATCCTACAATCTACAAGAACACATGGAGACTAAACAACACTCTCCTAAATAATGAATGTGTCAAGGAAGAAATAAAGAAAGAAATAAAAACATTCCTGGAACTGAATGACAATGATAATACAACACAGCAAAACCTATGGGACACTTTAAAAGCAGTCCTAAGAGGGAAGTTTATAGCTCTAAGTGCCTACATTAAAAAAAACAGAAAGAGCACAAATGAATGATCTAACGCTGCAGCTAAAAATACTTGAGACACAAAAACAAATGAACAAGAAGAAATAACAAAAATCAGAGCAAAGATCAATGAAATAGAAACAAAGAAAACCATACAAAAAATCAATGCATCCAAAAGTTGGTTCTTTGAGAGAATAAACGAGATAGACAGACCTCCATCCCAGTTAACCAAAAAAAAGAAGGAACAACTCCAAATCAAGAGAATCTGTGATGAAAGGGGAAATATCACAACAGACAATGAAAAAATCCAGACAATCATACGGGAATACTTCAAAAACCTATACTCTACCAGGTTTCAAAATCTAGAAGAAATGGATGAATATCTGAAATCCTGGGAATCTCCAAAGCTCAACTAAGAAGAGATCGACAGTCTAAATAGACCAATAATACAGGAAGAAACTGAAGATGTAAGAAGTAGACTCCCAACCAAAGAATGCCCAGGCCCAGATGGTTTCATGGCAGAATTCTATAAAATATCTCAAAAAGACAACCATTACTACTCAAGTTGTCTAGAAGGATACAAACGGAGGGAGTTCTCCCACATTCCTTCTGTGAAGCCAGCATCACGCTACTACCAAAACCAGGGAAAGATACAACGAAAAAGGAAAACTATAGACCCATCTCCCTGATGCAAACAGATGCCAAAATTCTAAACAGGATACTGGCAAATCTCATACAGACCCACATCAAGAAGATCATCCATCATGACCAAGTTGGATTCATACCAGAGATGCAGGGATGGTTCAACATATGAAAATCAATAAATATCATCAAGCATATGAATGGACTTAAAGACAAAAACCACACCATCATCTCAATTGATGCAGAGAAATCCTTTGAAAAACTCCAACATCCCTTCACGTTTAAATTCCTAGAGGGTATTGGACTGGAAGGATCACTCCTCAATGTAATCAAAACCAAATACAGGAAACCCACAGCCAATATCATCCTAAATGGGGAAATGACAGAAGCATTCCCATTAAAGATAGGAACTTGGCAAGGCTGTCGCCTGTCACCACTCCTTTTCAATATAGTACTTGAAACCCTTGCTTTGAAACCCTTGCTAGGGCAATAGGCAAGAAAAGGAAATTAAAGGAGTTCTAATTGGAAAGAGGAAGTCAAGCTGATGATATGATTGTCTACCTAAGGGATGCTAAGAACACCAGAAAACTAGAAATGATTAAATACTTTAGAAAAGTGACAGGATACAAAATAAATCTAGAAAAATCAGTAGCCTTTCTTTAAATCAACGACAAGCAACTGAAGAAGGAATACAAGGAGACCTTCTCACTTACAATAGCCTCAAAAACAATAAAATACCTAGGAAAAACCTAACCAAAGACACCAAGGATCTCTACAATGAAAATTTTAAAGCCTTGAAAAAGGAAATTGAGGAAGACATCAGAAGATGGAAAAACTTCCCATGCTCATGGATTGGGAAAATAAATATAGTAAAAATGTCCATTCTACCCAAACTCATGTACAGATTTAATGCAATACCAATCAAAATCTCCAAGAGCTTCTTCACAGGCTTGGAAAAAAAATACTCAATTTCATTTGGAAAAACAAAATATCCCGAATAGTCGGGGCTGGAGAGATGGCCTAGCGGTTGAGAGCGCTGACCGCTCTTACAGAGGACCAGGGTTCGATCCCCAGCACCCACATGGCGGCTGAGAACCATCTGAAACTCCAACTCCAGGAGAACTCCAGTTCCAGGGGAATCCGACACCCTCTTCTGACCTCCGCGGCATTGCACGACACGGGTGCACACACCTACATGCAGACAGTACACTCATACACATACAAAACATAAATAAAATTAAAAAAAAATATCCCGAATAGTCAAAGCTACTCTGAGAGAAAAGAGCAGTACAGGGGCCAATTGCTATACCAGACATCAAACTATATTACAGGGCTATATTCATAAAAACAGCTTGGTAGTGGCACAAAACAGACCTGTTGACCAATGGAATAAAACTGAAGATCCAAACCTGAGCACATACAATTTCAGCCACCTTATATTTGACAAGGGGGCCAAGAATACACAATGGAGGAAAGACAGCATCTTCAGTAAGTGGTGTTGGCAAAACTGAATCACCACCTGTAGTAGAATGAAATTAAACCCCTACCTCTCCTCTCGCCCTTTACAAAAGTCAATTCCAGATGGATCAAAAACTCTGGAGGTGATAGAAGAAAAACTTGGCAGCAGACTGCAAGACATAGGCGTAGAAAGAGACTTCCTAATCCAGACAGCAGATGGATAAAAATAAGATTGACAATTGACAAATGGGACCTCATTAAACTCAAAAGCTTCTGTACAAAAAAAGAAACGAAAAAGGAAGTGAAGAGAAAACCCACAGAGTGGGAGGAAACCTTCACTGCAGATACATCTGACAAAGCATTAATTTCCACAGTATACAAGCTATTCAAAGAACAAAGAAGTAAACAAATGAACCACTCAAAAGATGGAGCAAAGAACTGAATAGAGACTTCACAGAGGAGGAATTAGAGATGGCTGAGAAACATCCTAAAAACTGTTCAACGTCACTAATAATTAGGGAAATGCAAATTAAGACCACTCTAAGATATCATCTCACTCTGATAAGACTGGCCAGGATCAAGAAAACAAATGATATCAAGTGCTGGAGTGGTTGTGGGGAAAGGGGAACACTCATCCATTGCTGGTGGAAATGTAAACTTGTACAGCCACTATGGAAAGCAGTGTGGAGAACCCTTGGAAAACTCAAAATGAGCGTGCCCTTTGACCCAGTCATACCACTCCTGGGTATGTTCCCACAAGACTCATCTTACTGCAGAAATACATGCACAGCTATATTTATTGCAGCTTTGTTCACAATAGCAAAAAGCTGGAATCAATCCAAATGTCCCTCAACTGACGAGTGGATAGAGAAAATGTGGTAAATGTACACAATGGAGTTTATGCAACGGTAAAGAAAGACAACATCATGAACTTTGCAGGGAAATGGATGGAGCTAGAAGATATTATATTAAGTGAAGTAACACAGTTCCAGAAAAACAAACGACGAATGGTATCCCTCATCTGCGGATGCTAGCACCAATAACCCAGTTGTAAATATTTCTTGTGGAGTGGGATGCATATTAAAAGCAAAACAACAGAAAGACTGCATCAGAAAACTGACTGAATTGCTGAATTGGGAGGGGTGGGAGGGGCGGGAGAGTGACATAGGTCTATGTTAGATTAATGTATATTTAATTGACGTGACTTCAACATTTATCCAATTTTGCTCAGACTCTGCCTACAGGTTACATGGTGTTTTCGGACTTAGTAAAAGTAAATATGTGTATATTAAGCAACATTGGTTTAAAGGTTCTGATAAAAATGGTAATGCACCTTAGTTGGTTGGAAATATAAATTGTTGTCCACATTTGTTTTACTTAAAATCTGTATAAAAATAACTTTGGGATTGGCACATACAAATATTCTCTATAATTTTTCTGTTGTACAGTATCATCTTGTAGCATTCTCTTTTACCTATAGGATGATTTATCTTAAGAAATTAAGTTTGCTTCCCAAGTTAACGACATATAGTCACCCAAAATAGCTTGAGTGAATTTGATGAAATCTGCGCCATGATTCCTGCCTATAGGTATATGTACTACAAATGCCTTTTTGAGACTCATGGGTCAAAAAACAAAAACCTAAAATAAAAAGGGGGGGATACAGATATATATTAAACCGTTTTGTCAAAAAATTTGCTATTCAAATATTAAAACTATGGAAAAAGATTTGTATGTTCCCACAGGTCAAAACGTCATGAACTTAACAGCTGCGAAAGAAAAGACACAGCTTTGCATTGTGTAGGATATATCAGGAAGTGTCAGCAGAAAGGTTGGCTCATCTGAACATTGAAGGGAAGAAAAGCATCAGACTGCTACAGGCATTAAACCCCTCTGTGGATCCTACTTGTAACAACTATTTATAATGAGTTTTAATGAAACTTACCTTCTAGGTGCCGCAAAGTTTTATTTTTTTATTTTTTATTTTTTTAATTTTATTTATTTTCTATGTGTATGAATGTACTGTCTGCATGTAGGTTTGTGCACCCATGTCGTGCAATGCCGCGGAGGTCAGAAGAGGGATTCAGATTCCCCTGGAACTGGAGTTCTCCTGGAATTGGAGTTACAGACAGTTCTCAGCCACCACGTGGGTGCTGGGGATCGAACCCAGGTCCTCTGCCAGAGCAGTCGGTGTTCTTAACCGGTAGGCTATCTCTCCAGCCCCAGGTGCCACAAAATTTTAATAGGAGAGATTTTCTTACCTCTCCTTCATAGAACAAGGAGGAATATGATGATGATGACATCGTTATCTAACTGCAAATTGGAGCCAAGTGTCATACAGGTAATCTCTTATAAAACCAGTAAAACTGCCATTTTTAATTGACTAATAGACATAGGAAATATGAAAAGGATTATTCTCTATTCAGAAACAAATATAATACTAAAGTTTCCTTAAGCTGTGCACTTAAGCAAAATATATTAATACAGGAGACCTCTGATATCAGCAATGGATTATTCTACCAAGGAGATATTGGCCAGGGGATCCAAGCCCCCGCCCCCCAAAAGGGAAAGGCTTCTTGCCTGTAAACTGGGATACCTGCAAGAAGAGAGGAGATAATGCCCTGCTGTCGAAGACCTGATGTAAGCATGGGAAAGATGTATTGAGACCGCACTTGGAAGTGTACGGTTGGTCTCTGAAATATCAGAGTGTTACCAAAGGTCACTAAACCAATAAAGCAAATTTAGGTCTCCTTGAGTCAAGCAAGACTCCTCCATCAGCACCAGCTACACCTCACCTGACTGGAAATACTGTGCAGTAGTGGCAGCCGTATGCCTGTATATCCCAAATCTAATTGGCTACTAATTCTCTCCTTGGAAGAATAACCAATGGCTGATACCACAAGCTTACATCCTCTAGCCTTTAGGAGATGTTATAAGCCACAGTAAGACCCTGTCATATTTTACAGGAAAAAATGTAATTCATAGATTAACATACCATCCAATTATCTCTGTCTATACCAAAGTAACCTACCATAACAATTAGTACTCTTCAAATACCTATATATCTCAATGCCTGTGCTTCATTAGTAGGACTGAAAGGTTATTCCTATATATCAAAATGCTTGTGCTTCGTTAGTAGGATCGGAAGGTTGTTCCTGGACAAACTGTCAGCCCATGAAAGGAAACAGCCAGAATTGAACAGAGACCAAGACAACAGCTCCACAGAAAGTAGACTGTTTTGCTTCTCATCTACCCATGCCCCTTTTCTAAGCCTAGGGAACAATCTGTGGAAGAGGGGGCGTGGTAGAATGTATAGGCTGTGATTGGGGTGAATGGTGAAACTATAGCAATATTGACTGGACACTTATTTGATCAACTTGATTGAACATTCATGCCCCCCAACTGGATAGTGGGACCCTTGGGCTGTGTGTGTTTGGGCACAGCTGCTTGCAAATTGGTTTTACATGAAGAATGCTTGTACTCATAAATTATTACTTATAGCTAAAAAATGAAAAAAATAGAATACTTTTAAATAAAAAATGAAAGGATTTCACTGTCTTTCACACCTCCATGTCAATAGAAAAGAAAATACATTGCTAATAATTAAGGGAATGCAAATTAAAACCTGGTTAATATTTCATTTTACACCAGTAAGACTAACTATGATCCATAACACAAAGGATACCAAATGCTGGAGAGGTTGTGGGGAAAGGGAAACACTCATCCACTGCTGATAGGAATGAAAACTCATGCAATCCCCTTGGAAAGCAGTGTGTAGAACTCTTAAAATACTCAAAATGAGCCTATCACAACAAAATCCAGACCTGTGGGTATGACTAATCCTATTGCAGAGATACGTGCATATGAATGATTTTTGCAGCTTTCTTCACAATAGCAAAGAGCTGGAAGCAACCAAAGTGTTCTTCAACTGACAAGTGGATAGAGAGAATGTGGTACATATACACAATGGAGTTCTATGCAGTGGTAAAGAAAGATGATGTCACGAACTTTGGAGGTAAATGGATGGAACTTGAAGCCATTATGCTAAGTGAAGTAACACAGTCCCAGACAAACAAGAAGTGAATGGTATCCCTCTTTTGTGGATTCTAGCATCGAATCCCAATTGAAAGGCAAGTTGAGCAATGTTAATGTTATATTTCTTTTTAGCTGAAAGCAACTGTGCTGCTATAATGTGAATCCTTTAAAGAGCTCTAGGATTAACTTACCACTTATTTTCAGACTTTGTAATTGCAGTATATTGGTGGATGGTATGCATTCATATTTTAGAATATTATAAACTTAAAAGGAAAAGTGTGAATTCCTAAACATATTTTGGAATTAAAATACAATTTATCTTTAGAAGTCATAATTTTGGTATATATGTGATGTATATAGTTATATTTTGGAACAATACTAATGGGAGGGAACAACAATGACAAAAGGACTGGACCAAAAAACTGACTGAAACAGTTAACTTCTGCACAAACAATAAACCTCTGCAGAGAACAACTTTTAAAAAGACCAAGAAAAAGATGCAAGACATGCATGGCAGAATGCATGAACTATTATGTGCATGTGTGGGGGGAGGGGCATGGAAAAGGGAATGTATCAAAATTGGACTGATAAATGAAGTATGAAATATACAAAACATCAATAAAATATTTTATAACAAAAGAATTGATGTAGAAAATGGATAAAAGCTCAATGAAATAAAAAAATAAAACAAAATAAAAAAATCTATTATGTTAGAAATTCTAAGATTTATTCTTCTAGGAGAGATTTTTGCTTTCAAATACATTCCTCTGTCAGTGCAGGTGTGCTAATGACTCATGGACGCTGGAAGGTGAAAAAGCTGGGGCTTCCAAAGTCACAAAAGTGGATTGCCATCATCTTCCTTAACATTTCTTTCAAAGGAAAATGCTTTAAAAAAGTCTTCAAAAGGCCATTTTAGTTACCAGTTAATTATAGGTAACTTCTTAAATTTTCAGAGTGAAAAACCGACTATTGACTGGAAGTTAAACCTGACAAATGAAAGGGAGAATATATTACCTTTAACATTTTACTAAACTATATAGAGAGGAGAAACTACAAACTGAAAACATTGAAAATATGGTATTGGAATGCCTTTGATCTCAGCACAGTCCATCTGGTCTACTTAGGCAGACCCAAGTCATCAAGGGCTGCAGAGAGACCCTGTCTAAACAACAATAACAACAAAAACCACATAAAAAATAAGAATATGGGATAGTGGCGATAATGGGAAAATTTGTTCAACCAATTCCTAAAGACAGAAGAAGGCAGCAGAGGATTATTGGCTGACTTAAATTATGAAAGTATTTAGCAGAGTGCTGCTTACAGAAGAGGAAGAGTGTGGAATGAGGAACAAAGTTCAGAGGAATTACCAATACCACAAGCTACAAGATAGGAAGGCATGAGGCTTCAAACTAAAACCAGAGAGTAGTCAAAATTTTTCTTTAGAGTAACAATAGCTCTGTCATTTCAACAATCTAGAACCTCCTCACAACATAATTCCACAGGGATGGAGGAAAGACATTTTGCATTAAAATGAATAAAACTTCCAGAAGACAGTTGTATTATATGTAACTATAGGGTGGAATCAAGGCACAGATTTCATCAAATTCACCCATGTTGTTTTGGGTGACTATATATGATTAACTTGGGAAGCAAACTTAATTTTTACGTTAAATCATCTTAAAGAGAATGCTTCAAGGTGATACTGTACAACAGAGAAATCAGAGAGAACATTTATACGTGCCAATCCCAAAATTATTGCTCTACACATTTTATGTAAAACAAATGTGGACAACAGCGATTTGTATCTCCCTTTAACTCAGATGCATTACCGTTTTTATCAGAGTCTGTAAACCAATGTTATTTAATATACATATATTTACTTTTGCTAAGTACTAAGACACCATGTTTCCTGTAGACAGTGTCTAGGTAAAACTGGGTACTTTTTGAACTCACCTCAATTATATATGCATTAATTGAATATACACCCGTGTCCCTCTCCCACCCCTCCCCCCTTCCCAATTCACCATTTCAGTCCGTTTTCTGATGCAGTCTTTCTTTTGTTGTTCTTTTACTATGCATCCCTCTCCATGAGAAATATTTATATCTGGGTTGTTGGTACTAGCATCCACATATGAGGGACACCATTTGTCGTTTGTTTTTCTGGGACTGTGTTACTTCACTTAACATAATGTCTTCCAGCTCCATCCATTTACCTGCAAAGTTCATGATGTTGTCCCTCTTTACTGCTGCATAGAACTCCATTGTATACATGTACCACATTTTCTCTATCCACTCGTCAGTTGAGGGGCACCTGGGCTGGTTCCAGCTTTTTGCTATTGTGAACAGAGCTGCAATAAACATAGCTGTGCATGTATCTTTGCAGTAAGTTGTGTCTTGGGGATCCACCTATAGTTACGTATAATAAAACTGTCTCTGGAGACTCATGGTTAAAAAAAGAGGGGGTACAGATATACATGAAACCTTTTCGTCTAAAACCTTGCAATTTAAATCTAAATAATTGGGAAAAGATTTGTGGGTCCAACAAGACAAAATGTCACCAACTTAATGGCTTGAAAAGAAAAGATACAGCTTTGCAATGAGTAGGATGTACCAGAAAGTGCCAACTGAAAGGTTGACCTGCTGAACACTAAAGGAGAAAAGCCTCAGATTGCTATAAACATCGAAACCCTCTGTGGATCCTACTTGTAACAACTATTTATAATGAGTCCTTAATGAAACTTACCTTCTAGGTGCCACAAGGTTTTGATATGAGAGACTTTCTTGCCTCCCCCCCATAGAAAAAAGGAGAAATATAATGATATGAGGTTCTCTCCAACTGAAATTGGAGACAACTATTATAGAGGTAATCTCTTATAAAACTGGATAAACTGCCTTCTTTAATTGACTAATAGACAAAAGAACTTGAAAAGGATTATTCTCTGTTCAGAATCAAATATATACTAAAGTCCTTAAGCTATGCACTTAAGCAAAATATAAATAATCTGACATCAGAATGGATTATTCTACAAGAGATGTTGGCCAGGGGATCCAAGGCCCCACAAAAGGTAAAGGCTTCTTGCCTCTAAACTGGGATACCTGCAAGAAGAGAGGGCGATAAGGCCCTGCTGCCGAAGACCTGACTTAACATGGAAAGATGTATTGAGACCACACATGCAAGTGTACAGATGGCCTCTGGAATACCAGGAGAGTGTTTACCAAAGGCCACTCAACCAATAAAGCAAATACGGGTCTCTTGAGTCAAGCAAGACCCACCGTCAGCACCAGCTACACTTCACCTGCCTGGAATACTGTGCAGCAGAGCAGCCATATACCTGTATATCCCAAACCTAATTGGCTATTGGCTCTCTCCTTGGAGGAATAACCCATGGCTGATGCCACAAGCTTACATCCTCCACAGGTTAGGAGATTATAAAGCCACAATAAGACCCTGTCATATTTAACAGGAAAAAATGTTTCTGGATTCACATATCATGTAAACATATGTGTCTATACCAAAGTAACCAACCATAACTATTAGTGCTGTATAAATACCTATATATCTAATTGCTTGTGCTTCATTAGTAGGATCGAAGTTATTCCTGGACAAATGTCAGCTCATGAAAGGAAACAGCCAGAATTGACCAGAGTCCAAGACAACAGGTCCAGAGAAGTGGACTGTTTGCTTCTCATCCACCTGTGCCCCTTTTCTAAGCCTAGGGAACAATCTGCGGAAGAGGGGGCGTGGTAGAATGTAAGGGCTGCGATTGGGGTGAATGGTGAAACTACAGCAATGTAGTCTGGACACTCATTTGATCAACTTGATTGAACATACAACCCCTCACCCCCTGCTGGATGGTGGGGCTGTGGGGGTTTGGGCACAACAGCCTGCAAATTGGTTTCATATGAAGGTTGCTTGTACTCATGGATCATCACTTATAGCTAAAAAATGAAAAAAAAAAAAGACTGAGAGAAAGATGCAGGACAGTTATGGCAAAATGCATGATCTGGGATGTGGTGGGGTTAGGGGGGAAGGGAAATGGAAATATGCCTGAACTGAATTGGAAAATGATGTATGAAATGCACAAAGCATCAATAAAAAAAAAGAAAATTGCTTCACTGAAACCCTAAAAACATAAATAAAATAAAATGAATAAAACATATACACATTTAATTTCCACTTATTAAATACAAATACATTGTTTGTTTGATTGATTGATTATTTCTGAGTTCGTTTTTTCCTGTACTTCGAGATGGCCTGGAACTCAGTATGTAGATCTCAGAGATCTGTGTGTCTCTGTCTCCCAAATGCTGGGAATAAAGGCGTGTGCCATCATGCTCAGCTAAAATTATCATTTTAACAATAAGATTTTTTTCTTCCAGAAAGCAAAATGATACAGCTGTGTTCCAGGGCTGTACTTTAAAAAATCAAACTGTATATTATTATTAAATGCTTTAAAGACAATAAGGAGAATATTAGTTTAGTTGTATTAATCATCTTCTGAAATGTATATTGTTTATTGAGTTTTTGTACATTTTGTACAACAAATCCTAATCTCCTAATCATATTTAGATCCTCTTCCCAATCCTCTCCTCCCATATACCCTCCCACCTGACTTTATACATTTTGTCATGTATGTGAATGCCTATCCAGTTAAGTACCCAGAGATCCCTCAGTGAAAGTTCATCCACTGGAGTCTAGTCATCCTATAAAGAAGATAACCTCTCCCTCCTCCAGCAGCAATCAGTTTCCAATAGTTCCTCAATGAGGTGTGGGAGCTACTTCCATTTCCCCCATTCTACACGAAGATATTTTTCTGATTGAGTTTGTGTGTGTCTTGTGCTTGTCTCAACACTGCTGTAAATTCATATGAGGAACTTCTCAGAAGCCTTGAAATCCTGTTTCCTTATATTCATGTACCAACCTGCCTCTTGAAAACTTTCTGCCTCATCTTCCACAATGGTCTCTGAGCCATGGGTGGAACAGGTTGTATCTAGAGACACACATTCTGCAGTCTTTTATTCTCTACACCTTGGCCAGGTTTGGACTTTTGTGTGCATCACACTCTGCTGCAAGTGGAAGCTTCACTGGTGAGCACTGAGGGATTTATTTTGTTAGTCATTTTTCTTTAAATGATCTACCTGTCAACGGTTCATGAGAATATTTTTGGCTCCTTCCACATGAACAACAACATACTTAGATTTTTCCTCTTTTTACCACAACTATTCACCACACCTGAGTCAGCCAGAAGCAGCTTTATTGTTTTTTTTTCAAGTCACAAAAGTAAAAAGCTTCCAACAGCTGCTGAAGAGAAATGACAGCTCTACTTATAAGCTTGAGAGACCCTCTAAACCAGAGATCAACATTAAATGATTTTCCTGGTAAATCTGCTTCAGAAATGTGACTAGTATGGTTGACAGAATTTCAATATATTCCTAAAAATTCAAATGAACTAATCATATAATAGTCAAGGTTCATAATAATTATGCAGTTACATGGCCTCCCAGTAGCAGCGTCTATGACAGATATGAGCAACACTTCCTCAGTATCTCAGCTTCAGTCTCAATTTATTTACCACATATATTACATATCCCATGCTGAAACAATTTATTTTTTGTGTATTTGTGTCTGTGTTTGTGTGTTTGTATTTGTGTTAAGAGCATGTGCCCAAGTCGAGGCCAAAAGTTAACATCAGGAATCTTTCCTTGATTACTCTCCACCATTTAATTTCTGAGGGATGATATCTCACTCAATGTGAAGCACATTGACTTTGCTAAACTGAGTCTCCAACAAACTACAGAGATACTTTTCTGTAATCACTAGTATGAGGGGTGCAGACATGAACCTATGTGCTTGTTTCTATGTGGTTTTGGGATATTCCTCTCAAGTTTCCATGCTTGTGAAACAGGCGTTTTTCAAACTAAGCCAGCTTCCAGGCATGGGAGTTTAATCTTTTGCTGTTATAATGAAATTTAAAAATTAGTAATCTCCTACAAAGGGGATAGCTTCAGTGATTTCACCAAATACTGGATAGTACTCAGCACCACCACGGACATCTTGTGCAAAAAAAGAGTAATCAAGCATCTCTAATCATTTATAACCCAAAATAAAACACAATTAGACATTGTCTCTATCTCTGTAGAATGATATAGCTGCAATATCTGCTCTCACAAATGGACAATCATTGCTCTCTGTTAGTGAATGTTTTCCTCCCATTTCTTGTTTCTTCCTTCATTCCTTGGTTCCTTCAACCGTTTTTCTTCGCATAGTCTGTGCATTCTCATCCCTCTGTACCTTTGTACATTTCTTCCATGTAGATATCTGTTCTTTTGCCCATTTTCCACCAATAAGATTCACACAAAATTCTTGATCATAAAGATTAAAATCCTTTTTAAAAATATTCCCTAAGCCTGTCTTGTACATCCAAACAAAACACTTCCTAATGAAGTTCCTCTCCTTCCTATCCCCCAAACAACTCAGATAACCTACGTTAAATGTAATTTATTATCTCCCACATGTGACTGTGGACACCACAGTGTAGGTCATACTGGGCAATATTCAGTTCATAACCTGTAACAGTGAACCAGGTCTAGAAGGCACTGTTGAAGTGATTATTAAAGAAAACAGTAGGAGCGAAGCCTGAAAATTGATAGTCAAGGCATAATCCATGAAGAGAAACTTGATTCTTCTTAAAATGTATAGCCTTTGACAAGTAAAATATCTTAGTTGATTTCAAATGATTACTCAAATGTGAGTAGTGCTTATAAATTTATCCTCTCAAATAAAATGGAATATATTGGAATTTGTATAAAAACGGAGTTTGAGGTTTATTCAAGTTGGGAATATTTGTTTAGGATGAATATAGCTCTGGGTTTAATCCCTTTTATCAGGTAAACTCAGCCCTTGGGAAGTAAAGGCAACAAGTTCAGAAGGGCAAATTAGTCCTCAGCTACATAGTAAGCTCTAGACCATATCTAAAGAAAAAGAAAAGGGAGAGAGACAAAGAGTGGGAAAGAGAGAGAGAGACAGAGATAGAGAGATGGAGAGACAGAGAGACAGAGAGACAGAAACAAAGAGAGACAAAGAGAGATTTATACAAAATAAAGAGAACAATATTCAAACAATATCCTTGGGTAATTCTTAATCTATAAATGTGCAAATTAGGGTCATGATTAACCAACTGCTTTATGATTGGATATGAGGCCTACTCCAAAGCAGGGAGTTCATGCATAGTATATAAACCTGTTCAAAAACGCATGCAAGGAAGGTCACAGGCCCTATGAAGGATCCTAATACTGTTGTTTCACTAAATACTTGTATTGTCAAACTGTTTTATAAATATTTATGTTCTTAGCTATAGATCAGTGCTTTTCTCAAGCTTAGTCACAGAAGCTTCTTTTACAGGGAACAGTGGTTAATGGAGAGATACATATCTTGTCAAAGAAATGAGAATAAGTGACTGTGAGTGTTCAGTCCTAATGGGACAGCTAAGTTAATTCCCCTGATTCTGCAGGCTCAGGAAACATTATAAAAGCTGGGGTAGAAAGAAGGCAGGAGCTCAGAGATTAAAGGGAGTGCTGTGAATTGTTGGTTGCAGAACATAGCATGGCTGTAACAATCATGAACTCTAACAGCTGTGGTGATCTGCAATGAGATGTGGAAAAGATCAAGGTAGTAAAAATTCTACTATGAATGAGGCCCTAGCTCTAGCTGAGGAGTTTTAATTGTGTGCATAAACAATGAAACTTTGGGATTAATTTGGTTTTACTTTTTTTAAATTTGATAATTTTTTATTATATCCTCTAATTGGCTTTTATTAATTTGCAGAAGAGTAAAGTGCTAATAATGTCTTTATTTTTCAGTCTAGATTTCTAGGAGCTTTTTTACCATAAAAATAAAATATGTTATAGTTAAAATAACATGTACTTTGCTATATTATATTAGCCTATATGATAAGTGTGATGTATATACCCAACGTTGGCTGTAATCTCTCACTGGGTACAGGAAGATAGCTTCTTTGGAAAGAGACTATATGTCTTTTCCTATAATTAACATGATGGTAATGTTGGAAAGTAGGATGAGACAAGATAAAACAAGATTGAGTGACATATGTAGTCCTGAGATTTTTGGCATATGTACACAAAAGTACTTTGAGTAAAAATGTGTAGATAAACTTATTCTCAACATCAGAGCAGGGGTTGATTTCTTGTTATTACAGAGGAAATAAGTCACTCAATATAAATATTTGACTTTTGTTTCCTTAGTGTGACTTGGATGTAATTCTTGGGAATCCTGTTTTCTTTTGTCAACAAGTCTGAGATTATCTTTTCAAAACATTGCAGAGGGCCCTATATGCAGCAGAGAGTAAATAAAAAGAATACATAATATATCTGAATTAACTAGGATGTTTTCAGGCTTCAAATCCTCTCTTCTTCCTGCTGGATTACAAATTATATTAATGGGGCTGGAGAGATAGCCTAGCGGTTAAAAGCACCGACTGCTTTTGCAGAGGCGCCGGGTTCGATCCCCAGCACCCACATGGCGGCTAAGAACAGTCTGTAACTCCAATTCCAGGAGAACTCCAGTTCCAGGGGAATCTGAGTCCTTCTTCTGATCTCCGCAGCACTGAGCGACAGGGGTGCACAAACCTACATGCAGACAGTACACTCATACACATACAAAAATAGATAAAATTAAAAAAGAATTATATTAATATGGTGTTTTTTTACAAAATTGGAAATTCTGATTTTAAATTGTGTTTTACATGATATTAAGATCAGAAAAGTGCTGAACAAAGAGGTCATACATGAGGAAGTAAAGATGGTTGAGAAGCATCTTAAAAAGTGTTCAACATCACTAATAATTAAGGAATTGAAAATTAAAACCACTTTAAGATATCATTTCACTCAGATAAGACTGGCTAGGATCAAGAAAACAAAAGATGCTGGACATCTTGTGGGGAAAGGGCAGCACTCATCAACTGCTGGTGGGAATATAAACAGCCACTATGGAAAGCAGAGTGGAGAACCCTTAAAAGACTCAAAATGAGCCTATCACCTGACCTAGTCTCACCACTCCTGGGGATATACCCACAAGACTCATTCTACCACAGAAAATACACGCACATCCATGTTTATTGCAGCTCTCTTCTTTTTTTTTTATTTTTTTTTTTATTTTTTTTAAATTTATTTATTTTTGTATGTGTATGAATGTACTGTCTGCATGCAGGTCTGTGAACCCGTGTAGTGCAATGCCACGGAGGTCAGAAGAGGGTCTCGGATTCCCCTGGAACTGGAGTTCTCCTGGAATTGGAGTTACAGATGGTTCTTAGCCGCCATGTGGGTGCTGGGGATCGAACCCGGGTCCTCTGCAAGAGCGTCGGTGCTCTTAACCGCTAGGCTATCTCTCCAGCCCTTATTGCAGCTCTCTTCACAACAGCAAAGAGCTGGAAGCAACTTAAGTGCCCCTCAACCAATAAGTGTATAAAGAAAATATGGTACATCAGCACAATGGAGCTGTATGCAGTGGTAAAAAAAGATGGCATCATGAACTTTGCAGGTAAATGAATGAAACTAGAACATATTATGCTAAGTGAAGTAACATAGTCCCAGAAAAACAAAGGATGAATGGTATCCCTCATTTGTGGATCATAGCACCAAATTTCTAGCTATAAGGCAAACTGAGGACTGTTAATATGTTATTTTTCTTTTTATCTGAAAGCAACTGAGCTCTTATAATGTGAATCCCTTAACAGGTTCTAAAATTAATCTGCCACTTATTTTCAGACTTTGTAATTTTGGTATATCGATGGAGGGTATGTATGCATATTTTAGAGTATTATAAAATTAAAAGAGAAAATGTGAATTTTGAAATATGGCTTGGAATTAACATAGAGATATTTTTTTTTGGTCTTTTCGAGACAGGGTCTCCCTGTAGCCCCAGCTATCCTGGAACTCACTCTGTAGACCAGGCTGGCCTTGAACTCACAAAGATCTGGCTGCCTCTGCCTCCCAAGAGCTAGGATTAAAGGTGTGTGCCACCATGCCCGGCTACCATGCAGATTTTTTAGACATAATTTGTGTATATGTAGGGCATACATATGTGTGCATATTTTGGAGCAAAACAAATTGGAGGGAACAACAATAACCATAGGACTGGGACAAAGACCTGATTGAAACAATAAACTTCCCTTCCCCAAACAATAAACCTCTACATAGAAAAACTTTTAAAAGTTTCAGAAAAAGATAGAAGATATGTATGACAAAATGCATGAACTTGTGTTGGGTGGGGGGCAGGGAAAGAGGACTGAGTCTAAATTGGACTGAGAAATGTTACATGAAATGCACAAAACTTAATAAAACATTTTTTAAAAAAGTTTAAATCTTAGGGAAAATAATTAAAGGTTATGGATAAAATGTTGTGTTTGTGTGTCAAGGTGACAAAAGGTCCACTTTAACTTCATCAACTTGACACAACATAAAATTATCAGAAATAAAATATCAACTGAGTAAATATCTTTGTCAGTTTGAATCCCTGAGAATGTTAGTGAGGGATTTTTTATTAGTTAACTAGTATAGGAGGGCCCATACCTCTGCAAGCAGGGCCAATTCCTGATCAGATAGGTGGTTCTGGATGGTGTGAGGGAGATCACCACCCATGAGTCTGGGTGAGGCAGAGAACAGGCCAGCAGCACTTGTCTATAATTTCTTATTCATGCTCCTATCTTGGATTCCTTCCCTGACTTTCTCCAATGACTAACTCTGACCTAGAAATAAAAGTTACATAAAATCTTTCCCCTCTAAATTTTCTTTCATTCTCCAAAAAAAAAGAAAAAGGTTTATATTACTAACACTCAGGTTTCTATACTGCAGCTGATTCTGAGGGTTACCATGTAGTTCTGTTCTGAGTATCAGTATCTCAGAATGTGTTTTTCTAGTTTTAGTCCACCTCTAACAGTTCTACTGAGAAGTTCTGAGTCTATCAAGGAAACACTAAATGTTTTTCTATAAAGGTTATAATCTCTATTTTTTTACCAGCCAGAAACATAAAATATCTTTAAGATACTGAAAATTTCAAAGTTTTATAGAAATCCTTTTTTCCCCTAAAACAGTTGGACCTTGGGATCATTGCATCCATAATTTCTTGGATTGTGATGCTGCAGCAGCCTAGAAAAGGACATCCAGAGATAACAATAGTATTCAGGTTGTCTAAGTTGATGTGCACATAGTATCCACTTGTCCGTTTTACTGTAGTCTTGATTGTACAGTGGAATTTGGAATCTTATTGTTCATTTATGCCTCTTTATTCTGTGGGTATCAATAGACTATCATAATAGGAAAATATGTGCACCTGCAGCAGAGCAGCCTTGTTTGGATGAAACAGCTTTAGATCATCTGTCTTAGCTGATAAAGCCATTGCCATTTATGAGCATTCACCTCCTTGCCCCAGATTATGCTTCATTATTCTGCATTTACAAGGTTAGTCTTTGCAGCAAGTCAGAGCAGACTATCAGCAAATGCTTCCATAAAACCCATTAACACCACTAATTCTATCCACCTTTCAAATGCAAGGGGATTTAGTACTTAATTTCATTTCCAAGATGCTCAATGTGCTGGTCCATTAGCAAATTACACCTGATGTTTCAGCTAAATTGTTATTGGTGCTCTTGGTCCTTCTAGGTTGTCATTCTTCCCAGTGCTTTGTATTTGCACAAAGATGGAATGCTACGAATTCTGGCTTATCTCCTAATTAAGCTGATTGCAACACCACATATATAAGGCTAATTCTTCTGGCTATGTTTTAAATTGATCACTCTGCCTCATCACAGAAATGGCATTTTCATCAAGCTAAAGAATTTGCCTGGGAAAATGGAAACAGGTCATTCCTACGGGAGTTTTGGATTTCAGGATCTATGGCTTTCGCCAAATTGAAGATCTGTGAATGTTTCTCTTAATAAGTTTAATAAATGGTGTTATCTATTCTTAGAAATGGCAGTATCAATCAGTGGACTTTTGAACCAGGATTTGGTAGAGCTGAGTTCATATGCAAGGATTCAATTATTAACTGATTAGGTTACTGCCTTCCTCATTTGAGAGGTAAGGGATTTGGATATATCGGTGACTCCTAAATACCAAGGCAATGGGGGAGCTTGAGTATTTGTGCTATTAGGAACCCTAATATTCTACCTAATAAAATATTTGAATATGGTTATATAGCTATGGAGCTTAGAGATGTTAGAATTTCCCAGCATACTGTAATATATTTACTTCTAACAAGTACAGAAAATAAATAATAGCTATATTCCCTCAAAATCATATAATCTAATTAATAAGGAATGATAAACATTACCACATAACCTATTAAACGGGAGGTTTTACAGATACACAAGATCGAGTGCTATTTGCATGGAGTGTCTCTGGGGCTTCCAAACATATTCTGCAGTCCTCTGAAGCAGTTCTCATGCTCTGAAGCTTGCATTATAATATAAAAGTTAAGACATTTATTGAAATATAACATGTGGAAATCATAATGATTTTTTGTTGCACATACAGTAATATCCATTTTAATTGATATACAATTTTAGTAAAGATAATTAATTCTGTTATTATATTTTAAAATAAAAGATAATAGAAGCCCTAAGGGCTCCGGAGGATGGTCAAGAGGGCATAAAACATGCAGCATATATATTGAAGACAAATTGTCCTCAAACCGACAGTGGCTGGGGAGGTAGTTTAGCATTAAGATGTAAAGGAAAGTATAAGGCGTTTTCTCTATGACACCTGTGCAGTGATTTGAAGAGTGAAATATTAATTTAATCAGCCAGCTGTCTTGTCAACACGGGTGGGAATGACTAGTTTGGCAGATATTTTCATCCACTTGATGAAGCTGACTGGAGGACTGGGCAGTGCTGAGAAGCAGCCTGCCATGAATGATATGGATGTGGCAGGACAAAGTTGAGTTGATTGACGATATTCACAAAGCAAAGAGCTTTGAAGATGGAATCTTGAAATGACAAATCTCGGGGGCTGGAGAGATGGCCTAGCGGTTAACAGCGCCAACTGCTCTTGCAGAAGACCCAGGTTCGATCCCCAGCACCCACATGGCAGCTGAGAACCGTCTTTACCTCCAGTTCCAGGGGAATCTGACGACCTCCATGGCACTGCACGACATGGGTGCACAAACCAAACCTACATGCAGACAGTACATTCATACACATACAAAAATAAATAAAATTTAAAAAAGAAAAGTTGTTTTAAAAAAAAGAAAACAAGAAATGACAAATCTCAAAATCCTCACTCAAAACTCCAACTCTCAAGGTCCTGGTGTTTGCTTAGTACTGGAGAAGACATTTTGGGGAAGTATTTGACAGGTTCAGGAACTATTGGGGGGCATTTTAGGAATTATTTTTGACTAATATTAGTTAAAACTCATAATTGCAAAAAAAAAAACTATCATGCAATTACATATGATTCAAATTATCTTAAGAGTTAATTTTGCAGGGCATGGTGGCGCACGCCTTTAATCCTAGCACTTGGGAAGTAGAGGCAGGCCGATCTTTGTGAGTTCAAGGCCAGCCTGGTCTACAAAGTGAGTTCCAGGACAGCTGGGGCTAGAGGGAGACCCTATCTCGAAAAGACCAAAAAAAAAAAAACCAGTTAATTTTATTAAATATACTGTATACTGTGTGTGTGTGTGTGTGTGTGTGTGTGTGTGTGTGTGTGTGTATGTGTGTGTAATTCAGGTGAAGGTAAGACAATCCTGTACAGGATTCATTTGTCTCCTTCTACCTTGTGAGACCAAACATTTTACTCCCACTGGGCCATATTGCCAGCCCCAGGATATTTACTTTTCTATTGTTTTTTTGTTGTTGTTTGTTTTTGTTTGTTTGTTTGTTTGTTGGAGACATTTCAGGGAAGTAGCTCAGACTTGACTAGAACTATCTTCTTAGACCAGCATGGCCTGTAACTTATTGATATCATTCAATTTCAGTCTGCAGATTATCGGAATTACAGGCATCCTCCAACAGGGCTGATGATCATTGTAAGTTTATTTTACTTTTCTTTCTTGAAAGTGGAAAACGTTTTGGCACTTATAAGCATATTATATACATTTCACAATTGACTGTGTGGACACATAAACATTGCTCTACATGACTAATATTTGCATGATAAATCTTACCACTAAAAATTATTGACTATCTAAGGTAGTTTTGTTTGCTTGCTTCCTTGCTTGTCAGCTATGTTCAGAGCAGGCTGAATGTATCTTATCTTCCCCTCATATAGTGTTCACACATAAAGAGCAAATTACAAACACTTGCATGCTTAGTGAACACCTTGTTGATTTTCATCCTGGACCATTTGGGTGAAATAAATATGAGGAGGTTCTTACACCAAAATCTAAATATAAGCAACTGATCCAAGAAACAACTTTGTATTAACAAAATTAAAAAAAAAAATAGAAAACTCACCAACTTCATTTCAAACCTTCAGAGATTCAGAAAATATAAAATTAAATCATTTACAAAATGAGAATCTGAGCCAAGAAATAAAGAACATGCATATTTGTGAGTATAAGTCTTGAGGAGACAAATTGCTTGCATTGGGAATAGATAGGCCCCACCCTTGAACAAGCACACCCGTGTTCTCACAGGTAAATACTTCCCTTTCTACTTTCTATGGTTAGTGTGTTTTCTGTCCTGAAAGAAAGCAAAACTTATGCTGTGAAAAATAAAGAGGAAAGATTATAGAAACAGAAGCCACGCTGTCTCTTTCTTTCAAAATCTGGCTTTCTTGCTGCAAAATTGTTCTTCTATTACTTTGCTTTTCTTTAATACATTAGCTCTCACCTAAATCCTTCACAGTACATTTAGAACTAAGTAAAGCATTAATATGTTCATCTATGCGAAATGTTCCCTTAACTGTTACCTCCGGAAATCATTTAACTGAATTTGATATGCAGAACACATTGACATTGTAAAGGTTAATGACCCAATGATTAACAATACTCGTTTTCAGGAAATGACTTTATTCATTGTTTCATAGAACAAAGATGAACAACTGTTTGCTCAGTATTGTCCAAAGTGTGGGAGAAGAATATTTTCTTCATAGTAAATGCAGAATATTATATTTTTCTCAATTAGAGATGAATACTCCAAAACAATATGAAAATCAGCTCCCATAATGTGGTGTGTTCCTTCTAAACTAGACATAGAAGGGTTAATGAGAGAAGATATATTTCCCTAGTACTGTAGCAGCCTGGTTGGAAAATGTCCAATCAGTTAGGCAGACCTTAGTTCTGACAGTGTGTGGTGACAGGTGGCACAGGGAATCTAAAATTTGGATTTCACAAGAGAAATCAGTCAGGCAGTTGGAGCAGGTTGAGCCACAAGCTGAGAGCAACCAATAGTCAGAAACTTTATACAACAAAAGCAATCCATTAAGAACATAAGTAAAAATAAAATTTATATCCTAGATAACGTCAGAGTGCTTGACAGTCATTATTAATATTTAGATAAGGTAAAACTCATGGCCAATACTCGGTTCAGTATAAAAAGATCAATATTGTCATCATTGAAGGGCTGCCTCTGCCAGTTTATTAGCTCATTCTTTGTATGCCACTTAGTATCTTACCCAAATATGTCCGTTAGGTATGTAGGATAATCATTCTCACAATGCAGCCTCAGCAACCAAGGCAAAGCAGTGGGCAAGCTTACCTAAAGATCAGAGCTACCAAGTAGCAAGCAGACCACCTACATGAACCTTGTTTTTTTTTATAATTTTTTAAAAATTTTATTTATTTTCTATATGTATGAATGTACTGTCTGCATGCAAGTCTGTGCACCCATGTCGTGCAATGCCGCGGAGGTCAGAAAAGGGTCTCGGATTCCCCTGGAACTGGAGTTCTCCTGGAATTGGAGTTTCAGACGGTTCTCGGCCGCCATATGGGTACTGGGGATCGAACGCGGGTCCTCTGTAAGAGCAGTCGGTGCTCTTAACTGCTAGGCCATCTCTCCAGTCCATGAACCTTGTTTTTAACATTGATAGCTTTCTGTTTTTGTCATGTTTCATTGCATTGATAATATTATCATCAATGGTCTTTATAACAGAGACTAAATGAAAAAAAAAAAAAAACAGGTGGTCGGGGAATAAGGAGGCTTTATATTTCTGATAATGGAAACAAATCAAGAGCAAGGGAATTCAAGGATCTCTAGAAGTTTGAATGGAAAAGGAGTGTGCTTTTCCTGAAGCCTGCATGAAGAACATCCTGGATTTAGTCAAGGTAAGACCTACTTCAAAATAAAGTACTGGTTATTCTAGTAACATAACTTTTTACTGTATACTTAAGCATGAAACCTTACATTTATAGAAAATTAAGCCAGTCACTACTTTTAGGCCTGACATGGTGGTGCAAGCCTTTAATCACAGCATTCCAGAGGCAGAGGCAGGGTGTAACTCTGTGAGTTCAAGCTTGGTCTATGGAGGGAGCTGCAGAGCAGCTGGAGTGGAGTAACGGGAGACCCTGTCTTAAAAAAATCAAAGACAGAAGCTTCTTTTTAAATTTTATTTATTTTTATAATGCTTTTATTATGTTTTGTGTATTTCAGACATCATTTCTCAGTACAGTTTAGACATATTCCCCTTTCCCTCCCCTCCACCCTACACCAGATCATGCATTCTGCCATAAATGTCCTGTGTCTTTCTCTCCATCATTTTTTATGTTTAGGAATTCACATTTTCCTCCTTTAATTTTATATACAGTAATTACAGAGTCTGAAAGTAAGTGGTGGATCCATTCTAGACTTCATCAAGAGATTTATATTGTAACAACATAGTTGCTTTCAGATAAACAGAAATATAACAATAATGTTGTTCAGCTTGCCTTTCATATGGGGATTTGGTGTTAGCAGCCACAAATGAGGAAGACCATTCACCTCTTGTTTGTCTGGGACTGTGTTACTTCATTTAGCATAATGGCTTGGAGTTCCATCCATTTACCTGCAAAGTTCATGATATCATCTTTCTTTATTGCTGAGTAGTACTCCATTGTGTAGATGTGCCACATTTATTTTTGTCATCCACTTGTCAGTTGAGGAGCATTTGGGTTGGTTGCAGTTTTTCGCTTTTGTGAAGAAAGCTGCAACAATCATGGATGTGTATGTATCGTTGGGGTAGGGTGAGTCTTGTAGGTATATACCCAGGAGATGTATGACAGGGTCAGGTGGTAGGCTTATTTTGAGTCTATTAAGGGTTCTCCACATTGCTTTCCATAATGATTGTACAAGTTTACGTTCCCACCAACACTGGACGAGTGTTCCCCTTTCCCCACAACCTCTCTAGCATTTAGCATCTTTTGTGTTCTTGATCTTAGCCAGTTGTATCAGGGTGAAAGGATATCTAAGAGTAGTTTTAATTTGCATTTTCTTGATTATTAATGATGTTGTTTGCATGACACGGGTGCACAAACCTACATGCAGACAGTACATTCAAACCCACAAAGAATAAATAAAATTTAAAAAATCTTTAAATAATTATTAATGATGTTGAACACTTTTTAAGATGTTTCTCAACCATCTTTACTTCCTTACTGGTAAAGTCTCTGTTCAGTTTTTTACTCCATCTTTTGAGTAGATCAATTGTTTTCTTCTTTGTTTTTTGAGTAGTTTATATATTCTTGACCTTAATGCTCTGTCAGATGAATCACTGGTGAAGATTTCCTCCCATTCTGTAGGTTTTCTCTTCACTTTTTTCATTGTTTCTTTAGCAGTACAGAAGCTTTTGAGTTTGATGAGGTCCCATTTGTCAACTATTGACCTTATTTCCTGTTCAGCTGCTGTCTGATTTAGAAAGTGTTTTCCTACACCTATATCTTTTAGGTTGTTACCAAGGATTTCTTCTATCACTTTCAGGGTTTTGGGTTTTACGGTGAGATCTTTGACCACTTGAAGTTTATTTTTGTACAGGGGGAGAGGTGGGGGTTTACTTTTGTTGTTCAACAGATGGTGATCCAGTTTTGCCAACACCATTTGCTGAAGATGCTATCCTTCCTCCACTGAGGCTTTTTTTTTGCCTCTTTGTCAAATAGGTGGCTGAAACTGTAAAAGCTCAATTTGGATCTTCAATTTTCTTCCATTGGTCAATGGGTCTGTTTTGTGCCAGTACCAGGCTGACTTTAAAACTACGGCCCAGTAATATAGCTTGAAGTCTGGTAGAACAATCCCCCCTGTATTGCATTTTTCAATTAGGGTTGCTTTAGCTATTCAGGGTCTTTTGTTTTTCAGTATGAATTTAAGGAATTTTTTCCAAGTCTGTGAAAAATCTCATGGGGATTTTGATTGAGATTGTGTTGAATCTGTATATATATATATATATATATATATATATATATATATGTATTAAATCTGTATATATTTAATATGTTAATTTTTCCAATCCAGAACATGGGAGATCTTTCCATCTTTTGGTGTATTTTCATCTCCTTCTTCCAGGATTTAAAATTTTTGTTGTAGAGATCTCGTTGACATATTGGTTATGATTTTGTTCCAGGTATTTATTATTTTTGAGGGCTATTGTGAGTGGGAAGTTTTCTTATATTCCTTCTCCTTATTTATTGATGGTGTGGAAACAAAATTCTACTGATCTTTCCAGTTTAATTTGGTATCTGCCACTTTACTGAAACTCTTAATCATTTCTAGAAGTTTTCTGGTGGAGTTTTGCATCCCTTAGGTAAACTACCATACAACTTGGCAAAAAGGGGATAGCTTAACTTCTTCTGATATAGTTACTCCTTTAATTTTTCTTTCCTCTTGTCTTATTGCCCTGCAAGTGTTTCAAGCACTATATTAAAGAGGAGTGGCGATAAGGGGCAGCCTTGCTGAGTTCCCACTTTAGGGAAATCGTTCCATTTTTTTTTTTTTTTTTTTTTTTTTTTTTTTATTATTATTTTAATTTACTTTTTGCTTTAGGGAATAGAAAGATGTTGCAGTCCGAGGGAACTTTTCAAGCTTACATTATATGGCTTTGATCATGCTGAGGAATGTTCCCTTCAGTATGATTCCCTCCAGGACTTTAAACATGAGGAGATGCTGGATCTTGTCAAAGGCTTTTTCTGCATCAATAAAGGTGATCAAGTGGTTTTTCTTTCAGTGCATTTATGTGTTTTATGATATTTACTGATTTACATATGTTGAACCATCCCTGCATCTCTGGTATGAATCCATCTTGGTCATGATGGATGATCATTTTGATGTGGGTCTGTACTCGATTTGCAAGTATTTTGTTGAGAGTTTTTGCATCTATGTTCATTAATGAGATGGGCCTATAGCTTTATTTTTTGGCTGTATCTTTGCCTAGTTTTGGTATTAGGGTGATGCCAGCTTCATAGAAGGAATTTGGGAGAATTCCTGCTGTTTCTATCCTTCTGAACAGATTGAGTAGTAATGGTTGTAGGACCTCTTTAAATGTTTTATAGAATTCTGCTTTGTATCCATCTGGGCCCAGGCTTATTTTAGTTGGGAGATTTTTTTTTATTACATCCTTAATTTCCTCAAATATTATGGGTCTGTTTAAACTGTCCATCTCTTCTTGGTTAAGCTTTATTGGTTCCCAGGATTTCAAATATTCATCCACTTTTCTTAAATTTTCAAATTTAGTGGATTATAGGTTATCGTAGTATTCCTGTATGATTATCTGGATTTTTTTTGTGTGTGTTGTGATGTTTCCCCTTTCATCATGAATGCTATTGATTTGGAGTTGCTCTGTCTTTTTCTTTTTAATTGTTGTTGTTTTTGTTGTTGTTGTTGTTGTTGTTGTTGTTTTGGTTAACTGGGCTAGAGGTATATATATTGTTTTATCTTTTCAAAGAACCAGCTTTTTGGATTCATTAATTCTTTGTATTGTTTTCTTTGTTTCTATTTCACTGATTTCTTCCTTGATTTTAGTGATTTCTTCCTGTCTTTTGGGTTTAGCATTCATTTGTTGCTGTGTCTCAAGTGCTTTTAGGTGCAGTGTTAAATATTTTACTTGTTCCCTTTCTGTTTTTGTGATGTGGGCACTTAGGGCTATAAATTTCCTTCTCAAGACTGCTTTTAAAATATCCCACATGTTTTGTTGTGTTGTATTGTCTTCTTCTTTCAGTTCCATGAATACTTCTATTTCACTCTTTATTTCTTCCCTGACCCATTTTATTATTCAGGATGGTTTTGTTTAGTCTCCTCAAGTTATTATAGCTGCTTGGGTTTACTTTGGTATTCATGTTGGACTTTATTGTTCTGTGATCTGATAGAATGCCTGGAATAATTTCAATCCTTTTTATTTGTTGAGATTTCTTTTGTGTCCCTGAACAGAGGAAAGGGGCAATTATCCCTATGAAATTAAAGAGAGAAATCAACAAAAGCATAACAGAGTAAATACAAACCTAGACCAAGAATGCAAACAAACAATAAGGTGAAAGGAAGCAACACATATCTCTCAATAATAACCTTAAATACTAATTGTCTAAACTCCCCAATCAAAAGACATAGACTAGGAGAATGGATTAGGAAACAGAATCCTTCTATATGCTGTCTACAAGAAACCCATCTCACCCTCAAAATAGACACCACCTTAGAGTGAAATGATGGAAAAAGTATTTCAAGTGAATGGTACCAAGAAACAAGCCAGAATGGCTATTCCAATACCAGACAAAATAGATCTCAAAGTGAAACTAATCAGAAGAGACAAAGAGGGCCATGACATCCTTGTCAATGGAACAATTAACTATGAAGACTTCACAATCCTAAATGTCTATGCACCAAACTCTGTTGCACCTAAGTTTATAAACACTACTTTGAAGGACCTCAAGACACAGATTAATCCTAACACACTAATACTGGGAGAGTTCAACACCCTATTGAGCCCCGTGGATAGATCAACTGGACAAAAATTAAACAGAGATACATTAGAACTGAACAATACAATACACCAAATGGACCTCACAGACATTTACAGAATATTCCAACCAAACACCAGAGAATATACTTTCTACTCAGCACCTCATGGAACATTCTCCAAAATCGACCACATACTGGGGCACAAAAAGAAGCTTCTTTTGTAATAGACAACTACAGAGTGAGTTCCACAATTGGTCACACACTGAAAATAAGTGTCTGTGAGATGTCTAACATTAAGTGGTTCATCTATAATGGAAGTTCTACACCTAAGGCTAAAGGGACATAATGCAACAGTGAGTAGAGTAACTACTAATGTATTTCTCAGCTCCTATCAGTGAATACTCCTCATGAATGGGGGTCATGCACCATCTTTAGCTCTTACGATCTTTATGCTCTCTCTTTGACATCAATTCCTGAGCCTTGTGAGGAGAAGTTTCTGATTGTATTATATGATTAAGGCTGAGCACTTCACAGTATTTTATTTTCTAAGCATGAACCTGTTGTGGATTTCTATTCACTATCTGAGGTATGGGGTATGTTTCTTTGCTGTGAGTTGAGAGATGCAGTAATTTATGGGTATATCATTATGTCATTAGGAATCCATTTAATATTATGTATATGTGGTATAATAACAGTAGTAGGTTCTCCCCTATAGGATGTGAATTTTCTGGCCACGGGTTCTTAACTCTAATAGCAGTGCCAGGTATGGACTCCATCATAAGGGGTTTAAATGGAAAATCAGAAGTTGATTTGTTATTCCTATAATATTTCTGCTACTGTCGTACCAGTTGCCATATATTGCTAGATCAGTTGTTTTAGAAAAACAATCAACCTTAACCAGCTCTGAAAACTGTGAGCTAAAACCAAGTTTAAGCAATTGGTTTACTATCCATGACTTATAGAAGCAAGACATACTTGGGATAAGAACCAACTTATAAAATGTCAACTGTTTGGGAGCTGGAGAGACAGGTTATCAGAACCCACATGGTGGCTAATAGTCTTCAGTAGCTCCAGTTCCCAGGGATCTTACATCTTCTTCTGACTTCCATGTACATTGAAGGAATTAGGTAGACTTGCATATATGCAGGCAATACACTCATACGCAAAACTAAATATAAATAAATAAAATATGTAAAATATTAACTGCAATTTGGTGCTGAATATCAGTGGGAGAGCTTAGCATGTGTGAGTTCCTCAATTTAACGACCAGCATTGTAATTTGGTCAATACAAGTTGGTTTAATCTTTGTCAGGGACAATATAATATGCCTATTATCCTAGAACTCCGGAAGAAGGTGGAGATAGGAAGGTCAGCTGTGAGCAACACAGTGAGTTCAGAGTCAACCTGGGTTACATAATTGCCCCTCTCAGAGATATACTTTTTTGGAAACAGTGCTTTATTATAAATTTAATATGTTGTACATTAATTTGTAAATATTCCAAACATTTATATGTGCTACTTAAGTAAAATACTACTTTAAGTCATTTTACTAATATTTCAAATCTACAGGCTATAAGAAAATGAACTAGAAGATGATTAATTAATTTTTTTTTATTATTTATTTCTGTATGTGTGTGAATGTACTGTCTGCCTGCAAGTCTGTGCACCCGTGTCGTGCAACACCGCGGAGTTCAGAAGAGGGTCTCAGATTCCCCTGGAACTGGAGTTCTCCTGGAATTGGAGCTTCAGACGGTTCTCAGCCGCCATGTGGGTGCTGGGGATCGAACCCGGGTCCTCTGTAAGAGTGGTCGGTGCTCTTAACCGCTAGGGCATCTCTCCAGCCCCTGAAGATGATTAATTAAATCATCTAATGTCAGACAAGTAGCATGGTGAACATGAGATAGATGTAGGTTTTGAAACAATGTTATTTGTGTGTATGTCTGTGTATATGAAATAAATTTTCTTTTCTGAGCATGCACTATGCCATTGCATAACAATATGCATTCATCTGTTAAAGGTTTATATTCATAAACAACCTTTGTTTCTGTCTTCAGACACCTTGATTAGCATTTCATTATGTTACAGTTATTCGTGTTAAAATAGCTTTTAATTACAGAATGATTCTCAAAATAACTATATTGCAGTAACAAATGGAATTTATAGTAATTCAATTATAGAATAAGAGATATCCAATACAAAGAAAATTTGAGGAGAGACTGATATGGGTCAGTTTTCAAGCCCTTCTAGTAACATCAACAAGGGGCTGAACTGGGAGTCAATGTGTAAAACTCTTATCCAGGACACCTAATGAAATATTTTTGTACATACCATTATTGAAACAGCATAACGCAACAAAAACTGCTTAATTTCTTCATAAGGAATTATAGTAAAAAATATGTGTTCTAGCCGGGTGTGGTGGCACACGCCTTTAATCCTAGCACTTGGGAGGCAGAGGCAGGCAGATGTTTGTGAGTTCAAGGCCAGCCAGGTCTACAGAGTGAGTTCCAGGACAGCTAGGGCTACAGCGAGACCCTGTCTCGAAAAGACCAAAAAAATGTGTTCTGTGGTAGAGGATTATGGGTGTACAGTTCAGAACTTTTAATCCATTATCAGGCAGCATATCTTGCTAAAGAGTCTTATTTCTTCCTCCATCAAGTCACTGAAATTTTGTCAGCAGAAAGGGTGTGAAAATTGTTATTCTTTAAGGATCTATTTCAAAATGAAATGGGTACAAATAGAATCCTAGGATCCCACCAAGAGGATCATAAGCACCTATAAGAATATGATGTGTGGAGTGACCACATGCAGTCTGCACAATGTTGGCCGGGGTTTGGTTGAGTACAGCACTTAGCGTTGTCTCTTGGCTGAAACCAAAATATAAGAAAAAGACAACCTTCCTTCCTCCAGCAGTTTCCAGGAAAATTATCATCACCAAGCAGTCATAAAAATTTCCATGTGCATTCAGTTCCATGCTACTTCAATCAGAATTAAGGGTGATATCAAAACATCAATATTATTTAAACTGCCCAGGTGAATACAATACATGTACACTACAAGTACAGCTGTGCTAATGAGAATGACTTTACAGTACAGCTCTAGTTTTTCTTTTTTTTTTTAATTTAATTTTTATTGATGGTTTGTGCATTTCATACATCATTTTCCAATTCAGATCAGGCATATTTCCCTTTCCCTTCCCCCCCACCCCCACCCCATCCCAGATCATGTATTCTGCCATAACTGTCCTGCATCTTTCAGGTTTTTTTCCCATTTTTTAGCTATAAGTGATAATCCATGAGTACAAGCATCCTTCATGTAAAACCAATTTGCAGGCTGTTGTGCCGAAACCCCCACAGCCCCACCTTCCACCGTGGGGTGAGGGGTTGTATGTTCAATCAGGTTGATCAAATGAGGGTCCAGAATACATTGCTGTAGTTTCACCATTCACCCCAATCGCAGCCCTTACATTCTACCATGCCCCCTCTTCCGCAGATTATTCCCTGGACTTAGAAAAGAGGCACAGGTGGATGAGAAGCAGAACAGTCCACTCTCTCTGGAGCTGTTGTCCTGGACTCTGGTCAATTCTGGCTGTTTCCTTTCATGGGCTGACAGTTTGTCCAGGAATAACCTTTCAATCCTACTAATGAAGCACAAGCAATTAGATATATAGGTATTTAAACAGCATTAAT
>VZQC01015256.1:1113156-1128208 GCA_009823505.1 Rhizomys pruinosus | reverse complement strand
TGGCCCTCTTTGTCTCTTTTGATTCTTTTGCTTTGAAGTCTATTTTGTCTGATATTAGAATAGCCACACCTGCTTTCTTTTTGGTACCATTTGCTTGGAATACTTTCTTCCATCCCTTCACCTTAAGTTGGTGCCTATCCTTGAAATTGAGATGGGTTTCTTGTAGACAGCATATAGATGGGTTTTGTTTCCTAATCCATTCTCCCAGTCTATGCCTTTTGATTGGGGAGTTTAGCCCATTAATATTTAAGGTTATAATTGAAAGATGGATGTTGCTTCCTTTCATTTTATTATCCATTTGGGCTTCTAGCCTCTGATTTTGCTCCTATGGTTATGTTTTATTAGTTTCTTTTCCTAGGTGTTTGAGGATTGTTGCTCCTCTCTTCTGCCCTTTGAATTGCTTCAAGTATTTTATGAAGAGTTGGTTTTCCAGACATGTATTCCATCATCTTGTTTATGTCATGGAAGATTTTTCTCTCTCCTTCAAGTATAGTCGACATTTTTGCTGGGTAAAGTATTCTGGGTTGGCATCCGTAGTCCCTTAACACTGGGAATGCTTTGCTCCATGTTCTTCTTGCTTTCATGGTTTGAGGCGAGAAGTCAGTTGTAATTCTGATGGGTTTCCCTTTGTATGTGACTTGTTTTTCTTTTGTAGCCCTCAGAATTTTGTCTTTATTTTGGGCATCTAGCATTTTAACTATAATATGGCGTGGGGTGTTTCTTTTCTGATCTTGTCTGTTTGGGGTCCTATGTGCTTCTTGTATTTGAATGGGTTTGTCTATTTTTAGTTTGGGGAAGTTTTCATCTATTATTCTGTTGAAGATCTGATCAATACTATTCTCTTGAGATTCTTCTCCTTCCTCTATTCCTATGATACGGACGTTTGACCTTTTCATAGTGTCCCATATTTCCTGGTTGTTCCACGTTTGTGTATTTTTAAATTTTTCATAGTCTTTATTTGAGCTTTTTAATTGCTCTGTGTTATCTTCCAGATCTGATATTCTTTGTTCTGCTTCCTCCATTCTACTTCTGAGGCTTTTTCCTTTCCTTTCTTCTTGATTGAATGTGTGTTCTAATTCCTTTTTCATTTCATCCTGTGTTTTTTTTAGTACTTCCATTTCCTTTTTGAGCTCCTCAATCTCTTCTTGGTGCTTCTCAATCTCTTCTTGGTGCTCCTTACTTCGTTGGTTGGCTTCCTTTTTCAGTGTTTCTACTTCCTTTCGGAGTTTGTTTTTTTCTCCCTCTAGTTCTTTCTGGAGTTTGTTGGTCTGTTCCTTTAGTTCTTTCTGAAGTTTGTCATTGTATCCCTCTAGGTCCTTTTTGAGTTTTTCATTCTCTCTCTTTAGTTCTCTATATTCTTTATTTTTTTCTCCCTCTAGTTCTTTCCGGAGTTTGTCAATCTGTTCCTTTAGTTCTTTCTGATGTTTGTCATTGTATCCCTCTAGGTCCTTTTTGAGTTTTTCATTCTCTCTCTTTAGTTCTCTGAATTCCTCTTTATGTTCTTTAATTTCTCTGCATAGGTCAGCAATTATTCCTCTAAGATCTGTTCCTTGGTTCTCCTCCAAGGGGTTCCCATTGTAGCTGTCTCCTACAGGTTTGGTAGAGCTTGGTGCAGGATTATCCTCTGCCTTTCCCATTTTGTCCCTTCGTCGTGTCCCTGGCATGTGGGCTTCCCTTTTGTGGTTTAGATCACAAATAGCAGATGGTTTTGCTTTCCTCCTTCAAATACCTTTTTTTTTTTCCCCCTTCCTCCTCCTTATTTATGGAGTATGGACTTGTCTGCTTTTCAATTTTGTTGCTATATTAGATATTGGAAGCCAAAGCACTCTTCTCTTCTTGTTCTGAAGGTTCTCCAAAAAAAGGAGTCCACTTGGTTTCTCACTGATGGTGGGGGGGGGGGTTATGCCTGATCTAGCCCGCGCCCTGTCAGCCTGCTCAAAGGCACAGCTGCCCTGGCCACCGGACTCTCCAGACCCTCTGGCCCAGTGCCCGGGTCCCGCCCTCAAGGCTCCAGCTCCCAAGCTACTCGTCCAGGTGGCTTCTGGGTATCCTGCTCAAAGGTGCAGCCGCCCTGGCCGCCAGACTCTCCGGACCCTCTGCAGCTCTAGTTTTTCGAACTTTTGCTTCTAGTTTATGAGCAGGGTTGCATGGTGAAGCAGAAAATTTCAGCTCCTCTCTCTACTATCCCTTTGAATTGCTCACCTCCCTCCTGAAACTCTTCAGAGAGTAGAAATGAGTTCTGATTATCTATTTTCTTTCTCTATATCTGTGGTCTGTCTACCTCACGAGTTTTGACTTTAAAAGCATATTTCAAATCATGTGAAAATGTTTTACAGGTTATATGTCTGAAATTATATTACACAGAGTAAATACAGAGGATGATTTTTTATTTAACTCAGCAGTTTGTATTAGTTTTCCTTTCAGCATTCAAACTAATACTAAATTCAATATTATTGTGAGATATATTGTCTCCTTATCTCTTGGAAAATTCCATTGAAGTTAATGCGATAATTCTTCTTTATAGGATCTCAGAAAATGGGCCATTTTCTTCATTACCGGTAGATACAGGTGACCCAGGACACTGTGAACAGTGCAGTCCTTAAGCAGATGAGCCTGAACTGTAGAGGAAAATTAGCTGAGTAGTCCAGAGGAAGTAAGCCAGTAAGCATGGTGTTCCATGGTGTCTGCTTCAGCTTCTGTTTCCTGGTTCCTGCCTTCAGCTCCTTCTCAGGCTTTCCTCGGTGATGGTCTATAATGTGTAAACTGGAATTAAACCCTTTTCTCCCCATGTTTTTCAGGGTCATGATGTTTACCTCAGAATCAGAAAGTAGCTAGCACAAAAGGCTACTTATAATTCCAACATCCCAATGAAAGGACATCCCTAGAAGCTAGCAAGCAAGACTACAGCTACTGCCAGGCTATTAGGTGGGTGGAGAGACCTTGGCTCAAAATGTGGTGAAGAGCCAGTAATAATGATGAAGCTGAAGATCAAAGTTAGGCTTATATATTTGCATGTACTGGCACATAAATAAACCTGTATACATATTCACACGAAGTTACAATACACACACACACACACACACACACACACACACACACAAGCAGCACCAGTAGAAAAGAGAAAGATGTTGCATTGAGAGATGTATTATTTTAAAAAAAAAAGCAAAAAAAAAAAAAAAACCCAAAGCAACAACAACAAAAACTAGCATCAATTTCATTAGGTATAAATAACTTGAATTTGTTACAATAATGGAAATAATTCATTAAACCACTTCATAGTGACAGAATATTAATTGACAATGTAGGCTAGAGAAATGGCTCAGTGGTTTAGAGCACTGGCTTCTCCTTCAGAGGACCTGAGTTCAATCCAAAGCACTCACATGACAGCTAACAACATCCAAAACTCCAGTTCCAGGGGATCCAATACACTTTTTTTTTACCTTTTGGCCTTTTTACCTCTGAGGGAACTGCATGACACATATCCACATACATATATTCAGGCAACACTGTCATATACATAAAATAAATATAATAAATAAAATATTTAAAAAATAATTTAGAATGAAAAAAGTTATGTAACAAATAATTTGGTATTATTGAATTATGTTAAATATAGTGAAAATGAATTCAAATAATTTTAAAAGAAGCTAAAATTGTAAGAATGGATGCAGAGATATTGTCAAGGTCAGATGGAGTTAATTAAATAATGCTTCATTGTGATGGTGAACATTAATGAGCCTTGAACCAGTAGCAAAAAGTAGCAATTACTCCTGTTAAGAAAATTGCATTTACTAATGAATGAGAATAGCACAACTGACTAACTTGGCTGAATTACCTTGTTATTCCTATAAAAATTTCCAGCTATGACAATGTATGGTAGTACTACAATTTATCAGTTTAAGCACCTTTGTAGGATCCATCACACATCATCACGAGTTTTCTCATTGATGTGCATATTTTTTAAATTTTTTTTAATTTAATTTATTTTTGTATGTATATGAATGTACTGTCTGCATGCAGGTTTGTGCACCCATGTCGTGCAATGCCACGGAGGTCAGAAGAGGGCTTCGGATTCCCCTGGAACTGGAGTTCTCCTGGAATTGGAGTTTTGGACGGTTCTCGGCCGCCATGTGGGTGCTGGGAATCGAACCCGGGTCCTCTGCAAGAGCGGTCGGCGCTCTTAACCGCTAGGCCATCTCTCCAGCCCCCTGATGTGCATATTTTAGTTAGCTGATAAAATAAAGGAAAATTAATATCAGACCCAAGGTATCATTGATGGATGGGAGACAAACCCTGGCTTCCAGAAAACTTGTAGGAGCTAGTACTACCCATAGAGAGTTTATCACCCTAAAGCAGACAATAGAAATTGTTGGCTAAGTACTATAATTTAAAAATATATGAAAACATTTGTATATTCTGAATTTGGGCTTCTTATAACCTTTTAAATTGTCATTTAGGTAAAATGGATACGTAAACCTTTCTGGCCCATAAAAGAAAATAGAGAAAGGCTTTAAAGAGTAGAGCCTTGGGCTGGAGAGATGACCTAGCGGTTAAGAGTGCCGACCACTCTTGCAGAGGATCTGGGTTTGATCCCCAGCACCTACATGGCGGCTGAGAACCGTCTGTAACTCCAATTCCAGGAGAACTCCAGTTCCAGGGGAATCCGACACCCTCTTCTGACCTCCGCGGCATTGCACAACACAGGTGCACAAACCTACATGCAGACAGTACCTTCATAAACATATAAAATAAATAAGTAAATAAATAAATAAATAAAAGAGTAGAGACTGTTAAGTAATTCATCGAATGTCACGCCTTCAAACAATACTGGTTATTATCATTGCTCCCCCATGACTTCATGGCAAGATCCTATTGCTGAATATACTCTATATATGAGTTATAGAAGGAACATGGAAAAATCAAACTGCTATTAACTTTGAAGCTTCATTACTGGCTGGCTTTTTTAGTGTTGGAAGATGCTATGTGTGCTACCAAAGAGAAAAATAATTATCAGCATTAAGCGGCCTTGAACCCTACACTTACAATAATTCTTGGCCTGGCAAGTAATTCCCAATGCTACAGTAGGGGCCCTAATGTTATAGGAGTAATGAAGAACATTCCCATTGTGTTTAATGCCCACTCATAAGACAGAACCCATACCTGGCACTGTTTCAGGTCCAAGCCTTATAGCTACACAGGTGAATACAGTGTACATGGAAGTAATTTTAACTGACTTTTAATGATGTTATATTCATAGATTACAACATCTTTTAGCTTTCATCAGAAAAGTTTTTTCTTGTCAAAGATGTAGATGAATAGTGCATAACCAGTGAACATGCGGAAAATAGGAGACTATGTTTTGGCCTCAAATAGGATATCTATATCACATCTTTTTGTGGATGGGCAGTGAATGGATATAAGGAAACCACACGTTCCAGGGAGAACAGAGCAGTTGCACTTATGAACCACAGTGTGTTTTAATGCTGCTTCTTCTCATTTTGACATACATAAAAAAATCAAGACTGAGCCTTTGAAATTGTGATCAGGACAAAACCAGAAGCACAGACACAAGCAAGAGAACAGGGGAAGTTTGATTTCTGACAGAAATACAGGAAACAGAAAAAGTCATTAGATTTATGTACGGCAGTATCTAATTTCAGATGTTTGAATACGGGCATCTGTGAACATGGAGTAAAGGGAAGACACTTCATATCATTATGTTCTACAAATGATGGTAAAGATTCAGAGCTAGTTAGACCTGGTTGCTTAGTGCAGTGGTTTGAATGAGGAATATTTCCCATAGACGCAAATAATTTAACACTTTGTCCCCAGTGTTGTATGGGAGGTCATGATGTTTTCATAAGGAGTCTGATTGCTCTAGGCAGTCTACCATTGGAAGTGGGGTGTATTGGTTCACAGATGCACCCCTCTTCACTTCACTCTCTAATTTGTGTGTGTGGTTGAAGATATGGATGCTAAAGCTTTACGTTCCTACCACAATGCCTGTTGTTGATGCCCATGCTACTCCACTTTGATGGACACTTATCCTCTGGAGCCAATACACCTATCCTTCCAATTTCCTACATAGTCAAATTAATATGTATGCAAAGGTGATGCTAACTATTCTAGGAGCTGGACAAATGACTATTCCAGAAGTCTTAGATTCATTTTCCAGCACTACATGGCCTTTAACAGCTACCCATAATTCCAGTTCCAGGGAATCCATTGTCATTCTGACCTCCATAGGAATTGCACAACATGAGTGCACTTACATACATGAAAAATACCCATACACATACTCAAAAAATAAAAATAAATAAAATGTTTTAAACTTTAATTTCCAGATGTCAGAAGCATTAAAATAGATATCCTATTCCCAGAGAAAGGATTTTTTTTCTAATTCTAATATCAATAATAATTTAAGTAGAAGTAAAATGTTATATGATATCCCAGCTTGATTAAACCGTTTGATACCCAGAAGTAGGTGAAAAATATATGAAGATGCTCTCATCAGCACTGGAATAAAATAAATTACCAAAATTAAGTCATCTATTTTATCTAAATCTTGAAGTCAAGTACAGATTCTTATTTATTTTATTATGTTTTATTTCTTTACTTATTGAGAGTCAGAGTATCATTATCCCAGATATATTTTTGAATGTATTAATAACCAGAAGCTCACTTTGCAGAGCAGTATAACCCTGAAAAGATGTCCACTCAACCCCAAATCAGATGAAGGCCTAAAATTAACCACATCCAGCACTCTGATGAAGTCTTTGATGTTTTTATTGAAACACTTATTGTCAATCATAAATATATAAGGAAGTGATAAGAATAGCAAATGTAGCAGTATAAATATACTAATTTGCAAATGAAAACATAAGACAAATTGGAATCTGGTTATTTGAAATATTACATGGATTCTTGGATAAATAATAATACTGTACAAGTATCTGTGCAACTTAAGAGTGTCCTAAACCTTTCTAGAATTTAAATTAATATGCTGTCAATGTCATAAATAAATATTATAAATAAATGCCTTTAAATGGGTTATTGTCTTTTGCTTCCATTTTGACCATTATTATTTTGTTTGGGACATCTTTCCTGTCATAGTAATTTTCCACACTTATATCAACATTTGACCCTTTCTCATAGTTCGGCTACATCTATCTTCTTAACACTGACAGATTCAACATCATAACAATCATCTGTTTCATTCATAAATCCCATTTAGAGCCAATTCCATTTTAACATCTTTCATGTTCCCCTCTTTCTTATTCTTCTGTCCTTACCAAATGTTACATGATCTTATGCCCAGCAGACAAGGATAGAAAATAACTACTTAAGTGAAGTAACACAGTCCCAGAAAAACAAACGACAAATGGTATCTCTCATATGTGGATGCTAATACCAATAACCCAGTTATAAATATTTCTTGTGGAGAGGGATGCATATTAAAAGAACAACAACAGAAAGATTGCACCAGAAGGCTGACTGAAATGGTGACTCGGGAAGGGTGGGAGGGGTGGGAGAGGGACACGGGTGTATATTCGATTGGTGCATGTTTAATTGACATGAGTTCAACAAGTATCCAGTTTTGCCCAGACTCTGTCTACAGGATACATGGTGTTTTAGGACTTAGTAAAAGTAAATATGTGCATATTGGACAACATTGGTTTGAAGACTGATAAAAACGGTAATGCATCTGAGTTAATTGGTGATATAAATTGCTCTTGTCCACATTAGCTTTAACTAAAATCTGTATAACAATTACTTTGGGATTGGTATAAACAAATGTTCTCTATAATTTTGCTGTCATATAGTATCACCTGGTAGCAATCTCTTTCACCTATAGGATGATTTAACTCAAAAATGAACTTTGTTTCCCAAGTTAATCACATACAGTAACCCAAAACAGCATGGGTGAACTTGATGAAATCTGTGCCTTGATTCCACCCTATAGGTATGTATAAAACAACTGCTTTTTTGAGACTCATGGGTCAAAACTAAACACCTTAAATAAAAAAGGGGGATATAGATAGATATGAAAACTTTTTGTCAAAAAACCTTGCAACCCAAATCTTAAAACTAACTATGGGAAAGGATTTGTATGTTCCAACAGGCCAGAGTATCACCAACTTAATGGCTGAGAAAGAAAATGCAGCTTTGCAGTGAGTAGGATGTACCAGAAAGTGCCAGCAGAAGGATTGACTCCTCTGCGCATTGAAGGGAAGAAATGCCTCAGATTGCTGCAGACATCAGGCCCCTCTGTGGATCCTACTAGTAACAACTATTTTTTAATGATTCCTAACGAAGCTTACCTTCTAGGTGCTGCAAAGGTTTTAATACAAGAGACTTTCTTAACTCCCCCCCATAGAATAAAGAGAAATAAGAGGATGATGAGGTCATTCTCCAGCTGTAGATTGGAACCAGCTGTTATAGAAGTGTTCTCTTGTAAAATCAGTAAAACTGCCTTCTTTAATTGACTAATGGACATAGAAACTGTGAAAAGGATTATTTTCTATTCAGAACCAAATATAATGCTAAAGTCTCCTTAAGCTATGCACCTAAACAAAATATATCAATACAGGAGCTCTGACATCAACAATGGATTATTCTACCAAGGAGATGTTGGCCAGGGGATCCAAGCCCCCACAAATGGTAAAGGCTCCTTGCCTCCTAACTGGGATATCTGCAGGAAGAGAGGCGATAAGGCCCTGCTGTTGAAGACCTGATACAAACATGGAAAAGATGTATGGAGACCGCACTTGCAAGTATACAGATGGTCTCTGGGATGCCAGAGAGTGTTACCAAAGACCACTAAACCAATAAAGCAAATATAGGTCTCCTTGAGTCAAGCAAGACTCCTCCGTCAGCACCAGCTACACCTCATCTGCCTGGAAATACTGTGCAGCAGTGGCAGCCATATGTCTGTATATCCCAAATCTAATTGGCTATTGGCTCTCTCCTTGGAGGAATAACCCACGGCTGATGTCACAAGCTTACATCCTCTAATGGTTAGGAGATGTTATAAACCACACGAAGACCCTGCCATACTTGACAGAAGAAAATGTAGATCATGAATTGACATACCATCCAAACATCTGTGTCTATACCAAAGTAACCTACCATAACAATTAGTACTGTTTAAATACCCATATATCTAATTGTGTGTGCTTCATTAGTAGGATCGAAAGGCTATATATTATACTGTTTAAATACCTAAATATCTAATTGCATGTGCTTCATTAGTAGGATCGAAAGGTTATGCCTGGACAAGCTGGCAGCCCATGAAAGAAAACAGCCAGAACTGACTAGAGACCAAGACATCAGCTCCAGAGAAAGTAGAGTGTTTTGCTTCTCATCCACCTGTGCCCCTTTTCTAAGCCTAGGGAACAATCTGCGGAAGAGGGGGCGTGGTAGAATGTAAGGGCTGCGATTGGGGTTAATGGTGAAACTACAACAATATAGACTGGACACTCATTTGATCAACTTGATTGAACATACAAGCCCCCCCTGCTGGGTGGTGGGACCCATGAGCTGTGTGGGTTTGGGCACAACTGCTTGCAAATTGGTTTTACATGAAGGATGCTTGTACTCACAAATTATCACTTATTGTTAAAAAATGTAAACAAAACAAAACAGAAAAACAGAGAAAGATGCAGAAAACTTATGGCAGAATGCATGATCTGGGATGGGTAGGGGTGGGGTGGGGGGAAGGGAAGGGGATATATGCCTGAACTGAATTGGAAAATGATGTAAGAAATACACAAAGCATCAATAAATAAAAAAAGAAAATAACTACTCACTTTACTTTGCCCATAGTATGTGCAATAAATAACAGAAGCTTGATGACTTGTCATGGATAAAATTTCACAGTCATCTCTTTTAAAATAAAAGAAATATAATTGATGATTCAGGATAAACATCAGTTGATTTTGAACTGATTTGTGACTAGATGAACTATAGCAGTGAAGTTTGTTAACTGTTCTATGAGCATTGTTGAGAACTGGTGTTATTAACTATTTCTGTGGAACAGAAATGCATGCATAACAGTACATTCTATAGGAGGACTGCTTGCCATTTATAATATTGACAAATATATAATATTCACAATTTCAAATATAATTCAGTAGTTGTTATTTGCCTATAACAAATGTCTTTATTCTCTCATGAAAAGTGGGCGAAAAGACCAAAAAAAAAAAAAGTGGGTATTGTAATCAGTGTGTAAACACTATGTATCAATCAAATGCTAAAATCAATGTATGATTTTCATGAGACAGTGCATATTATTTTACATGAAGTCAGCTGAACTGGAAAAAACTGATAACATTTGCCTTATTAAAATCCCACTAATTTTTGAATTATACCATACAATGTCGGTATTGACTCACTGCTTCACGAAGACAAGCCAGTCTAGATGAGTTACAACAGAATTCTTCAGTATAGCTCCACAAAATCATAGCTTGTAGATTTCATAGACCCTCAGTAAGCCAGTAAGTCATTTCTCTTTAATTTATCTGAACTACTAACATTGGTGAGATTATGAACTTTATATTTGGATATTTACCTGCACATTTTCTACTATAATTTGCAAAGTTTGATTATTTTTTGCAAATACCAGTCACAAAGTGTCAGTGTAATAGAGTTAAGAAACTTTAGATCTGTGCTGAGGATGTACGAGTCCCTGCTCACCTGGAATCTGGAAGGCCAGCGAAGGAAAGAACAGTGCTCAGCTTGTTGCTGCTAATTCAGATGCAACAATTTCACTGAAATAAAATTTCAATTTATTTACATTCTAGGATGAGGTTTTGTCTATTTTAAAAATAAATATGATGTATTTTTATCAAATCCTTCTAATATTCACTCTCTCCAAATCCTCAGTAATCAAAATACAAATGTCTAAATCAAAAGACTAAATAAAAATATTACTTACAAACCTGACTTCATTGAATATTTAAATTATTACTGCAGGGGGCTAAAGAGATGGCTCAGCTTTTAATAACAGTAGCTGCTTTTGTAGAGGATGCTGGTTCGATTCCCAGCACCCACATGGTGGCTAATAATTATCTGTTACTCCAAATTCAGAGGATTCCAACTCCCTCTTCTGACGTATAACATTTCACAGTACACTGTGCACTTACACAGGTGGAGGCAATGCACTTCGTTTAGTTGTTTAACTGGAGTTGAACAATTAAACAGTCCATTTAAGACATTTTTTCCTTTTCTCCCACTTTATTTCATATTCCCAATGCAATACACAATAACAACTCCTCTCACTTAAATTCAGAACTCTACAGAGTTCCTGAAAGTGTTTCAGCAAAGGGATGGTAGTGTCAAAAACAGGGAGGTCACTTGGGCTGGTACTGGAGATGTACCATGAAGAATGTGTGAGGAAAACCAACAGCAAGTCAGGAACTGATGACTTGCTTGTGTAAAAGTTCTCATGCCTGAGGCATGAGAACTTTACACAGAGACTCTCTTGGGGTGTCCAAAATGCTAATGGAAAGCATTGGTTGATTCTACTTTTCCAAACTGTGGGTTGATAAAGATGTAGCAATGAAGCATGCCAAAATCTCAAATTAACCAAAACCACGGAATGGAATCACGTAAAAAGTTTATTTTAAAATGACAAAGCTAAGTGCTCGCTTAAAATGTATATTCATTTTTCTCTAATCTCCTGATGACACAAATGGATTTAAAATTAGCAAAATGGAGCTGAGATTTATCGTTCATATCTGCAATCTCAGTACTCGAAAAGTTGAGGAAGGAGGAGTTTGGCGAGATTGAGGCCATCTGAGAGACCCAATGAGACCCAGGACATACATACATTCATATGCATGGAAACATATGTAACATATGTGAGTAAAATTTGTCAAATGAGATATTTTTAAATGATGTCTAATTCTTCCTGTTAGCTTTATGCTTTTAATATTTTTATTCTTTGCAAACATTATATATTCTGCCATTATGCTAAGTGAAGTAACACAGTCCCAGAAAAGCAAAAGGCAAATGGTTTCCCTCACTTATGGATGCTAACACCAAATCCCCAGCTGAAAGTCAAGCTGAACATCATTATTGTTATATTTCTTTTAATCTGAAAGCAACTATGTTGTTGTAATGTAAATCTCTTAATGGGCTCTAGAATTGACCCACCACATATTTTTAGATTCAGGAATTACTGTATATGGGTGGAAAGTATGTATCCATATTTGAGAGTAATATAAAATTACAGGAGGAAAATGTGAATTCCTAAGCCTAAGAAAAGACAGAGAAAGAAGCAGGACAGTATTTAAGAATGCATTGATCTGTCGGGGTGGGTGGGGGGGTAGGGTGAAAAGGGAAAATATGTCTAAATTGAACTGACAAAATGATGTCTGAAATACACAAAACTTCAATAAAAAATATATTAAAAAGCAAAATATTATATATTTTGTATAAAATGTATTTTGAGCTTATCCAAATCCCGCTACCTTACTCTAAACTTTAATCAGAAGCTAACTCATCTCCCTACTGACTACATGTCTTCTTTTTTAATAACTAGTATTAACAGACCCCTGAATTGTGACCATACACAAATATACAGGGAGCTATCCATTGGTTTTTTTTTTATTGGTGCTTTGTGCATTTCATACATCATTTTCCAATTCAGATCAGGCATATTTCCCTTTCCCCTTCCCCCTACCCCACCCATCCACGGATCATGCATTCTGCCACTAACTGTCATGCATCTTTCTCCAGTTTTTTTTTGTTTTCATTTTTTATCTCTAGTGATTATCCTGAGTACAACATCCTTCATATGAAACCAATTTGAGGCGTTGTGCCCAAACCCCACAAGCCCCACCATGCATCAGGGGGTGAGGGGTTGTATGTTCAATCAAGTTGATCAAATGAGTGTCCAGACTACATGCTGTAGTTTCACACATTCACCCCAATCGCAGCCCTTTACATTCTACCACCCACTCTTCCTCAGGTTGTTCCCTAGGCTTAGAAAAGGGGCCACAGGTGGATGAGAAGCAAAACAATTACTTTCTTGGAGCTGTTGTCTTGGTCTCTAGTCAATTCTGGCTGTTTTCTTTCATGGGCTGCCAGCTTGTGCAGGCATATCCTTTTGATCCTACTATGAAGCACATGCAATTAGATATATAGGTATTAAACAGTACTAATTATTATGGTAGGTTTACTTTGGTATAACACAGATGGTTGTATGGTATGTTAATCCATGATATTAAATTTTCTTCTGTTAAGTATGACAGGGTCTTCGTGTTGTGGTTATAACCTCTCCTACCATTAGAGATTGTAAGCTTGTGGCATCAGCCGTGGGTTATTCCTCCAAGAGAGAGCTAATAGCCAATTAGATTTGGGATATACAGACATATGGCTGCCACTGCTGCACAGTATTTCAGGCAGGTGAGGTGTAGCTGGTGTTGACAGAGGAGTCTTGCTTGACTCAAGGAGCCTATATTTGCTTTATTGGGTTTAGTGGCTTTGGTAACCACTCTCTGGCATTCCAAAGACCACTTATACACTTGCAAGTGCGGTCAACATCCCATCTTTCCCATGTTTATATCAGGTCTTCAACAGCAGGGCCTTATCGCCTCTCTTCCTGCAGATATCCCAGTTTGGAGGCAAGGAGCCTTTACCTTTTGTGGGGGCTTGGATCCCCTGGCCAACATCTCCTTGGTAGAATAATCCATTGTTGATGTCAGAGCTCCTGTATTAATATATTTTGCTTAAGTGCATAGCTTAAGGAGACTTTAGCATTATATTTGGTTCTGAATAGAGAATAATCCTTTTCACAGTTTCTATGTTCATTAGTCAATTAAAGAAGGCAGTTTTACCGATTTTACAAGAGAATACCACTATAACAGCTGGCTCCAATCTACAGCTGGAGAATGACCTCATCATCATCATGTTTCTCCTTATTCTATAGGGGGGAGTTAAAGTCTCTTGTATTAAAACCTTTGCGGCACGTAGAAGGTAAGCTTCATTAGGATTCATTAAAAATAGTTGTTACTAGTAGGATCCGCTGAGGGGCCTGATGTCTGCATCAATCTGAGGCATTTCTTCCCTTCAATGCCCAGATGAGTCAACCCTTCTGCTGGCACTTTCTGATACATCCTACTCACTGCAAAGCTTCATTTTCTTTCTCTGCCATTAAGTTGGTGATACTCTGGCCTGTTGGAACATCCAAATCCTTTCCCATAGTTAGTTTTAAGATTTGGATTGCGGGCTGGAGAGATGGCCTAGCGGTTAAGAGCACCGACTGCTCTTGCAGAGGACCCGGGTTCGATCCCCAGCACCAACACGGCGGCTGAGAACCGTCTGTAACTCCAATTCCAGGAGAACTCCAGTTCCAGGGGAATCCCACACACTCTTCTGACCTCCGCAGCATTGGATGAGACAGGTGCACAAACCTACATGCAGAGAGTACATTCATGCACATACAAAAATAAAAAAAAATAAATAAAGATTTGGATTGCAAGGTTTTTTGACAAAAAGTTTTCATATCTATCTATATCCCCCTTTTTATTTTAGGTTTTTATTTTTGACCCATGGGTCTCAAAAAAAAGCAGTTGTATTATACATACCTATAGGGTGGAATCAAGGCACAGATTTCATCAAGTTCACCCATGCTGTTTTGGGTTACTGTTTATACCAATCACAAAGTAATTGTTATACAGTTTTTATTAAAGCTACTGTGGACAACAGCAATTTATATCACCAATTAACTCAGATGTATTACCGTTTTTATCAGCCTTTAAACCAATGTTGTTTAATATACACATATTTCCTTTTACTAAGTCCTAAAACACCATGTATCCCATAGACAGAGTCTGGGCAAAACTGGATACTTGTTGAACTCAAGTCAATTAAATATGCACCAATTGAATATACACCTGTGTCCCTCTCCCACCCTCCCACCCTTCCTGAGTCACCATTTCAGTCAGTTTTCTGATGCAATCTTTCTGTTGTTGTTCTTTTAATATGCATCCCTCTCCACAAGAAATATTTATAACTGGGTTATTGGTACTAGCATCCACATATGAGA
>VZQC01015256.1:988951-1110182 GCA_009823505.1 Rhizomys pruinosus | reverse complement strand
AGAATGCATGAGATTATTTCAATCTTTTTGTATTTGTTGAGTTTTTCCCTGTGTCCCAGTATATGATCTATTTTGGAGAATGTTCCGTGGGGTGCTGAGTAGAAAGTGTATTCTCTGGTGTTTGGGTGGAATATTCGATAGATGTCTGTGAGGTTCATTTGGTGTATTGTTTCATTAAATTCAGATGTCTCTCTGTTTATCCTTTGTCCTGTTGATCTGTCTAAAGGACGTAGTGGGGTAATGAAATCCCCTACTATTAGTGTGCTGAGGTTAATCTGAGCCTTGAGATCCTGAAGAGTTGTCTTTACAAAGTTTTGTGCGCCGGCATTTGGTGCATATATATTCATGATTGTGAGATCTTCATCGTCGATTGTTCCTTTAATGAAGATATAATGGCCCTCTTTGTCTCTTTGGATTTCTTTTGCTTTGAAGTCTATTTTGTCTGATATTAGAATAGTGACACCTCCTTTCTTTTTGGTACCATTTGCTTGGAATGTTTTCTTCCATCCCTTCACCTTAAGTTGGTGCCTGTCCTTGAAATTGAAATGGGTTTCTTGCAGACAGCATATAGATGGATTTTGTTTCCTAATCCATTCTCCCAGTCTATGCCTTTTGATTGGGGAGTTCAGCCCATTAATATTTAAGGTTATAATTGAAAGATGGATTTTTTTCCATTCACCTTATTATCCATTTCGACTTTTACTCTCTAATTCTACTCCTATGTTTATATTTCTATTAGTTTCTTTTCCTAGGTGCTTGAGGATAGCTGCTCCTCTCTTCTGCCCTTTGAATTGCTTCAAACATTTTCTGGAGAGTTGGTTTTCTGGACATGTATTCTATCATCTTCTTTTTGTCTTGGAAGATTCTTCTCTCTCCTTCAACTGTAATTGACATTTTTGGTGGGTAATGTATTTTGGGTTGGCATCCATAGTCCTTTAAACCTGGGAATGCTTTACTCCATGTTCTTGCTTTCATGGTTTGTGCCGAGAAGTCAGTTGTAATTCTGATGGGTTACCCTTTGTATGTGACTTCTTTTTCTTTTGTGGCCTTCAGAATTTTATCTTTGTTTTGGGCATCTAGCATTTTGACTATGATATGGTGTGGGGAGTTTCTTTTCTGATCTTGTCTATTTGGAGTCCTGTGTGATTCTTGTATTTGAACAGATTTGTCTACTTTTAGTTTGGGGAAATTATCATCTATTATTCTGTTGAAGAGCTGATCAATACTATTCTCTTGAGATTCTTCTCCTTCCTCTATTCCTATGATGTGGAGGTTTGATCTTTTCATAGTGTCCCATATTTCCTGGTTGTTCCCGTTTTGTGTACTTTAAAATTTTTCATAACCTTTATTTGAGTTTTTTCTTGCTCTGTGTTATCTTCCAGATCTGATATTCTTTGTTCTGCTTCCTCCATTCTATTTCTGAGGCTTTTTCCTTTCCTTTCTTCCTGGTTGGATAAGTGTTCTATTTCCTTTTTCATTTTATCCTGTGATTCCTTTAATATACCCATTTCCTTTATGAATTTCTCAATCTCTTCTTGGTACTCTTTACTTCGATGGTTGGCTTCCTTTTTCAGTGTTTCTACTTCCTTGAGGTGTTTGTCTTTTTCTCTCTTGTTCTTTCTGTAGATTGTCAATCTCTTCCTTTAGTTTGTTATTATATCCCTCTAGGTCCTTTTTGAGTTTTTCATTCTCTCTCTTTACTTCTCTGAATTCTTCTTTATGTTCTTTAATTTCTCTGCATAAGTCTGCAATTAGTCCTCTAAGGTCTGCTTCTGGGATCACCTCCAGGGGGATCTGATTGTAGCTGTCTCCTACGGAGTTTGTAGAGCTTGGTGCGGAATTATCCTGCACCTTTTCCATGTCTTCTCTTCGTCGTCTCCCTGGCATGTGTGTTTCCCTTTTGTGATTCAAATCCCAAAAGCCTTTTCAGTTTGTTGAAGGCTGAAAGCTTGTTTTATTTTGCTTGCCTCCTTCCAATGCTTTTTTTTTTTTTTTCTTCCCTCCTCCTTGTTTATAGAGTGTTGACTTGTCTAGGTTTCAGGGTTTCACTTTTGTTTATATATTGGATACTGGAAGTCTCTTCCTTTCCTGTTCTGAATTTTCTCTTAATCCACTGGATACTCTCTCCTCAATTCCAGTTGTTGGGGAGAGGGGTATAGGAGGGATAGTGTATTCCTGACTTAGCTCTCGCCCCAGTACCTGCCTGGAACAGTGGCGGGCTGCTCCTGACCCCTGCGCAGGACCAGAGTATGGCATCTGTGCCTGACCCTAAACCCAGGATCTCCTCCCACTTGTGACTACTGGGGGGACGGGGCCACCCAGCCGGGCAGCCACGCTCTGGCGGGATTTAGGGGTCCAATCTAGGTCCGCCACCCACTGGCCCCTCTGCCACAACTCAGCAAATCAATTGTCCTGCACCCGTGGGTCAATGCCCTAAGTTTTTACCTGCATGAAGCAGTGGCAGGCTGCTCCTGACCCCTGCGCAGGACCAGACTATGGCATCTGCCTAAAGTTCCAATTTTATTATAGAACTCTCTATTCTACATTAAATCCTCTATTACACATTAAATTCAGAAAGTTTTAAGGGGAGAAAATACGTTTAATATTTATTAAAATTCATCAGTGGAGAAGAATTCAGTGATTCATTTTAGAGATACAATCTCCCTTTACTACCAGCTGGCATGGCACTCACTATGTAGACCAGGCTTATCTCTATCTTACAAAGATCTTCCTGCTGAGTGTTGTTACTACAGATGTGTGCCACTAAGATGATTTTTTTATTAAAATCATTTATTAACATTGCTTCCTTTAAAAAGTAATTTTATTTTATTACAAGTTTTTCCACAACTTTCAGAATTTGAAAGGGAGTGAATGGCAAACAAATGGCACATTAATTTTGAAGCTTGGCCACAGAGGTTTTTTTTTTTTTTTTTTTTTNGTTTGAGCTCCATTACTCATGCTAAGTGACTCAAAACTGCTCCTAACTCCTGCTCTAGGGGATCCACTGCCTCTGGCCAATGTAGGCACCCATACACATGTCCACATACCCATACAGACACACACAGACAGACACACAGACATATACAGACACACACACACACACACACACACACACACACACACACAAACATGCTTTTTTTTTTGAGACATGGTCTCTCTGTTTTAATTCCAGCTGGTTTTGACCTCACAGAGATCTGCCTGCCTCTGCCTCCCTGGAATTAAAGGCGTGTACCACCATGCTCAATCATATGTATAATTTAAAAATAAAGCTGGGCATGGTGGTGCACCACCTTTAATCCTAGCACTTGGGAGGCAGAGGCAGGTGAATCTTTGTGAGTTCAAGGCCAGCCTGGTCTACAGAGTGAGTTCCAGGACAGCTGGGGCTATAGGGAGACCCTGTCTTAAAAACACCAAATAAAATAAAATAAAATAAATCTTTAAAAAAAATTAAATATGAGTTAGTAAGATGGCTCAGAATGCAAGGGCACCTGTTACCAACCCTTAACACATACAGAAACTTAGCACTTGATGAAATACAGTAAATGCCTGTATGGGTGTTAACATGAAAGCCAATAACTAATACAGTCTAAAAAAGTAAGAGAAGGAAACAAATGAGCATATAACAAAATGCAGTATTTGAAAATTATATCAATTTATTTTTTTTGTTTGTTTGTTTTTTGTTTTTACAAATCAGGTGGTTGTGCTTATATTTAGAAGCTCAAATTGGGGTTAGGATAAGGTACACTGATACTTTAGAAAAGTAATCAAATGCTATCCTAGAGATTCAGTCCTCCTGAGACCTGGAACTGCAAATGTTAGAGAACTTCCTTGTATCCTGAAGAAGAGACAAATCCTTTTCAAGGCACAGACATGGACCCAAGTTAAATGGTCCGAGAGAATACAGACATCAAAAGAAGACTTAAATTGCTGCCATACTCCAGGAATGCATTCATCCTCCACTCTGCTTGACCCTCACGTACTATAAGAGGAATGTGGAACTGTGGTTTAGAATAGCAGACCAAAGCTTCAGAGTCATGTGATGGAATTATGGTTTCAACTCAGGAGAATTGGCCACAGGTCCAGGTTTATGTAAGGGGGCCTCAGCTCCAGCACCCAAGATGCAAACACGGCTCAGGCTCACAGGAAGGAACCCTGGCTCCAGTTCGTAGAAGGGAACCAAAGCTGTAGGTCCATAGGAGAGGGTTTCAGCTTCAGCACAGAGGAGGGGACCACAACTCCAGTTTCACAGAGAGAATCACCACTCAGCACACAGAAGAGGGCCATAACTCTGGATGACAGGAGGTGACTATGATTCTGATTAAGGTGAGGGGACCACAGTTCTGGTTTACAGTAGGATACCACCATTCCAAGTTCATAATAGTTGACCAGAGCTCCAGCTTACAGGAAGGGACTATAGCTTCAGCTCCCAAGAGCATTCCACAGTTCCAGCTTGAAGGTGGGAACCACAATTCTAGTTCACTGAATGGTACCTCAGCTCCACGTCACAAGAGGGAACAACCCTCCAGGTTCAGGTCCAGATTCACAGGACTGGAACCTCAGTTCCAGCTCTCAGGAGGGGAACATAACTCTCCCAGCCATGATTTTTAAGTAACTGGGAAAATACTTGATTGTATCAAGAGGAAAGAAACATTGTTTTTTACAAGAATATTTCTGCAGGGAAATAGGAAGTTTCATCATCCTTAAAATATGTTTCTATGTGTATATTCTTAGGAAATTTCACTTTTATTTCTTTCCCAGTTCAGTTCTGTCTCTGGTCTTTTTTTAAAATTTTATTTATATTTTATGTGTATGAATGTACTGTCTGTATGTAGGTTTGTGTACCTGTGTCCTGCAATGCTTTGAAGGTCAGAAGAGGGTGTTGGATTCCCCTGGAATGGGAGTTCTCCTGGAATTGGAGTTACATTCGGTTCTCAGCCAACATGTGTGTGCTGGAGATGGAACCCCGTTCCTCTGCAAGAGCAGTTGGTGCTCTTAACTGATAGGCCATCTCCCCCGCCCCTCTAGACTTTTCTTGATTCTCATTAATCCTAGGTGTGTGCACAACATTCTTTATTTGTTCTCTTATTTTGGCATTTACAACTGTATTTACTCAATCTAAGGATCAGAATGAATCATTCTATGCTTTTAACCTCATACCAGCTATCCTCCTCTTTCTGCAAGATTTTGGTACTCTTTCTACTGTGGGAGTTCATAGAGATGCTGTTTCCCAATCCTAAATATCCAAAACTGTACCAGTAGAGACAAATATATTTTGAAGTATTCCTTTACTATTAGAGTGTGTGTGTGCATAAGGAATGCACAAGTACTATACAGGGTGCTTGTAGTAGTCAAAGAGAAGCTTTGGGGTATTAATGCTCTTCTTGCACTGTGGGTTCTAAGGATCAAAATCAGGATTTCAGAATGGTGAAGGAAACGGTGATGATTTCTAACTCAAGAATGATTTTAACATATTCCTCTCTATCTACATTCTAACACATTCCTGTCTCTCCTGTTCTTTCAACAACCATAAATTATTGAGTAATTTTAAGTGCAGCTATTGTTCTACTGTCTTTAGAACATCGATGTAGTGTTTTCTGGGTTTTCATCCATGATTTCTGAAGTTACCTTTAAAAATAATGAAAACAGCTGGAAAGATTGCTCAGCAGTGAAGTGCACTGACTGCTCTTGCAGAGGACCCGGGTTCAATTCCCAGCACCTACATGGTGATTAAGAACCGTCTTTAGTGCTGGGCAGAGGCAGGATCTCTGTGAGTTCAAGGGTAGCCTGGTCTACATAGCCAGTTCCTGCCACACCAACTCTAGCGTCACCTGTGTGAGCAATGATGAAAGTCATAATAACAGATCGAGATATGTGTCTTTTGAGGCTAAACTCCCTGGTGGTCCCTGACAGAATGCTCGGCCTTAGCTTCTAAGATCACGATGTGCTACAAAGATGTTATGCTTCTTGAGTGTTGGACTTCGCACACTGTCTTGTGATTCTTTTCCTGAGCTCAGCGCAACCTCAGTCGCAGACAAGGGACAGTAAAATTTTTCTGGAAATAAATCAGGTGAACAGAAGCTTCATGAACCTAAGCAAAATCATACAGAGAAATAGAATCTAAAGGCTCCTTTGTCCTAGAAGCCCCGACAAAGATATTATGAATGAAAAACAATACACTGAGTGATATCATAGGTCAGTTACAAATAATAAAAGTGTTTTTCCAGATTTAATAAGAATAAAGGCTCAGTCCTTTAAGCAGGAAGCTACATCTGATAAAATTAGTAAGATAAAAGTCTTAGTTACAGTTATGCATGTTAAAATGTAATACTTAGAGGCACGTGGCGGGTTTCTCCTTTAAGAAAAACAGTACTAATTAAGAGGCTTTCCCAGGCTTTGGCTTGAATTACAGCCTAGAGATAACAAGCAGCCTTGAAAAAATCAGGCTCCAGGAAGGATGAGAAACACCAAATTGGAACTTCTAATCAAAGACAAACTGTTTATGGTTTGTGGTTTTAGGACTGATGTTCTGTTGCTTATCTCCCCTGCCCGATTGATGTGTACATTTATCTGACTTGCTGTCCTTGGAAACCCAGGTGTGAGCTCCTTTGGTAATGAGCCTTTTGTTCCTGAGAGAAGAGTGCTAACTCTTACCTGCTTTCACTGCTTTTGTATAAAAACTTTGACTTGCTCTCAGTAAAGTGCAGCAGATTCAAAAGCCGTTTCTGGTGTTGTTTCTGACTGACATCGCCTAATCTGTGACTTCCTATCCAAGACCTTGGTTCCCACAGGCAGAGGGAACCCTCCGGCTGGGATGGTCTGCAGCAAGTTCCAGGTCATCTGGGGCTACAGGAAGACCCTATCTGTCTTAAACACACACACACACACACACATACACACACACACACACACACACACACACACACACATACACACACACAAACACACACACACGAAGAAGTTTCAGCCAGATCCCAACACTTGTGAGGCAGAAGCAGGCGGATTTCTGCGAGTTGGAGGCCAGCCTGGTCTACATAGTGAGTACCAGGACAGCTGAGGCTACAGGGAGACCCTGTCTCAACAAAGACCCAGAAAATACAATAAATGAATAAAGAAAGAAAGAAAGAAAGAAAGAATAAACAAACAAATAAATAAATAGCAGTTTCCTGTGTAAAAAAATAAAAATGAAAACCAACTGGTATGAAACAATTTTTAGAGTGAATAATCATGATTAATTATAAATGTTAAAATATATAAAATGCTTCCAACAATTTAAAATTTTAAAATAATATTTCGATTTATAAGGTGACTCACAATATTTATTTCCAAAGTGTAGAAGTTTGGTGTTACGTAGTAATTTATTAGTAGGTTCACATATTTATACATATTTTATATATAAAAAGTATAGCACATTGTCTTACTTTGGTTATTTAATCAATTATTTAGTTATTGGGTTTCTTTTTCTTTTTTTATTTTATTTTTTTCACATAAATTTATTTTTATTTTTTAACAAATCTAGACCCATGTTCCCGCCCATTCTCCCACCCCGCCAGAGCTCATGTATTCTGCCAAACATGCTTTTCATCTCCTTCTCAGTCTTTCTCAATATTCTCCATGAGGAAGTTGACTGTTTTGAGCAGAAGTTCACTGTTTCAGTCAGTTCTTTGATGCAGTCCTTTCTGTTGTTGTTTTCAATATGCATTACACCCAACTGCTTTGGACAAAAGCTCAGGGGGCCCTACACAAGAAATACGTACAACTAGGTAATTGGCACTAGCATCCACAGATGAGGGATACCATTCGTTGTTTGCTTTTCTGGGACTGTGTTACTTCACTTAGCATGATGTCTTCTAGCTCCAGCCATTTTCCTGCAAATCTCGTGATGTCGTCTTTCTTTACTGCTGCATAGAACTCCATTGTGTAGATGTACCACATTTTCTCTATCCACTTGTGAGTTGAGGGGCATTTAGGTTGGTTCCAGCTCCTTGCTATTGTGAAGAGAGCTGCAATAAACATGGCCATGCATGTATCTCTGTGGTGTGGTGAGTCTTGAGGGTACATGCCCAGGAGAGGTGTGGCTGGGTCGGGTGGCAAGTTCATTCCCAGTCTTCCAAGGGTTCTCCACATTATTTTCCATAGTGGCTGTACGAGTTTACATTCCCACCAGCAGTTATTGGGTTTCTATAACAGCATTCATTCCAAGCTATGCCAAGAGCACTCATAATATTTTTCAAATTTAGGAAGAAAGAAATCAAGTTTGATTTGTAGATAAATTTCCACTACTTACTTTGAACACTGAACGTTTTTCTCTGTGATTGCTCAGTATTCTCTGTGATAATGCTGTTTGTTAACTGCTGTCTTTCTGCTATTTTACTGCAGCTAGTCAATATAAACACAACTCTTATTTTTTTGAACGACTTCAGTTTTTGTGGTCAGTCTCTCTTTTGGTCACCTCAATATGCCCACCATTATCGCTACTCTTATTTGTAAAACAAGTCAGAAGTAGAATTCATGTAAGTCAAGAATCTATTGTTTGATCGTGATTTAAATACTACAAGTGATCCCAAAATTATGACAAAGACAATAAAGTGGACATTGCTAGTTTTTCTTTCAAGGAGGTTAAGCAAGAAAGAAACTTACTTTCCTTAATGTCATTGTAAACTTTTTTTGTTTTCCTTTCATTCCTGCATTTAAATTTCTAGATTTTTTTTCAAAATTTTTATTATTTTCGTATGTGTATGAATGTACTGTCTGCATGCAGGTTTGTGCACCCGTGTCGTGAAATGCCTCAGAGGTCAGAAGAGGGCGTCGGATTGCCCTGGAACTGGAGTTAAAGATGGTTTTCAGCCGCCATGTGGGTGCTGGGGATCGAATCCAGATCCTCTGCAATAGCAGTAGGCCATCTCTCCAGCCCCAATTTTTTAAATTTTTGATGCAGATAACGATTATAAATGATCATGCCCTATTTTTGTTTGACAGTAATACCCAGATAGTACATCCATATCTTGAATTAATAGTACTGACTTTTAATAATACCCTTAAAATGAAAATACTTTTATTAAAATAGAGTAAATAACATAGTCCTATATTTTGACATAACAATTTGCTGGCTAACTATGCACTGAAGCCTTTTACATTAAAAAGGATCATCTGATGACAAAGCCAAACAAATTCAATTATATTTAAGTTGATGAATTGATTGTGCTTAGGCTAAAATTAGCTAATATCCGTGGCTAATAGTGCATCTGGTTTTATCCACCATACTTTTCTCCATTCTGGAAGCTCACATTTGATTCCAGGTTCTGCAAGCTTAGCAAAAAGTGCTGCAATAGCATCACCCAATTCAAATATTATGTCTGCCCCCCCACATTAGGCACCATGCTCCATTGAGTGGTATCAGTTATCTTTATTTTTCATAAGACACAACACAGGAATTAACCCTGCTCAGATAATGCTGGCCAGCACGTATTTTCCCCTTTATAGTGTCATTGTCAGGTTCCCCTTTCTTTTTCATGTGCCTGGAGTGAAGGTCCTTATCCAGATCTCTGTAGGTTGTGCTCCTCATCCTGTCACTGGCCCAGATTCAGAACTATGGAAGTGTACATTGTACCTGCTATTCCATCCTTCACCTTTCATCAAGGTTTCCATGGTTTCTGAAATCTAATTTATAATTATTCACAGATAATAAGATGTTTTCCAATTTGGTCCATTGCCTATGCTTTCTAATAGTTGTTTCCACACATCTCACACTTGTGCCAATTTCCAGAAAAATTGGACTGCTGTAATATTTTATTGAACAATTTCTGACACATTATTTTATGTGTTTTTTCCTTCTTTGTTTTCATAACTGTTCATATTAAGTTATTCTTCCAGGTTTTATTTTATAGCCTGAACTTGGAAGCTTTGCTTGACTTCCCAAAACAGATAGAAATTGTACATATGAATATTTCTTATGGAATTATTTTTCTCTCATGTTTTATATAGTTTTGCCTTCACTACACTAACCTACTTTCAACCATATATATATATATATATATATATATATATGAAAGGTCTCATAGCTATTGGGGAGTGGGAGACAAGGATGAGTTTCAAGTCCTGAAATATTTTTCTTTCCTCCAAGTACAGAAATTAGATGATCAAGAGATTGTCATAAATTAGGACTCCACGTGTAAAAGAAAATTGCATACATGTTATAGGAGACAAATTTAAGAATAGTCTATACCCAGGAGGTTTTTTTTTTTTTTTTTTTTTTTTTTTTTTTTTTGTCTTTTACAGACGGGTCTCCCTGTAGCCCAGTTATCTGGAACTCACACGCCTAGACCAGGCTGACCTTGAACCACAAAGATTCGCCTGCCTCGCCTCCTGAGTACTAGGAGTAAAGGAGTTGCAACCACCATGCTGGTTTATACCAGGAGTTTTAAGACAACTGATAAATACCTAACATTTGAGTTTATGTGACTTAATAACCTAGATGAGGGACAAGGAGATATAGACATGACTGGAGGGAGGTTGAAGAGAGGCAGAGGAGGGGTTCCATCAGGTCTTGTCCTCATATTGGAGGACTACTGCCTGAGCTCAACATTTATGGATTGATGTCTTTCTCTACATTGTCTAAGAAGACATTGTCTCAGTACTTTCCAATTTGCTATCTGTTGAAGGTGAGTGAGTCTTTCTTTACAATTGTATGCTACTTATTCCCTACTTAAGGAAGGATGCAGTTTATAGCAACATAGTCATCAAACAAACTCATCTTAATGACAATTTACTACATTTTGATCTTGTACTTAGAGCTATAGATCAAGAAAAGCTATTCCTGCACCAGAGTAAATAAATACAGTCAGTTGAATAGCATGGATATGCAGTTATAGTAGACAGAAACAAAAATTCCAGTTACTAAAAAAAACACAACCGAAGGCAGATAGGATTTTATTACTTGCAGCTTTTTTAAAAACTGAAAAAAATATGAGAACTGCGATGTGAATAGATATAATTTGAAGAAAATAGCCAAATGTGCTATAATAGCAAACACTGATATTGTGCTTAATATGACTGCATTATCGTCAATACAGATATATATATAATATATATATCAGATATATATTATATATATATATATATATATATATATATATATATATATATATGGTTGAAATAGGTTAGTGTAGTGAAGGCAAAACTATATAAAAAGAGAAAAATATTCCATGAAATAAATTCATATTGTACAATTTTCTATCTGTTTTGGGAAGTCAAGCAAAGCTTCCAAGTTCAGGCTATAAAATAAAACCTGGAAGAATAACTTAATATGAACAGTTATGAAAACAAAGAAGGAAAAAACACATAAAATAATGTGTCAGAAATTGTTCAATAAAATATTACAGCAGTCCAATTTTTCTGGAAATTGGCACAAGTGTGAGATGTGTGGAAACAACTATTAGAAAGCATAGGCAATGGACCAAATTGGAAAACATCTTATTATCTGTGAATAATTATAAATTAGATTTCAGAAACCATGGAAACCTTGATGAAAGGTGAAGGATGGAATAGCAGGTACAATGTACACTTCCATAGTTCTGAATCTGGGCCAGTGACAGGATGAGGAGCACAACCTACAGAGATCTGGATAAGGACCTTCACTCCAGGCACATGAAAAAGAAAGGGGAACCTGACAATGACACTATAAAGGGGAAAATACGTGCTGGCCAGCATTATCTGAGCAGGGTTAATTCCTGTGTTGTGTCTTATAAAATAAAGATAACTGATACCACTCAATGGAGCATGGGCCTAATGTGGGGGGGCAGACATAATATTTGAATTGGGTGATGCTATTGCAGCACTTTTTGCTAAGCTTGCAGAACCTGGAATCAAATGTGAGCTTCCAGAATGGAGAAAAGTATGGTGGATAAAACCAGATGCACTATTAGCCACGGATATTAGCTAATTTTAGCCTAAGCACAATCAATTCATCAACTTAAATATAATTGAATTTGTTTGGCTTTGTCATCAGATGATCCTTTTTAATGTAAAAGGCTTCAGTGCATAGTTAGCCAGCAAATTGTTATGTCAAAATATAGGACTATGTTATTTATATCTATTTTAATAAAAGTATTTCATTTTAAGGGTATATTAAAAGTCAGTACTATTAATTCAAGATAGGATGTACTATCTGGGTATTACTGTCAAACAAAAATAGGGCATGATCATTTATAATCGTTATCTGCATCAAAAATTTAAAAAAAAATTGGGGGCTGAGAGATGGCCTACTGCTATTGCAGAGGACTGGATTCGATCCCCAGCACCACATGGCGGTGAAAACCATCTTTAACTCCAGTTCCAGGGCATCCGACGCCCTCTCTGACCTCTGAGGCATTTCACGACACGGGTGCACAACCTGCATGCAGACAAGTAACATTCATACACTACGAAAATAATAAAAATTTTGAAAAAAAATCTAGAAATTTAAATGCAGGATGAAAGGAAAACAAAAAAAGTTTACAATGACATTAAGGAAAGTAAGTTTCTTTCTTGCTTAACCTCCTTGAAAGAAAAACTAGCAATGTCCACTTTATTGTCTTTGTCATAATTTTGGGATCACTTGTAGTATTTAAATCACGATCAAACAATAGATTCTTGACTTACATGAATTCTACTTCTGACTTGTTTTACAAATAAGAGTAGCGATAATGGTGGGCATATTGAGGTGACCAAAAGAGAGACTGACCACAAAAACTGAAGTCGTTCAAAAAAATAAGAGTTGTGTTTATATTGACTAGCTGCAGTAAAATAGCAGAAAGACAGCAGTTAACAAACAGCATTATCACAGAGAATACTGAGCAATCACAGAGAAAAACGTTCAGTGTTCAAAGTAAGTAGTGGAAATTTATCTACAAATCAAACTTGATTTCTTTCTTCCTAAATTTGAAAAATATTATGAGTGCTCTTGGCATAGCTTGGAATGAATGCTGTTAAGAAACCATAACTGCTGGTGGAATGTAAACTCGTACAGCCTATGGAAAATAATGTGGAGAACCCTTGAAAGACTGGGAATGAACTTGCCACCCGACCCAGCCACACCTCTCCTGGGCATGTACCCTCAAGACTCACCACACACACCACAGAGATACATGCATGCCATGTTTATTGCAGCTCTCTTTCACAATAGCAAGGAGCTGGAACCAACCTAAATGCCCCTCAACTCACAAGTGGATAGAGAAAAATGTGTACAAATCTACACATGGAGTTCTATGCAGCAGTAAAAGAAAGACGACATCACGAGATTTGCAGGAAAATGGCTGGAGCTAGAAGACACATGCTAAGGGAAGTAACACAGTCCCAGAAAAACAAACAACGAATGGTACCCTCATCTGTGGATGCTAGTGCCAATTACCTAGTTGTACGTATTTCTTGTGTTAGGGCCCCTGAGCTTTTGTCCAAAGCAGTTGTGTGTAATGCATATTGGAAACAACAACAACAACAAACAACACAACAACAACAGAAAGGACTGCATCAAAGAACTGACTGAAACAGTGACTTCTATCAAACAGTCAACAACTTCCTCATGGAGAAATTGAGAAAGACTTGAGAAAGGATGAAAGCATGTTTGGCAAATACATGAGCTCTGGCGGGTGGGACAGATGGGCGGAACATGGGTCTATGATATGGTAAAAAAATAAAAATAAATTTATGTGAAAAAAAATAAAATAAAAAAAGAAAAAGAAACCCAATTAACTAAAAATTGATTAAATAACCAAAGTAAGACAATGGTGCTATACTTTTTATATATAAAATATGTATAAATATGTGAACCTACTAATAAATTAACGTACTACACCAAACTTCTACACTTGGAAATAAATATTGTGAGTCACCTTATAAATCGAAATATATTTTAAAATTTTAAATTGTTGGAAGCATTTTATATATTTTAACATTTTATAATAAATCTGATTATTCACTCTAAAAATTGTTTTCATACCAGTTGGTTCATTTTTTATTTTTTTTTACAGAAATGCTTTTTTTTTTTTTTTTTTTTTTTTCTTTTCCTTTCTTTCTTTTTTCTTTCTTATTATTTCTTTATATTCATTTTTGTATTTTTGGTCTTTGTTGAGACAAGGGTCTCCCTGTAGCCAGCTGTCCTGGTAATCCTATGTAGACCGAGGCTGGCCTCCAACTCGCAGAAATCCGCCTGCTTCTGCCCTCACAAGTGTTGGGATCTGGCTGAAACTTCTTCGTAGTGTGTGTGTTTTGTGTTGTGTGTGTGTTGTGTGTGTGTGTGTGTGGTGTGTGTGTGTGTGTGTATGTGTGTGGTGTGTGTGTGTTTTAAGACAGATAGGGTCTTCCTGTAGCCATGACCTGGAACTGGCTGCAGACCATCCCAGCCGGAGGGTTCCCCCTGCCTTGGGAACAAGGTCTTGGATAGGAAAGTCACAGATTAGGCGATGGTCAGTCAGAAACAACACCAGAAACGGCTTTTGAATCTGCTGCATTTACTGAGAGCAAGTAAAGTTTTTAACAAAAGCAGTGAAAGCAGGTAGAAGTTAGCACTCTTCTCTCAGGAACAAAAGGCTCATTACCAAAGGAGCTCACACCTGGTTTCCAAGGACAGCAAGTCAGATAAATGTACACATCAATCGGGCAGGGGAGATAAGCAACAGAACATCAGTCCTAAAACCACAAACCATAAACAGTTTGTCTTTGATTAGAAGTTCAATTTGGTTTTTCTCATCCTTCCTGGAGCCTGATTTTCTCAAGGCCTGCTTGTTCTCTCTAGGCTGTCAATTCAAGACCAGCCTGGGAAAGCCTCTTTTTAGTACTGTTGTTTCTAAAGGAGAAGCCCGCCGGTGTCCCTAATATTACATTTTAACATGCATAACTGTAACTAAAGACTTTTTATCTTACTTAATTTTATCAGATGGTAGCTTCGTGCTTAAAGGACTGGAGCCTTTATTCTTATTAAATCTGGAAAAACACTTTTTTATTTGTAACTGACCTATGATATCACCAGTGTAATGTTTTTCATTCATTAATATCTTTGTGGGGCTCTGGGACAAAGGAGCCTTTAGATTCTATTTCTCTGTATGATTTTGCTTAGGTTATGAAGCTTCTGTTCACTGATTATTTTTTCAGAATTTTAACTGTCCTTGTCTGGCTGACTGAGGTTGTGCTGAGTCTCAGGAAAAGATCAAAAGACACTGTCAAAGTCCAACACTAAAAGCATAACATCTTTGTAGCACATCGTGATCTTGAGAAGCTAAGGCCGGCATTCTGTCAGGCGACCACCAGGGAGCTTAACCTCGAAAGACACATATCTCCCATCTGTTATTATGACTTTTCATCATTGCTCACACAGGTGACGCTAGAGTTGGTGTGGCAGGAACTGGCTATGTAGACAGGCTACCCTTGAACTCACAGAGATCCTGCCTCTGCCCAGCACTAAAGACGGTTCTTAATCACCATGTAGGTGGCCGGAATTGAACCGGGTCCTCTGCAAGAGCAGTCAGTGCACTTCACTGCTGAGCAATCTTTCAGCTGTTTTCATATTTTTAAAGGAACTTCAGAAATCATGGATGAAAACCCAGAAAACACTACATCGATGTTCTAAAGACAGTAGAACAATAGCTGCACTTAAAATTACTCAATAATTTATGGTTGTTGAAAGAACAGGAGAGACAGGAATGTGTTAGAATGTAGATAGAGAGGAATATGTTAAAATCATTCTTGAGTTAGAAATCATCACCGTTTCCTTCACCATTCCCTGAAATCCTGATTTTGATCCTTAGAACCCACAGTGCAAGAAGAGCATTAATACCCCAAAGCTTCTCTTTGACTACTACAAGCACCCTGTATAGTACTTGTGCATTCCTTATGCACACACACACTCTAATAGTAAAGGAATACTTCAAAATATATTTGTCTCTACTGGTACAGTTTTGGATATTTAGGATTGGGAAACAGCATCTCTTGAACTCCCACAGTAGAAAGAGTACACAAAATCTTGCAGAAAGAGGAGGATAGCTGGTATGAGGTTAAAAGCATAGAATGATTCATTCTGATCACTTAGATTGAGTAAATACAGTTGTAAAGCAAAATAAGAAGAATCAAATAAAGAATGTTGTGCACACACCTAGGATTAATGAGAATCAAGAAAAGTCCTGAGGGGGCGGGGGAGATGGCCTATCAGTTAAGAGCACAACTGCTCTTGCAGAGGAACGGGTTCCATCTCCAGCACACACATGTTGGCTGAGAACCGATGTAACTCCATTCCAGGAGAACTCCCATTCCAGGGGAACCAACACCCTCTTCCTGACCTTCAAAGGCATTGCAGGACCAGGTACACAACACCTACATACAGACAGTAACATTCATACACAAAAATATAAATAAAACCGATGTGGCATGTTGTTCCTCTGTCTCTCATATTAAGTTATCGAGACTAAACCAACACGGTCTAAGAGTTAGGGGTGTAAATTTCTCACTAATGCGGGTGCACATCTTCGGCTACCACCGCTAGATGGACCTAAAGCCATCAAATCATAGTTATGCGGTGTCTCGATAATCTCGCTTCATCTGTGAGTGCATAACAAAGAACTCGAAGCAGTCCTCGTAGCTAGAAGGAGTCGGAAAGTACCTGAATCTGTGCCGGCGGGAGGGGGATCCTTTCTAGAGTCTGCTCGGGGAGACCATACAGACAGAGCGGCGAGAAGCAAGCCGCCGGAGCAGACGAAGCTGGAGCTGCTATAACGTTGAGCGCGTCAGGATCCGGCATCAGCGAAGGAGAAGATCTGAGCGAGCTCATGCGCGGAAGTCGGTGTATGGGTATAGGAGTGGCTCGATGCCATTCATCGTTTTCACGTCTAGGGTTCTCCGGGCATCTCGATATATGTGGCGTTAAGAGGGTCTTCTCGCTTATGATATCTCGGTTAAAATAAGGAGAGTGTCTGTGTGACTGTGTCTCAATTGCTCGGCGTCGTCGATGCTATCTAGGCGGCGTGCACTAGGACATGGCAGTTAAGAATTTTGCTATCAGTTAGTACATTGCAGTGTCTCTTCTCTATGCCGTTGGATGCGCTATGCAAGTACTCCCTGCTTTCTTCTCTGAATGTATTTTCATCATATCTACATGAGTGTAAAGAGTTCGTAGAAGTTTATATCTACTATCTTCTTCGTAGATGTGAATCTCTCCAGTACTTGGGAATCAACGGTGACTCGATGTGATGTGACAGTGAACTTTGCGTACTGGTTATCGTTGTTGTGTAATTGTTAAAATTCCGTATAATTTATTAAGCAGTCAGGTCGTTGCTTTTACGATAAATGTTTCTGTGTTAGGAAATGTCCTGTCTGTACGGTCGGTTTGTGTCCCTGTGTCCTGCCCTGCTTTAGACGGGTCAGAAGAGGTGTTGGAGTCCCCTGGCATGGGAGTTCTCCTGGAATTGGAGTTCTTTTGGAATTGGAGTTATAGTTGGTTCTCAGCCAACATGTGTGTCGGGAGTGGAACCCCGTTCCTCTGCAGAGGTCAGTTGGGTGCTCTTAACTGATAGACCATCTCTCCAGCCCCCTCTAGACTTTCTTGATTCGCATTAAGCCTAGGTGTGTGGCCAACATTCTTATGTGTTCTCTTATTTTGGCATTTACAACTGTATTTACTCAATCTAAGGATCAGAATGAATCATTCTATGCTTTTAACCTCATACCAGCTATCCTCCTCTTTCTGCAAGATTTTGGTACTCTTTCTACTGTGGGAGTTCATAGAGATGCTGTTTCCCAATCCTAAATATCCCCCCCACCCAAAACTGTAACAGTAGAGACCAAATATTTTTGAAGTATTCCTTTACTATTAGAGTGTGTGTGTGTGCATAAGGAATGCACAAGTACTATACAGGGTGCTTGTAGTAGTCAAAGAGAAGCTTTGGGGTATTAATGCTCTTCTTGCACTGTGGGTTCTAAGGATCAAAATCAGGATTTAAAGGAAAATATGTGAAGGGGGGCAGAGAGGAGAAAGTTTAGAGAGAGGAGAGGGGGTTGATGGAGTGTGGAGGGGGAGCAGGAGGGGGAAGGGGAGTTTGCGATGTCGCGGCAAGTCTTGTGATAGGATGCTTCGGATCCCAAATGATTTGTAATGTTTTGCTGTAATATATAATCGTGGGGATATGCGGACGGACGTACTCCGATAAGGAGGAAAGTTTTTCGAGAGGTGAGAGTGATGATTTCTAACTCAAGAATGATTTTAACATATTCCTCTCTATCTACATTCTAACACATTCCTGTCTCTCCTGTTCTTTCAACAACCATAAATTATTGAGTAATTTTAAGTGCAGCTATTGTTCTACTGTCTTTAGAACATCGATGTAGTGTTTTCTGGGTTTTCATCCATGATTTCTGAAGTTACCTTTAAACAAATGAAAACAGCTGGAAAGATTGCTCAGCAGTGAAGTGCCTGACTGGCTCTTGCAGAGGACCCGGTTAAATCCCAGGCACCTACATGGTGATTAAGAACCGTCTTTAATGCCAGCACTTGGTAGAGGCAGGCGGATCTTCTGTGAGTTCCAAGGGTAGCCTGGTCTACATAGCCCAGTGCCTGCCACACCAACTCTAGCTTCACCGTGTGAGCAATGATGAAAGTCATAATAACAGATGGGTGATATGTGTCTTTTGAGGCTAAACTCCCTGGTGGTCCCTGACAGAATGCTCGGCCTTAGCTTCTAAGATCACGATGTGCTACAAAGATGTTATGCTTCGTGAGTGTTTGGACTTCGCACACTGTCTTGTGATTCTTTTCCTGAGCTCAGCGCAACCTCAGTCGCAGACAAGGGACAGTAAAATTTTTCTGGAAATAAATCAGGTGAACAGAAGCTTTCATGAACCTAAGCAAATCAGACAGAGAAATAGAATCTAAAGGCTCCTTTGTCCCAGAAGTCCCCACAAAGATATTAAGAATGAAAAACATTACCGGAGTGATATCCATAGTCCAGTTAAAATAATAAAAGTGTTTTTCCAGATTTAATAAGAATAAAGGCTCAGTCCTTTAAGCAGGAAGCTACATCTGAAATATTAGTAAGATAAAAGTCTTAGTTACAGTTTTGCACGTTAAAATGCAATACTTAGAGGCACGTGGCGGGCTTCTTTTCTCTTAAGAAAAACAGGTACTAATCTAAGAGGCTTTCCCCAGGCTTTGGCTTGAATTACAGCCTAGAGAAGCAAGCAGGCCTTGAAGAAAATCAGGCTCCCAGGAAGGAGAGAAACCACCAAAATGGAACTTCAAGGTAAATCCAGAAAGACAAACTGTTTTGGAAGTTTGTGTTTTAGGACTATTTTCTGTGCTTAATCTCCCCTGCACGATTGATGTGTAAATATTATCTACTTGCTGTCCTTGGAAACCTAGGTGTGAGTCTCCTTTGGTAATGAGCCTTTTGTTCCTAAGAGAAGAGTTCTAACTCTTATCCGCTTTCCTTGCTTTTGTATAAAAACTTTGACTTGCTCTCAGTAAATGTGCAGCAGATTCAAAAGCCGTCTTTCTGGTGTTGTCTTCCTTGCTGACGACATCGCCCTAATCGTGTGACTATCCCTATCCAAGACCATTGGTCCCCCACAGGTCAGAGGAACCCTCCGGCGGAGATGTCGGCAGACTAAGTTCGCAGGTCTCTGGTGGGCTACCAGGAAGACCCTATCTGTCTTAAACACACACACAACACACACATACACCACACACACACCCACACACACACACGACACACACAGTACCACACCACAAACACACACACAGAAGAAGTTCAGCCCACGATCCCACACTTGTTTGTGCAGGCAGAAGCAGGCGGATTCTGCGTGTTGGAGCACAGCCCTCCGGTCTTAACAAAGAATGAGACCAGTGCACCAGCTTGACCGCCTCACAGGGAACACAACTGTCGTCAACAAAGAGACCCATAAAATACAATGAAATGATAAGAAAGAAGAGAAGAAAAAAAGAATTTAAACAAACAAATAATAAATAGCAGTTTCCACTCGCACATTCCCCCTCTGCATGACGCGGTAAAAAATAATACAAAATGAAACCAACCTGGTCTAGTATGAAACACAATTTTTAGAGTGATATAATCATGATTAAATTGAATAATTGTTAAAAATATATAAAATTTTTTTGTTTTCAAATTTAAAAATTTTAAAATAATATTTCGATTTATAAGGTGACTCACAATATTGATTTCCAAAGTGTAGAAGTGTTGGTGTTACGTAGTAATTTATTAGTAGGTTCACATATTTATATCATATTTTATACTATAAAAGTATAGCACATTGTCTTACTTTGGTTATTTAATCAATTATTTAGTTAATTGGGTTCTATTTCTCTTGTTTCTATTTTATTTATTTTCACATAAATTATTTTTATGTTTGTTAACAAATTCTAGACCAAGTCTCCCCGCCCATTCTCTCCCACCCCGCCAGACCAATGTATTCTGCCAAACCATGCTTTCATCTCCATTCTCGAGTCTTTCTCATATTCTCCATGAGGAAGTGGACTGTTTTGAGAGAAAAGTTCACTGTTTCAGTCAGTTCCTTTGATGCACAGTCTTTTTTGTTGTTGTTGTGGTTGTTGTTGTTGTTGTTTCCAATATGCATTTACACACCAACTGCTTTGGACAAAAGCTGCAGTGGGGCCCTACACAAGAAAAAAACGTACAACTAGGTAAATTGCGACATAGGCACTCCCAAATGAGGATACCATTCATTGTTTTGCTTTTCTGGGACTGTGTTACTATCACTTAGCATAAAGTCTTCTAGCTCCAGCCTTTTCCTGCAAATCTCGTGATGTCGTCTTTTACTGCAGCTAGAACTCCATTGGGTAGATGACCACTTTTCTCTATCCACGTTGTGAGTTGAGGGCATTTAGGTGGTTTCCAGCTCCTTGCTATTGTGAAGAAGAGCTGCAATAAACATGGCCATGCATGTATCTGTGGGCTGTGTGTGGTGAGTCTTGAGGGTAACTGCCAGGAGAAGGTGTGGCTGGGTCGGGTGGCAAGTTCATTCCCAGTCTTCCAAGGGTTTCTCCACTTATTTTCCATAGTGGCTGTACGAGTTTACATTCCCACCAGCAGTTATTGGGTTTCTATAACAGCATTCATTCCAAGCTATGCCAAGAGCACTCATAATATTTTTCAAATTTAGGAAGAAAGAAATCAAGTTTGATTTGTAGATAAATTTCCACTACTTACTTTGAACACTGAACGTTTTTCTCTGTGATTGCTCAGTATTCTCTGTGATAATGCTGTTTGTTAACTGCTGTCTTTCTGCTATTTTACTGCAGCTAGTCAATATAAACACAACTCTTATTTTTTTGAACGACTTCAGTTTTTGTGGTCAGTCTCTCTTTTGGTCACCTCAATATGCCCACCATTATCGCTACTCTTATTTGTAAAACAAGTCAGAAGTAGAATTCATGTAAGTCAAGAATCTATTGTTTGATCGTGATTTAAATACTACAAGTGATCCCAAAATTATGACAAAGACAATAAAGTGGACATTGCTAGTTTTTCTTTCAAGGAGGTTAAGCAAGAAAGAAACTTACTTTCCTTAATGTCATTGTAAACTTTTTTTGTTTCCTTTCATTCCTGCATTTAAATTCTAGATTTTTTTTTCAAAATTTATATATTTTCGTAAGGTAGATGAATGTACTGTCTGCATGGAGGTGTGTGCACCCGTGTCGTGAATGCCTCAGAGAGGTCAGAAGAGGCGTCGATTGCCCTGGAACTGGAGTTAAAGATGGTTTTCAGCCGCAGCCAATGTGGGTGCTGGATCGAACCAGATCCTCTGCAATAGCAGTAGCATGCTCCTTCCAGCCCCAAATTTTTAAATTTTTTGATGCAGATAAACGATTATAAATGAATCATGCCCTATTTTTGTTTGACAGTAATACCCAGATAGTCATCCATATCTTGAATTAATAGTACTGACTTTAATAATACCCTTAAAATGAAAATACTTTTATAAAATAGAGTAAATAACATAGTCCTATATTTTGACATAACAATTTGCTGGCTAACTATGCACTGAAGCCTTTTACATTAAAAAGGATCATCTGATGACAAAGCCAAACAAATTCAATTATATTTAAGTTGATGAATTGATTGTGCTTAGGCTAAAATTAGCTAATATCCGTGGCTAATAGTGCATCTGGTTTTATCCACCATACTTTTCTCCATTCTGGAAGCTCACATTTGATTCCAGGTTCTGCAAGCTTAGCAAAAAGTGCTGCAATAGCATCACCCAATTCAAATATTATGTCTGCCCCCCCACATTAGGCACCATGCTCCATTGAGTGGTATCAGTTATCTTTATTTCAAAGACACAACACAGGAATAACCCTGGCTCAATAAGCGGCCAGCACGTATTCCCCTTAAGTGCATGCAGGTTCCCCTCTTTCATGTGCCTGGAGTGAAGGCCTTATCCAGACTCTGTAGGTTGTGCTCCTCACCGCACTGGCCCAGACAGAACTAGGGAAGTGTGACATTGAACCTGCTACCATCCTCACCTCACAAGGTCCATGGTCAGGGTTGCGAAATCTAATAAAATCACACAGATAATAAGATGTTTTCCAATTTGGTCCATTGCCTATGCTTTCTAATAGTTGTTTCCACACATCTCACACTTGTGCCAATTTCCAGAAAAATTGGACTGCTGTAATATTTTATTGAACAATTTCTGACACATTATTTTATGTGTTTTTTCCTTCTTTGTTGTCATAACTGTTCAGATTAAGTTTTACTTCCAGGTTTTATTTTATAGCCTAACTTGGAAGCTTTGCTTGACTTCCCAAAACAGATAGAAATATGTACATATGAATATTTCTATGGGAATTATTTTTCTCTCATGTGTTTATAAGTTTGCCCTTCACTACAACAGACCTACTTTCACACACCATATATATATATATATATATATATATATATATATATATATATAATATACTGATATAATATATATATAGATTCTGTTATTTGAACATGATAATGCAGTCATATTAAGCAATATCAGTGTTTGCTATTAGCACATTTGGCTATTTTCTTCAATTATAGTCTATGATCCATCGCAGTTCTCATATTTTTTTCAGTTTTAAACAAAGCTGCACGTAATAAACTCCTATCTGCCTTCGGTTGTGTGTTTTTTTAGTAACTGGATTTTTTGTTTCTGTCTACTATAACTGCATATCCATGCTATTCAACTGACTGTATTTATTTACTCTGGTGCAGGAATAGCTTTTCTTGATCTATAGCTCTAAGTACAAGATCAAAATGTAGTAAATTGTCATTAAGATGAGTTTGTTTGATGACTATGTTGCTATAAACTGCATCCTTCCTTAAGTAGGGAATAAGTAGCATACAATTGTAAAGAAAGACTCACTCACCTTCAACAGATAGCAAATTGGAAAGTACTGAGACAATGTCTTCTTAGACAATGTAGAGAAAGACATCAATCCATAAATGTTGAGCTCAGGCAGTAGTCCTCCAATATGAGGACAAGACCTGATGGAACCCCTCCTCTGCCTCTCTTCAACCTCCCTCCAGTCATGTCTATATCTCCTTGTCCCTCATCTAGGTTATTAAGTCACATAAACTCAAATGTTAGGTATTTATCAGTTGTCTTAAAACTCCTGGTATAAACCAGGCATGGGTGGTGCACTCCTTTATCCTAGTACTCAGGAGGCAGAGCAGGCGAATCTTTGTGCGTTCAGGTCAGCCTGGTCTAGCGGTGAGTTCAGGATAACTGGGCCTACAGGGAGACCCTGTCTGTAAAAGACAAAAAAAAAAAAAAAAAAAAAAAAAAAAAAACACTCCTGGTATAGACTATTCTTAAATTTTGTCTACCTAGAACAGATGTATGCAAATTTTCTTTTACACGTGGAGTCCTAATTTACTGACAATCTCCTTGATCATCTAATTCTGTTACTTGGAGGAGAAAAATTTCAGGACTTGAGAACTCCATCCTTGTCTCCACACATCCCCATATAGCTATGAGACACTTTCTTTTTTTTTTTTTTTTTTTTTTTTTGTTATTTGGACCCAAGCATGTTGTTATATATTCAATGCCCAGAAAATTGCTTAACAAAGTGATTCCTGGGAAATGCATTGATTTAGAGAAGAGTATTATTATTGTGTTTGTACCAATTATCTTTTTATATTAACAAATGCATAATACTTCATTAATTTCAAGACTAATATATTCTGAAGGAAATCACTTTCTTGTGTTTATAGGACTGAGCACCTTTGAGAATATAAGTAACTTGCATGAACATCTGGTTTAATAAGAGTCTAACACAGAATTTAGATCTCACAGAACCACTCTGGGTTCTCTCTAATCCTACTGAAAGCTCTGAGCATGTGTTCTCCTAAAAGTGAGAATCATATCAACCAATTAATATAGTTATCGTAGCTGATGAAAATTGATTGGAACATCTTGATAACTAAAAGTGTTTACACTAATGTTCAATATGATTGATGTAAGACGTATGAGACTCTCATTAGCCCTGTGTAATCACAGAACATATTATTGATATTCTATTTGATTTCTCTTTTATTGAGCACTGATTACTAAGCCCTTCTCAATACTTTGTGTACTGTAATTATGTCTCTCTATTGAGTAAATAAACAACCTATATACCTGTCCTGAACTCACAGCAGATTTCCCTCATAATCTAAAATTATTTGCAAGGAAAGGATTATGATCAATAAATAGTTGTTCCTGAAATTGGACTCTAAACATTATATGTGTCTAGTCCTGGTGGCAAGGATCAGAAATATAAACTACCATAAGGTTAAAACAATAAGGATTGCCCCCTAGGGAAAATTGAACCAAGTGTTACATACTTGACCTATGCAAGCCATATAGGTACAGAGATATTCACATTTTCTAATGTTCAAAAGTAGCTGAATAATATAAATGGAGTCATTCATCTGAAGCAAGAACAGGCTGAACTTAAAGGAAGTTGTCTGTTTATCACTTGAAATTAATGAAATGAGCAGCTAGATCCAGAGTGTAGCAACACAGAGAAACTCTTTGTGATTAAATATAAAGAGAAATGTAAAGATACCACTGGTTCTTCTAAGGACTCCTGGAGAGGATACCAGAAGCTCATACCTTGTGGTAAACCAGCAGTAAAAGGAAAATTTCTGTACCAGCCAGAGAATAATAAAGAATGGGGCTTCACATATATGACAGGATACCTGAAATTTGGTGGGGACAGTCTAAGGAGCTCACGGAGTAGGGAGGGTCATGAATGTTATTAAGATGTGTGATATGAAATTCATAAAACTATAAAATATAAATGATGAAAAAAGAATAAACAAATGAACCGTGAAGATTCATTAATTCTGATGAAATTCACTCATCTATTAGTTTTGGAGGAAATTGATACAATTTTCTATTTTCAGTATTTCCTTCCTTTAGATTATTTTGTATATTCTCATCAAAAAATTAAAAAAAGAAATCTCTGACACAATTTTCAAGTATCCAACCTTAACAAATATTGTTTCTTAGGAGATTTATGGTAAGTCCAACTCATTAAATAAGAACATTTTTAAAGTTAAATTTAATTAAAGTTAATGTTGCATTTCATGCAACATTTCTCAATCAAATCTACACTAATTCCCCCATCCATGCCCACCCCTTACGTCCCCCTACCCCCCACCAGAGCTCATGGACTCTGTTGAACATGTTAAATCCTGGGAACATGGGTATAGAGTAAGAAAGGAAGAACTTTAATATTCTCATCATAACCACTGTTTTATAAAATCACATTGATAAGTTGGCATCCATCATTGCAGCAAATTCTGTTCATTGTGCTTTCTAAATAAACTCAATCACTGCTCTTTCTAGCTTATCCAATACACCATTACATGAATGTTAACCTTTGTAGATCAATTCTTTCTTCAGATTCAAATCAATTTTTCATTCTTAGACCAGACCATCTCCTATAAATAAATGGCTGATTATGTCACCTCTATCAGTATTTAACTAAAGGTCAACTCATTTCCACTGTAGCTTTCATAAAAGATGCTCAAAAAATTATGGAATGCACAGACTTTGTGGCTTATGAAAATGCCATGAAAATGAAGTGAATTTGTTGATAATATGGTCCTTTACCAAGTTATCACCATCTACCAAATTATTACAACAATCTGAAGTAGTAAATGGCTACTTATTTATCAAACCCTGTATTTCCTAGTGGGCTATTAGCATCATCCAAACTAAAAAAAAAAAGGCTATCTAGCCCATAACTTATATTATGAAGCATAATGCTTCCAATAAAATCAGAAAAATATAAATATGCATAGAATTAATTAATTTCTTTTTTATTGAATTTTGAATGACTTTTTTTGGTATTTTTGAGACAGTGTCTCCCCTGTATTTCCTAGTGGACTATTAGCATTACCCAACCAAAAAAACGTCTATCTAACCCATAACTGCATCTTATATTATGAAACATAATGCTTCCAATAAAATCAGAAAAATATAAATATGCATAGAATTAATTTCTTTTTTTAATTGAATTTTGAATGACTTTTTTTTGGTATTTTTGAGAGATGGTCTCCCTTTAGTCCCAGCTGTCCTGGAGCTCACTCTGTAGACCAGGCCGGCCTTGAACACACAGAGATTCTGCTGCCTCTGCCTCCCGAGTGCTGGCGTTAAAGGCATGCACCACCATGTCTGGCTTAAATAATTTCTTAATAGTTGTTGGATAATGGAAGGAACTGAATAATTAACATTGGGATATGGTAGAAGAGACAATATTACATGATTTTTAATTTGATGGATAAAATAATAATTTATTCATTATTAGGGAAGTATTGATATTCATTTTAAGATCTCTAGGTTATTTTTCAACATCTTCACTTTTCTTTTTTTCCCTTTTTTATTTTTTTATATATATTTTGTACAAGATTATCAAATCTAGACCCTTATCCCCCACCTTATCCCCCCCACCCCACCAGAGCTCATGTATTCTGCCAAAGATGCTTTTCTTCTCTTTCTCAGTCTTTCTCAAAATTCTCCATGTGGAAGTTGACTGTTTTGAGCAGAAGTTCACTGTTTCATTCAGTTCTTTGATGCAGTCCTTTCTGTTGTTATTGTTGTTGTTGTAGTTGTTGTTTCCAGTATGCATCACACCCAACTGTTTGGACAAAAACTCAAGGGGCCGTGCACAAGAAATACTTACAACTAGGCAATTGGCACTAGCATCCACAGATGAGGGATAACATTCATCGTTTGTTTTTCTGGGACTACGTTACTTCACTCACCATGATATCTTCTAGCTCCAGCCATTTTTCTGCAAAGCTCATGATGTCATCTTTCTTTACTGCTGCATAGAACTCCATTGTGTAGATGTACCACATTTTCTCTATACACTCGTCAGTTGAGGGGAATTTAGGCTGGTACCAGCTCCTTGCTGTTGTGAAGAGAGGTGTGGTTCAGGTGATCTTTGGAGATCTCCAGTCCCACTTTTCTTGATAGTATCAATAATCAACCCAAGGCTTCATGCACAATATGGAAGCATTGTATTACTGAACTGGAAGCCTATCCTTATACAGATCTTCATATCTGTGATGATGTCTCTGGAACTTGTAACCAAACAGATATCTGAATTACCTTGAGTTTTACTATCTCTTTTTTAATTTACTTCTTTATTTTTTTCATTTTTTAACAATAAGTAATAATTTATGAGTACAAGCATCCATCATGTAAAACCAATTTACAAGCAGTTCTGCCCAAACCCACACAACACATGGGTCACACCATCCAGCTGGGGGGCCTTGTATGTTCAATCAAGTTGAGGAAATGAGTGTCCAGACTATATTGCTGTAGTTTCACCATTCACCCCAATCACAGCCCTTACATTCTACCACACCCCCTCTTCCACAGATTATTCCCTAGTCTTAGAAAAGGGGCACAGGTGGACGAGAAGCAAAACAGACTACTTTCTCTGGAGCTGTTGTCTTGGACTCTGGTGAATTATGGCTGTTTTTTTTCATGGGCTTACAATTTGTCTAGGAATAATCTTTAAATCATACTAATGAAGCACAAGCAATTAAATTTATAGGTATTTAAACAGTACTAATTGTTATGGTAGGTTACTTTGGTATAGACACAGTTGTTTGGATGGCATGTTAATCCATGAATTACACTTTTTCTGTAAAATATGACAGGGTCTTACTGTGGCTTATAACATCTCCTAACCATTAGAGGATGTAAGATTGTTGCATCAGCCATGGGTTATTCCTCCAAGAGGAGAGCTAATAGCCAATTAGATTTGGAATATACAAGCATATGTCTGTCACTGCTGCACAGTATTTCCAGGCAGGTGAGGTGTAGCTGTTGCTGATGGAAGAGTCTTGCTTGACTCAAGGAGACCTATATCTGTTTTATTGGTTTAATGGCCTTTGGTAACACTCTCTGGTATTCCAGAGACCAAGTGTACGCTTGCAAGTGCGGTCTCAATGCATCTTTCCCATGCTTACATCAGTTCTTCGACACAGGGCCTTACCTCCTCTCTTCTTTCAGGTATTCCAGTTTACAGGCAAGAAGCCTTTGCCTTTTTTGGGGGGGAGGGGGGCGGGCTTGGATCTCCTGGCCAACATCTCCTTGGTAGAATAATCCATTGCTGATATCAGAGCTCTCCTGTATTAATATATTTTGCTTAAGTGCATAGCTTAAGGAGACTTTAGTATTATATTTGGTTCTGAATAAAGAATAATTCTTTTCACAGTTCCTATGTTTATTAGTCAATTAAAGAAGGCAGTTTTCCGATTTTATAAGAGATTTCCTCTATAACGGTTGGCTCCAATTTACAGTTAGAGAATGGCCTCATCATCATCATCATCATCTATTTCTCCTTATTCTATGGGGGAGGAGGTAAGAAAGTCTCTCGTATTAAAACTTTGCGGCACCTAGAAGGTAAGTAACATTAGGACTCTTTATAAATAGTTGTTACAAGTAGGATCCACAGAGGGGTTTGATGTCTGTAGCAATCTGAAGCTTTTCTTCCTTTCAATGTACAGATGGGCCAACCTTTATGCTGACACTTCCTGGTGCATCCTACAGAATGCAAAGTGTATCTTTTCTTTCTCAGCCATTAAGGTGGTGACATTTTGACCTGTTGGAACATACAAATCTTTTCCCGTAGTTAGTTTTAAGATTTGAATTGCAAGGTTTTTGACAAAAAAGTTTAATATCTATCTGTATCTCCCTTTTTTAATTTAGGTTTTTGTTTTTAGGCCCATGAATATCCAAAAAGCAGTTGTATTACACATACCAATAGGCTGGAATCAAGTGCAAATTTCATCAAATTCACCCATGCTGTTTTTGGTGACTGTATTTGGTTAACTTGGGAAGCAAACTTAATTTTTTTAAGGTAAATCATCCTACAGGTAAAAGAGAATGCTACAAGGTGATACTGTACAACAGAAAAAGTATAGAGAGCATTTGTATGTGACAATCCCAAAGTTATTGTTAAACAGATTTTTTTAAATTTTTTTTAATTTTTATTTATTCTGGTATGTGTACAAATGTACTGTCCACTTGCAGGTGTGTGCACCCGTGTCATGCAATGCTGCGGAGGTCAGAAGAGGATGTTGGATTCCCCTGGAACTGGAGTTCTCCTGGAATTGGAGTTTCAGACGGTTCTCGGCCACCATGTGGGTGCTGGGGATCGAACCCGGGTCCTCTGTAAGAGCGGTCGGCACTCTTAACCACTAGGCCATCTCTCCAGCCCTAAACAGATTTTAAGTAAAACACTTGTGGACAATAACAATTTATATTTCCAATTAACTCAGGTGCATTACCGTTTTTATCAGAACCTTCAAACCAATGTTGTTTAATATACACATATTTACTTTTACTAAGTTCTAAAACACCATGTAACCTGTAGGCAGAGACTGGGAAAATTTGGATACCTGTATCTTTTAAGCTCTGGTAAGAGTATACCTCACCTTGTTCCACAGAAGCACATATGTTTATGTGTCAACAACATTCTCCAGTGTGCCTATAGTCTTCTGGAATTGAACTTATGTATACTTCATTTGTATTACCAATAGTGCCTTTTATTGTATGCATAGGGGAAATCTGTAATCATAACTTGTGAGCAAGTGGATAATTTTGATGAAGCTAAAATTTTAGTGAACTGAATATAAGAATGGTTCTGAGCACTTTCAGCATTCATTAGTTACTTTTAATTTATATTTTAATGAATTTTTGTACATTCCATATTTTAATAATCTGTATTCCTGTCTGCCCTGTCTGCATTTGCACATTTTTTAGCCACCAGCCAGTAGATTCCATGTTTTCTCGTGTTTTTTTTTTTTTTTTTTTTTTTTTTTTTTTTCTTTTTTTTTGTTTTTTCTTTTTTTTTTTTTTTTTTTTTTTTTTTGGTCCTTTCCAGACAGTTTCTCCCTGTAGCCTGTAGTGTCAATTGAAGTTTCAGAAACGTTGCTGGTGATATCCTTCTGGGATTCTAAGTACAGTCTTGAGAACTTTTATAACAATTTTCAAGCATTCACAACAGATTGGCACATGCTAAGAGTAGAAAAATGATTTCATTACCATTTGAAGAATCATCCAGAGCATTGGCAAGATGAAAGTATATAAAACAACTGTGAAAATTCTCATCTATCCATTTGTCAATTGTGACATATATAATTGGTCTTCAGGTTATTTATTTAAATGTATTCTACACACTTGAGCCAAGATGTGCAAGAATAATGATCACAATTATGAAGTTAGTTAGTTACTTTAACAATAGAGTTCTAGGGGGCTGGAGAGATGGCCTAGCGGTTAAGAGCGCCGACCGCTCTTACAGAGGACCCGGGTTCAATCCCCAGCACCCACATGGCGGCCGAGAACCGTCTGAGACTCCAATTCCAGGAGAACTCCAGTTCCAGGGGAATCCGACACCCTCTTCTGACCTCCGTGGCATTGCACGACACGGGTGCACAGACCTGCATGCAGACAGTACATTCATACACATACAGAAATAAATAAAATTAAAAAAAAAATAGAGTTCTATATGTTTCTGTGCTTGGATCTTGATAAGGAGCATCTGCCTTCTTTTATTACTGCTACTGCTAAAGAAACTAGGAAAAAATGTAGAAGTGTAGAAAAAACGCAGCACTGGGAAGATACATCTTGAATAAAATGAGAAAATCCTTTAGAAATTATTCAAAAGTTGTGGAATTAAAAGTTGAAATTGGGCTGGAGAGATGGCCTAGCGGTTAAGAGCGCCGAACGCTCTTACAGAGGACCCGGGTTTGATCCCCAGCACATGGCGGCCAAGAACCGTCTGAAACTCCAATTCCAGGAGAACTCCAGTTCCAAGGGAATCCGACACCCTCTTCTGATCTCCGCGGCATTGCACGACATGGGTGCAAAAACTTGCATGCAGACAGTACATTCATACACATATGGAAATAAATAAAATTAAAAAAATTGAAATTGCAGGTCTTAATTTGGAAACAAGTTTGTGAAATTTGGTAATCAACAAAAATGTAGATGAAAAAGACCTAACGTCTTAGAGTGCTGTGTACTATATACTGTATAGTACAGTAGTATTCTTAAGTTCTTGAAATGGAGGTAAATGTAAGAAGCTGGCAAAGCCACTGTAGCACAGAAGACCAATCAGGGACATATGAACACATGTAAATTTTAATCTAGACAGTGAGAAGGGCTCAAGTCAAGCTCAACCCAGTGACTAAGGCATTATTTATTAAAACTGGCTTATCTTGTTCTATGCTTGAGTTTTGTTGGCGCAAGATATCTTCTTGAGGATTTGCTCACTTTAGGTTTCCACCATATACAGAATATTGATGCCTCTTCGAAAGGGTCTTTCTGGATACAAACCAAACTTCCTTTTGTAAAGTTTATTTCAAAACCCATTAGCTTGATTTGCCTTCTTCTCCTCAAATGAACCAGAAGCTTTGGTTGGGAAATCTGCCTGACAGCCAAACCTTGAAATAAGCAAGACCTGAATTTGACTTTGATTGGATGAAACTGGTACTTGAAAAGCCAAAAGAAGCCAGGGGCTTCCCCCTCCCCTACCCCCCCAAAAAACTGTGAGTCACTCTTGAGGACCAGATCCTCAAGTGACCTTGAGAAAATGAAAACTTTGGTTAGTTAATCTGGGCTATGCGGCCTGAAACATCCAAAAGGAAAGTATAACCAGAAATAAATAATCATCAAGGCCTGAGAACTTATACTTCAAGTATTAAAACTTGAGATTTTAGTAAAAAGACAAAAAGTAAAAAAAAAAAAAAAAGTGCACAGCTGTTTTGCTTGTCTTACTGGTAAGTGCAGCTACCACTGCTTTTGCCATGCTTCAAAGACATGAGACACAGCTTTTCAACCTTCCAATATGGACTGAAGGCTCATGTCTCTCCAAGAATTCTCCAAACCTTCAGTTCCAGATGGGGACTGCTGAGACATCCAACTTGTGGTCTGGGGTTTCTGCCTCTTTAGAATATATACTGCCATTGTTGGACTACCCAGGCTGTACCATGGAGACCAATACAGGAAGATCAAGATAGGAAGTGGTGCTTACTGGACCTCATTTGGTGACCATGGGAAGGGAAAACCCCAATGTGAAGCACAAGGGCAGATCTCATGGTAGTTTGAGCTTGCCAAGGAGGAGCCTTCGAACATGACATCTTTAAAAATCAAAGCTGAAGATGGTAAAACCTATGATATATGTAGCATGCATATATGCATATTTTGGAGTGATGCATATTGGAAGGAATAACAATAACAACAACAGCAAAATGTCTTGGTCAAAGAAATGACTGAAATTGTGAACTTCTGCTCAAAACAATAAACTTCTGCATCAAGAATTTTGAGAGACTGAGAAAAAGATGAAAACCATGTTTGGCAGAATGTAAGAGCTCTGGTGGGGTGGGGAGTCAGGGAGAGGGGCACAGGTCTAGATTTGATTTGAAATTTTGTATGAAAAGCACAAAGCTTCAATAAAAATTGGCTTTGTAAAATAAAGAGTTAATTACTTTTAGGTTCTGTTTTTAATGTGTTGAGCAAAATTTAAGAAAAAAATATTAACACATTTTAAAGCTAAAACTGAAAGTTCTACACATTCATAGATGTAATGTTTCAACATTACAATCAAAACAGGCTACTCGATATTATACCAATCATGAAGCAAGCAAAGGAATATCACATTCAAACAAGATCAAACAAAATTTTATAGGTTAAGAGTTGCAGAAATTTAATGAAAAATGTGCTAATATTTTTAAATTGTGATGCAAAAACACCTGCTATATGGTGGAAAAAATATAGTTTTCTCAAATCATTGTCGTTTAAACATGACACCATACCATGTCAAGTGTGGTGATAGAACAACACTGTGTGAGACATTGTTAGCCCAGACTGTCACTAAGTACAGATGCTAAGATGGTGCTTCTGAGAATGTGCTAATTGAAGCTCTGTATTACTGAACTTGGAAAGCATGTTAACTTTCTGTGACACACAAATTATGTATTCCCACTGTTTTACAACAGAGTGATTTTTCTGACTAGTTTTTCTTTTGCTAGCAAAAGAAGGTGGAACATCAGGCATAGCTCTTATGAGTGATTTCACAGGCATTTTTATCAATGGCTTATGGTGTAAAAAAGCAGGATGACCTCATTGTTTGAGGTCATTTACCCCATTGCTTCCTAAGTGTACTGGTTGTCCTTACCCTGAAATTCTCATCAAAATTACCATTTATCTCATGTTATTACTCAAATATCCATTTATGAATTTAGTTTTGTATTGATGCAGAGATGTTATGCTTAGATCAAAGAAGAGTAAATGTAAAAATCCCTTTTGAACAGATTGTGAGCAGCAATGAACAGAAGCTTATGTGTAAAAGGTTTTCAATAAGAGTTTCACATGGATTGTACTGAATATGCTCTATCTGTGCTACAGATATATTGACTAAAGGCATGCATACGCTTGGCACAAACTCTCTGGCTTGTGATTATATGCAGCAGTGATGGTGAATGAGGCAGTGAGGATTTTGAATGGTTCTATAAGGCAACAAAGGGGCAAAATAAAGTCTGACTTCTTTATAAATGTAAAAAAATACACTTTTTTGCCTATCAATAAGCTGGAAAAACAGATATTGAAGTTTTTGCCATCAATATTAAGCCTACAGTTAATTAACTGATTAATAATTAGTTAGATTGGAAGGTTTAGAAACAAGGTAAAATTAATCATGAGGACAGCATTGTTAAAGTTCTAGAAAAAAAAGCCTAAAGATCATGAAACAGAGAAGCTGTTTAATGGGCTTATGGAAGGGTTAGCACAGCTTACATTCATTGAAAAAGAGTAAATTTCAGCTTACAAAATCATAAAGAGACTCATTATACAATGAATTTTGTTACTGAAACAGTGGCTCTTTAGGGAATATTTTAAGAATATCTAGCAAAAGTTCTCCTCTGTACTGGGCCAATTTTTAACCTTCTCTTTCACATGTGTCTTCCATTCTCATCTAAAGAAAATACAGTACATTAACCTTTTTATAAGTTAAAATTTTAGTTTTCAAGTATTTCAAACATGAATAGTATATTTAGATTATTTGTACTCCCCTCGTCCTGAAACTTTATTTCTTTTAGCAAACTTTCTTTAAATTCCGTGCCTATTTGACTTCATACTTTTAATTATTAGTTACATAAAACACACAAAGATTTTATATATAATATATAATATATAGGTATAGATGATATAGATATATACTATATAGATCGCATCTCTATTCTCTCGTCTATCTCATCCTCCAGGCCTGCTGGGGAGTTTTGGGGTCCGACCATGAACAAGGAGGTGAGAGGCACAGAATCAAGACACAGACCTTGGGAATCAGGTGAATGCAGACAGAGGGTGAGCTGCAGCGACGATCTACGGTTTACATATATGTAAAATCTCCCGTGTTTAGTGGTGCCAGTGCATAAGGGCCCGATTGGGATTGGAGAGACTCCACCAGGGAATGTATCCCTGGAGAACACTAAATCTCCCTCTCTCAGGATTCACTGATTAACATTAGGTCCTAATCTAGGGATTGGATTTTGTGGACTTTTCCTTCTGTGACATTCCCTGAGCCTTAGAATTAGAGGTTCCATTGCAGATATAGTAAACTTTCAATGAATGCTTTCAGGCATTTGCCATTGTTGGCTGTAAATATCTGACTCCAGCGTTCTAGTGATATTGTTGTGCTGAATATAATTTTTCCCTCTTTGTAATCATATGTCATACTTATAATGGATGTTTACATATGAATAAATAGAAATAAAACACTACTTATTGGTAGCATAAGAACAGTCAGTAGGGATAGTGATGCCAGATGCTCATCCATGGAGCACTAAACAATGATGTCATAGATTCACGATGATCTAATGTTTACACATTTCCTTTCACACACAAAATTTTCTAAAATTGCAATTTTTATACATATATATTTTATATCACTGTGTAGTTTAAAAACTAAAGCAAAGGAGCTGGTGAGATGGCTTAGCCATTAAGAGCACCGAATGCTTTTGCAGAGGACCTGGGTTCGATTCCCAGCACCCATATGGTGCTAAGAACCATCTTTAATTCCAATTCCAGGGGAATCCAAAGCCCTCTTCTGACCACCACAGCATTGCAAGACACTGGTGCACCAACCTGCATGCAGACAGTACACTCATACAATTAAAAAATAATAAATAAATAAATAAATAAATAAATAAATCTAAAGCAAAAATCAGAAACGTTATCAAATAGTTTGAATATAGAGAATATTCAAGCTGTAGGATTTTTGTGGCTATTTTAAACAACTTATGGGAATTATTCTTCCTTATTTTACAGAATTTTAAAGTGTTGATTTTTATTAGATATTTGTCTTCATTTATTGATACAACCGTGTAATTTTTCCTTCTGTTTATCACTGTATATTTTTCTCACATCACACCAACAGACACGATCAATTGTATGCATTGATCATTAAAAAGGAATCAAGTACCTTTCCACACATGAATGAATCCTACTTGGTCATGGTATTTAATTTTCAGATATTTTATACTTAATTTGGTAACATGCTTGGGATTATACACATATGCTCATTATTGATACCAGTCTATCATTTTTCATCTCTATTTTTATATTTCAAGTGCTGACGCAAGCCTAACCATACTAAATATTGTCTTTATGTTGTTAAATACATTGAAGAAAATCATTAGTGCTCCTTTAAATTTTGGTTGAATACATACATGCGTTAATATTAGATGACTTTTTTTTTTTACCATGGTGTTTATTTATTGATTCAATTTTCAATTTACACAATAGATTTTTGGTTTACTTTATTTTCTTTTATATACATTTTTTTTTGTATTTGAATTGACCTTTTTCATCTAGGTTATAGGATCCAAAGCGCAAAGCTGTCTCTGGTCTCGTTAGTGTTCTTTTAATATTTAGGAAGTTTGCAGAGATAATAATCCCTGCTTCAATTCTGTTAGTAATTTTGCATCTTTTGATGCTATTGCTGTTGTCACAATATAATGATGTTTTATTGTGGTAGTTACTGACCTGAATAGAAAATTATATTATATTTATATTAATATTATTTATATTATTTTATAATATTATAAATATAAAATTATAATATTTTATAATAATATATTTATATTAATCACTTCAAGATACAGGTTGTAGTTCCACCAATATCCTCTGTTTATTTACTACTTTTAGTTTCATTGTTTTATCTTCTAGTTTTATTTTACTTTTTTCTGTTTACCTTGAATTAATTTGTTAATTTTCTAGTTTAATGTATGCACTGCTCCAAATTTTCCTGTTAACATTCTTTCTCTCCTTTCACCAACATTGATAAGCTGTGTTCTCATCTTCAAATTAGTCAAATAATTTAAAATTTTTCATGAATCAAGTTAGTAGACATTGAACATGGACTACACAAGGGCCCACATGCCTACAACCCCAATTATGGAGTTTTGGACAGTTAATGGTTAATGCAGAATCAGTTTTCTTGAAGGTTGTGAGTCTTGAAAGGTAGTCTGAGCCCCAGTGGTCAGCCTAACACAGAGTTGAATATGGGAAGCACCAACAGGACTTGATACGTTGTTAAATAATATTGGCCATGAAGTCGGTGACAGATATATAGAGCATGTGGGGATCTGGGAGGAATTAGGGGAAGGAGTTGTGGAGGAACATGATCAAAATACATTATATGAAATTAGCAAAGTTATTTAAAACTCCAAAATGAACCTTTCTGGTGTATGTTTTTTAGTGATTATTGGTGGACATCATACAATTAATGTTAATCATATTGAGACACTCTCCATATCTGCACCTATCAATAGGCCTTCCACAGGATTTCATGCTTTCTTTCAAATATGTTAAGGAATCTTGAATCAAGTTTGTGTATGAAGATGTTTTTTGGTGTGAATCCATCCACTGGACCCTTGGAATATCTAATGTCACTCACTTAAAGAAGACTAGCTCCCCCTCACCAAGCTGTAATCAGATGCCACTAATTCCTCAGCAAAGGTTAGGGCCTCCTCTAAATTTTCCTAGTTTTATGCTGGGTATTGTCTGATTGATGTGTCTTGTTTTTGTTATCACTGTTGCTTTAGGTTTGTATGTACAAGATCCCAGGTGCCTACAGGACTGTTTCCTTATAGTACCAAACCTGACTCCTGCACCAAACCTGACTCTTACAATCTTTCCACTCTCTCTTCCAAAATGGTCCCTGAACGCTGGGTGGATGAGTTTCAATCCAAGAATCCTATCCAGGGACAGACGCACAATTTACAATCATTTATTCTGTAAAAGTTGGCCAGTTGTAGTTTATATGTATGCATCACACTCTGTTGTAAAAGGAAACTTTGCTGGTGAAAGTGGAGGGTTGCACTAGTATGCTCTCTGTATTCCATGAGTAGGTGAGGAGCTTCAGTAGTCTAAGAGATGGAAAAACTAACACAGGTTATTGCCAGAGGTCTTTGTTATCTCTGACAATTGAAAGATAAGATCCTACTGCTGAAAATCGTACATCATTCTGATACAGGACTTCGAGCACTTGAGAAGGACCTGACCTTCTATGTGCAGTTTAGCTCTTATAGTGACATGGCCAGAAGAATGGCCACTTCACCAACAAGTCTGTGAAAGCAGAAGTTCTCACTTTACTGCACAGGGATGACAGGGACAATGAGGATGAGGTCTTAAACATCCCAGAGGTAAAAGTCCACTAGGACAGAGGAGCTCAGGCAGAAAGCTCACAATGTTTTGAAACCCATATTGGAAGGTCATTAGGGGGAGAGGACGATAGAATGGGCCTGGTTCAAGGTGAGAAAGCCAGGAAAGGGAATCTCAGGTCTGGACAGCACAATTCCTCAACCTCCACCAAGCTTTTGTTTATCCAGGAGAACCTCTTACACATCCACGGACACAGTGCTGAGGGGAAGGCATGGAGACATGGGAGAGCCAAGCACCTCCAACCAAATAAGACTTCAATTCAATGATGCTATTATCATTTTGCCTTTAACAAAAACTACTTCAAAAGTGAGGAATATTTGTGAAGGGGAGAGGGTGAAGAAGGTAGGCATGCCTCCTCCGTGATTGTCTACAGTTAGTGGAAGAAGGCATTGTTTGAATAGGACAAAGGGCAGTACCTTGTGCCCAGGGCTTTAAACAAAGTCCTCATTTACAAGTATATCAGCTTTGAGCTTCCAACTGGTGCCCAGGCCACATGCATCTAAGAAGAGAGGGTTGTGTTTGGAGACCCTATGGCATGTTTGACCACTTATATTTTTGCATTGCAGTTCTCTCTCACTATTTCTTGACTTTGACAATCAGGTTTGCAGGGGGTGGCATAGTGCACTGGACCATTGCTTGTTTGTGGCCTTTGAACTGGTCATTGGTGTGTACATCAGTGTGGTGGTTTGAATGCAAATGTCCCCCATAGGCTTCAAGTGTTCAGACATTTTGTCCCTAGTTGGCAGCACTGTTTTGGGAGAAATTAGAAGGTGTGGCCATGCTGGAGGAAGTACATCATTGGGGGTGGGTTTAGTGAGTTTAACAAACCTTGTACTCTCTTGACTTCCTGTGCTCATTGGGAGATGTGAACCTTAGCTTTCTGCCCCAGCCCTGGGTGCCATGCCTCCCACCACAACGGACTCTAATTCCCTGGAACCATCAATTGTAAGCTCAAGTAAACTATTCCTATTATAAGTTCTCTTGGTCATAGTGGTTTTATCACAGCAAGAGAAAAGTGGCTAATACAGTTTTTGGTACCAATGAGTGGGCTGTTGGTTGTGAAGAACCTGATCATGTGGCTGTTTGAAGAAATGTGGAAGACTTTGGAACTTTGGGATAGAAAATCTGCTGACTCCTGTAAGCAGAGCTTAATGGGACATTCTGGTAGAAGCCTGGAAGAAAGCATTGGTGCAAAAAATGTAGTTCCAGAGGAAAATAAAGACTTAGGCAGCAACTGCGATATTTTGGCAAAGAGTCTGGCAGCAGTTTGCCTAAAACCCAAATGCTTGCCTGATGCTAAGTTGAAAAGCAATGAATTAATTTCTTGGTGGAGGATATTTCAAGACAGCCTAACATAGAAATGGTGGCATGGCTATTAGTGGTGAATATTATAGAGCTCTACAGTGAAAAAGAGCAAATGGGACAGAAAGAAATGTAGAATCTACTACAGAGCAAATTCCAGGACAGCTGGAGCTACAGGGAGACCCTGTCCTGAAAAGACAAAAAAAAAAAAAAAAAAAAAAAAAAAAAAGAAGAAGAAGAAGAAGAAGAAGAAGAAGAAGAAGAAGAAGAAGAAGAAGAATGTACAGCTTGGATTGGAAAAGTGCACTAGGTACATTAATGTTGGAGCCAAGGCATGTGAAGCAGATGATCCCTTTGATAAGATTAAAGTGATTAAGTAGGGCCCTCACCCTAGAGATTTACAAGTAAACAATAGAAATAGTACCTTCAGGGCAAGACCACACCCACCTAAGTCTCCAGTTTTTGAAAGGAAAATACTGAAAGGGCAGAGAAAAGTTGTGAATGTGTTTCAAGTAGGACAGAGTCCATCCCGAGCTTGCAGCCAAACTCAGCAGTTTCATTCACATAGTGCTGGCTTTAGAGGCATGAAGGATGCATGAGTGAAGGGGTCATCATTTCTTCCTCCATGGTTTCAGACAGCCGCAGAGACCAGGGAGAGTGCAGCACAGGCATGCCTGAACAAAGAAGGCACTGCTAGGCCATTGTGTGAAGCTGTGAAAGTGAAGCCTGGTTTGCAGCTGAGAACCCCAAAAAGACATTTGAGATGCCAGAGCTGTGAGATACTTGCCAAGGAGAGCTGCATAAAAGGAGTTGTACCAGCCCACAAAGCTGGAAGAGCTGAGCGATCTCAGCCCTTTAGAAGTAATGTCCCAGAAGTTGCATATGGAGCAACTGGACTTGGTGTTTGCTCTGTTGGTTTTAGGTTTTGTTTTGGTTCAGTATTTCCTCACTATGCCTCTATTCCTCCCTTTTGGAATGGGAATGTGTATTCGATTCCACTGTATGTTGGGAGTATGTAATTAGTCTTTTGATTTTACAGGAATTTAAAGTTAAGAGATTGGCCTGTGTCTCAGAAGAGACTTTGGACTATAGACTTTTGAATAGAAGTGAGACTGGTAAAGACTATGGGGACTTTTAAAGTTGGATTAAATGGATTTTGCATTTTATATGGTCATGAGCCTATGGGAGGCAGGGAGTGGAATGTGGTGGTTTGAATGAGCATGTCCCCCATAGACTTCAATATTCAGACATTTTGTACCAGTTGGTGGCACTGTTTTGGAGTGTCTTAGAAGGTGTGGCTGTGCTGGAGGAAGTACATCACAGCTGGCAGGCTTAGTGAGTTTAACAAGCCTTGCAGTCTCTAGTCTCTCTCTCTCTCTTGACTTCCTGTGCTCATTGGGGCATGTGAACCTCAGCTTTCTGCTACAGTCCCTGCCACCATGCCTCCCACCACAATGTACTCTAATTCCCTGGAACTGCCAATTGAAAGCTCAAATAAACTCTTCCTTTTATAAGTTTCTTTGTCCATGGTGGTTTTATCGCAGTAACAGAAAAGAGACTAATACAGCCAGTGAGTTGCAGTTCTCAGCTTTATGTTTCCTGAGAGCACATGTGTGTGCACATGTGCCATCTGAAATATCCTTCTGGTGTTCCTTTAAATGTGCATTACACATGTGCCACATTTCCACTAGATATTCTTCTCCCTGGACCAGGGCTCACAGCTCTGCAATGCTGCTGAGTCCTGGAACTGTTCTGCAGCCTGACGGTAACAGTCTTCAGGATTAAGCTGCTCTCAGGGAGGGGAGGGAACAGTGAGATGTAACCAGGAGAGAAAAAGGAGATGGACTTATAGAGACTGGGAGTAAAAGGACTAAGTTTAATGTTGTAAGTCAAGGTTTTTTATACAAATCCTTGCAGGGGGCCAGGGTGCCCAGAATTGGAAGCTGAGACACACAGGACTTCAGGTCATTTTCTCCAGATCAAAGGTTTGCCATAAGGTATCAAAGACACTTTCAAAGAAAGTTTGGCATCAGGGCAGGTTTTCACAGGTTTGGAAGGATATCATCAGGGGTCGAGGCTTGTTGCTTTCTTGCTGACTCTCTTATGTGCTTCTCTGAAAAGAATGCCTACACACAGGGTCCCCAAGTGCCTATGTTGGGATGCCTCACCTGCTCCATTCCTTGTCCTAGTGGCTTCAGCTCTTTGGATTCATGGTCCTCGGGGTGCATAACACCCTTACCAGCATTGCTTTTGCCAGGCCCTCAAAAATGTATTTGTGTGCATGTGAGTGGTGATTAGGTGACCCAGACATGCTTTCTCTAAGTTTGGGCTCTAGGTTTAATCTTCTCAGGTACTTGTGATAACACCTTCACTGTGCTTATTTTTTTATTTAAAAAAAATTTATCATCCATTGGAACTAGAAGAAGCTTTCATTTGCACAGGGTGACTTACTGGCAATGTTTGAAGCATGGTACACCAGGGTGTAGCATGGCAATGTAGATGGACTTGGGTGCAGGATGAGGCACCTGGTTGGTGTCCTGGGATGGAAAGTCAGGACGTGTGTCCTTTCACTGGCTGTGGACTCCTTTCTCCACATGTTTAATAATTTTTCTCACATTGTAGTGTATAGGTGGTATTCACATACTGAAAAGCAAAACAATCATAGAATTCCTTCATTTATGTCTAATTTGGCTGGCTTATTTGATTTCAGCATGAATGTATTTTAACTACTTAATTAATTAATTAAAGTCTTTTTGAGACAGGGTCTCACTGCACACCAGGCTGGCTTTGAACTCACAGAGGTCTGCCTGCCTCTGCCTCCCAAGTGCTATGATCAAAAGTGTGCATGACCTTGCCTGGCATGAGTATATTTTTAAAAAATTGAATATAAATATAAAAATAATATCTGAAATGAAAGTGCTGTTCTTGTACAGAGTTTGGTCCTAGCACCCACATTAGGCAGATTTAAACTGACTGTATCTGTAGCTCGAGGAGATCCTCTGTCCCCTTCTTTCCTCCACTGGCACCAAAACTTGCATGTACACATTTTCCCAAATACATCCATATGAATAACTAAAACAATCTTTAATCTTTTGAGAAATATGAGCATTTTACCAGGTTGGACTAACATACAAATGTTCTTGTCTGAAATATACTAAGTTGTGAAGTCCTTACTCTTTGCAATTGTTGGAAAATGACCATAGAGAACCGATATCCACAAAAATGTATTTTACCAGTGCAGAGGTTTATCTTCTGCTTTCTGATTAATATTGCCCTCAAAAGTGCAAATTACAACAAGCATACACACAAAAGTAAAAAAGAAAACAAATATCTTTGTCATCCTTCTACAAACTGTGTGAAGTGAGGCCCAAGACTGAAACAAAAAGGTGTGAAATCCTTAGGCTGTTATCTTTATGTGTGGATCTGTAAGAAAAATCAAACCTCCAAAAATCATCCCTTTTGAGTCTTTCTCCCAGTAATAATAACCTAAAGTTTGTCAAGTACATTGGCTCCTGAATGAAAAATTTAATCTAGGGACTGTTTTTATTTCAGTAGAGACTTATGGAAATGTCTCATTTTCTTGTCTCATTGATCATAAGACAATAATGTAACTTCCTTCCCACATATTGTTCTCACAACCTTTTTTTCCTTTGTATATATGTTTGTGTATGATTGTATGTGTGTGTGTGTGCACATGTGTGTATGGATGTATGAGTATATTGTCTTAACCACTATAAATTTCTAAACTCCTGTGTTTTATAAGGTCAACTAAAAATCACCTTACAAATTCAATCTATACAAATCTTGGTTTATACTTTTTGGTGTTAACAATCTTTAATTGGGTTTATGTAAATGTCAGTATGCATTTGCACAATTCTAAAAAGCCACCAAGCTGGAAATGCCCCCTCCAACTCGGATGCAGCTCTATTAATCTAGTTAAACTTCTATGGTCATTTGTGTAATGTTTTACTTGTCTTGGTTAAAAAATTACTAATCGTGCAAGTGCTGTTACAATTAGCTTTTTCATTTTTTTTTAATTTTTGATTTATTTCTGTACGTGTATCAATGCACTGTCTGCATGCAGGTCTGTGCACCTGTGTCGTGCAATGCCGCGGAGGTCAGAAGAGGGTCTTGGATTCCCCTGGAACTGGAGTTCTCCTGGAATTGGAGTCTCAGACAGTTCTCGGCCGCCATGTGGGTGCTGGGGATCGAACCCGGGTCCTCTGTAAGAGCGGTCAGTGCTCTTAACCACTAGGCCATCTCTCCAACCCCAAATTAGCTACTTTATGGGTGTATGGTACCACTATCAACTATGCTCCTTCAATGCCTGAGACAAAAACTAACATTGGTTTTAAGAAATAATCATATTTTAATTTAGATATAATTTAAAGTACGGTTAAATGTGTATTGTAAAACATTTAACAGCTAGGTAAAACATTTTTTATTTTATTTTTTATTATTATTTATTTATTTATTTTTGTATGTGTATGAATGTACTGTCTGCATGCAGGTCTGTGCACCCATGTCGAGCAATGCCGCGGAGGTCAGAAGAGGGTCTTGGATTCCCCTGGAACTGGAGTTCTACTGGAATTGGAGTTACAGACGGTTCTTAGCCGCCATGTGGGTGCTGGGGATCAAACCCAGGTCCTCTGCAAGAGCATCGGTGCTCTTAACCGCTAGGCTATCTCTCCAGCCCCAAGGTAAAACATTTTTAAAACAGAGTTTTGTGCCAGGCTTGGAAAAACCACCTCCCAGGACTGAAAGGTAATGATTGTTATAAACCCACTTTATAAGATTTATCATGATATGTTTGAAATAAGTATACATTTATATAGAGGTATTTCAGTAGAGATTTATACAGAAATACAAATATATAAATATAAGTTAATGGACTTGATTTCTCTGAAGTCACAGTTTAGTGAAAGAATTTTAAGGATAATTTAATTGATGTGTGATTAACAGGTATCCAAATTTGCCAAACCTTTGTCTACATCTTATATGGTATTTTAGGACTTAGTAAAAGTAAAAATGTCTATATTAAACAACATTGGTTTAAAGGTTTTAATAAAAATGGTAATATATTTAAGCTAATTGGAAATATTAATTGTTGTCCACATTTGTTTCATTTATAATTTGCATTATTACAACTTGGGGTTAATGCATACAAAAGTTTTCTATAATTTTTGTGTTATACAGTATCATCTTGTAAAATTTTCTTTACTGAAAATTTGCACCTTGATTCCTGCCTATAGGTATGTGTAATACGACTGCCTTTTTGAGATTCATGGGTCAAAAAATAGAAACCAAAAATTTAAAAAAGGGGAATACAGTTATATATTAAACCTTATGACAAATTATTCAATTTAAATCGTAAAACTAACTATAGGAAAAGATTTTCATGTTCCCACAGGTCAAAATATAACCAACTTAATGGCTGAGAAAGAAAAGATACAGCTTTTCATTGTGCAGCATGTACCAAGAAATATCAGCAGAGAAGCTGGCCCATCTGAACATTAAGGAAGGAAAGACTCAGACTGCTACAGGCATCAAACATCTCTGTGGATCCTATTTGTAATGACTGTTTATAATGTGTCCTAATGAACCTTACCTTATAGGGGCGACAAGTCTTAATATGAGAGACTTTCTTATCTCCTCTTCATAGAAAAACAAAATGGTAATTAAGTCATTCCCCAATTGTAAATTAGAGTCAACTGTTATAGTGGTAATTTCTTTTTTTTTTATTGATGCTTTGTGTATTTCATACATCATTTTACAATTCAGTTCAGGCATATATCCCTTTCCCTTCCCCCCACCCTGCCCCTACCCATCCCAGATCATGCATTCTGCCGTAACTTTTCTGCATCTTTCTCTGTTATTTTTTGTTTTGTTTTGTTTTGTTTTCATTTTTTTTTAACAATAAGTGATAATTTGTGAGTACAAGCATCCTTCATGTAAAACCAATTTGCAAGCAGTTGTGCCCAAACCCACACAGCTCATGGGTCCCACCATCCAGGGGGGGGGGGCTTGTATGGTTCAATCAAGTTGATCAAATGAGTGTCCAGTCTATATTGTTTGTAGTTTCACCATTCACCCCAATCGCAGCCCTTACATTCTAACCATGCCCCTCTTCCGCAGACTGTTCCCTAGGCTTAGAAAAGGGGCACAGGTGGATGATAAGCAAAACAGTATATTTTTCTCTGGAGCTGTTGTCTTGGTCCTTTACAATTCTGGCTCTTTTCTTTCATTGGCTGCTAGCTTGTCCAGGCATAATCTTTCGATCCTATAATGAAGCACATGCAATTAGATATATAGGTATTTAAACAGTATAATATATAGCCTTTGATCCTAGTAATTAAGCACACACAATTGTATATAGGTATTATAACAGTACTAATTGTTATGAAGGTTACTTTGGTATAGACACAGATGTTTGGATGGTATGTTAATCCATGAATTACATTTTCTTCTGTTAAGTATGACAGGGTCTTCCTGTGGTTTATAACCTCTACTAAGCATTAGAGGATGTAAGCTTGTGGCATCAGCCATGGGTTATTCCTCCAAGCAGAGAGCTAATAGCCAATTAGATTTGGGATATACATACATAGAGCTGCCACTGCTGCACAGTATTTCCAGGCAGTGTGAGTGTATGCTGTGTGCTGATGGAGGACTTGCTTGAATCAAGGGGACCTATATTTGCTTTATTGGTTTAGGGCCTTTGGTAACACTCTCTGGCATTCCAGAGACCATCTATATACTTGCATATGTGGTCTCCGTATATCTTTCAATGTTTATATCAGGTCTTCAAAGCAGGGCCTTAATCCCTCTCTTTCCTGCAGATATCCAGTTTGAAGGCAAGGAGCCTTTACCTTTGTGGGGGCTTGGATCCCTGTCCAACATCTCCTTGGTAGAATAATCCATTGTTTGTGGACAGAGCTCCTGTATTAATATATTTTGCTTAAGTGCAATAGCTTAAGGAGACTTTAGCATTATATTTGGTTCGAATAGAGAATAATCTTTTCACAGTTCTATGTCCATTAGTCATTAAAGAAGGCAGTTTACCAATTTTACAAGAGAATACCTCTATAACAGCTGGCTCCAATAACAGCTGGAAAAGACCTCATAATCATCATATTCCTCCCTTATTCTATAGGGGGAGTTAAAAAGTCCTTGTATTAAAACCTTTGCGGCACCTAGAAGGTAAGTTTCATTAGGATTTCATTAAAAATTGATGTTACTAGTAGGAATCCGAGAGGGGCCTTTGTCGCAGCAATCTGAGCATTTCTTCCCTTCAATGCCCAAGGAGTCAATCCTTCTGCTGGCATTTCTGGTACATCCTACTCACTGTTAAAGCTGAATTTTCTTTCTCAGCCATTAAGTTGGTGATACTCTGGCCTGTTGGAACATACAAATCCTTTCCCATAGTTAGTTTTAAGATTTGGATTGCAAGGTTTTTTGACAAAAGTTTTTCATATCCATCTATAATTTTTTATTTTATGTTTTATTTTGATCCATGAGTCTCAAAAAAAGCAGTTGTATTATATTACCTATAGGGTGGAATAAGGCACAGTTTCATCAAGTTCACCCATGCTGTTTTGGGTTACTGTATATGATTAACTTGGGAAACAAACTTTATTTTTTAAATTAAATCATCACTATAGTTGAAAGAGATTGCTACAAGTGATACTATATGACAGCAATATTATAGAGAACATTTGTTTATGCCAACCCAAAGTAATTGTTATACAGTTTTTAATTTAAGCTAATGTGGACAATAGCAATTTATATCACCAATTAATGATTTACCGTTTTTATCAGCCTTTAAAACAAGTGTTTAATATACAACATATTTATTTTTATTAAGTCCTAAACACCATGTTCTTGTAGACAGAGTCTGGGAAAACTGCATACTTGTTGAACTCACGTCATTAAATATGCACCAATCGAATATACACCCGTGTCCCTCTCCCACCCTCCACCCTTCTCAAGTCACAATTTCTGTCAGTTTTCTGATGCAATCTTCTGTTGTTCTTTTAATATGCATCCCTTCCAGAAGAAATATTTTATAACTGGGTTATTGTACTAGCATCCACATATGAGAGATACCATTTGTCGTTTGTTTTTTCTGGAACTGTGTTACTTCACTTAACGTGATGTCTTCTAGTCTCCACATTTACCTGCAAAGCTCATGATGTCTCTTTCTTTACCCAGCTGCATAGATTTCCATTGTGTACATGTACCACATTTTCTCTATCCACTGACAATTGAGGGCATTTGGGTTGATTCCAGTATTTTTCTATTGTGACAGAGTGCAATAAATTAGCTGAGCATTACTCTGGCAGGGGAGATCCATGATCACGAGGTGGTTTTCCCAGGGTGAGGCTCATCCATTGCACTTGGGATGTGCTGACCCCTGCGATTTCCCCAAATGCGGGAAACTCGACGCATAATTTGTGTAGTGGGGACTGCGTTCGGCTCTCCCTGTAAAAAAAATATAGCTGAGCATGTATCTCTGCAGTAAGATGAGTCTTGTGGTACATATCCAGGAGTGGTTCGCTGGGTCAAATGGCAGGCTCATTTTGAGTCTTCTAAGGGTCTCACACTGTTTTTCATAGTGTCTGCAAAGTTTACATTCCCACAGCAATGGAGAGTGTTCCCCTTTCCACACCCCTCAACACTTGGCATATAGTTTTTCTTGATCCAACCAGTCTTACTGAGTAAGATGGTATTTAATGGTTTTAATTTGCATTTCTTAATTATTAGCGATGTTGAACACTTCTTAAGGTGTTTCTCAGCCATCTCTAATTCCTCCCCTGTAGAAGTCCTGTTCAGATCTTTGCTCCATCTTCTGAGTGATTCATTTGTTTTCTTTCTTCTTTGTTATTTGAGAACTTGTACCTTGGGAAATAATTTTTGCAGATGTATCCTGGTGAAGGCTTCCTCCCATTTTGTCGGTTTTCTCTTCACTTTCTTTATTGTTTCCTTGATGTACAGAGAGCTTCTGAGTTTAATGAGTCCCATTTGTCATTGTGATCTTATTTCTTGTGCAGCTGCTATCTGATTTAAAGAAGTCTTTTCCTACACCTATGTCTTGTAGTCTGCTGCCAAGTTTCTCTTCTATCAACTCCAGATTTTGGATTTCACTTGATGTCTTTGATCCATTGGAATGACTTTTGTACAGGGTGAGAAGGTAGGGTTTAATTTCATTCTCTACAGGTGGTGATCCAGTTTTGCCACACCACTTGTTGAAGATGTGTCTTTCTCCAATGTGTCTTCTTGGCTCCTTATCAAATATGAGATAGCTGAAATTGTATGTGCTAGGTTTGGAACTTCAGTTTTATTCCATTGGTCAGCTGGTCTGTTTTTGTGCCATACTCAAGCTGTTTTTATGACTATAGCCCTGTAGTATAATTTGATGCTGGTAGAGTGACCCCGCCTGTATTTGTCTTTTCGCCCAGAGTTGCTTTGGCTATTCGGGGTTTTTTTTTTTTTTTCCATATGGAAATTGAGGATTTTTTTTTCCAAATAAAAAAATCTTGGGGATTTTGATTGGATTGCATTAAATCTGTATACAAGTTAGGTAGAATAGGCGTTTTTACTAATATTTTATTTTCCCAATCAACGAGCATGAGGAGGTATAGTCATCTTCTGATGTCTTATTCAATTTCCTTCTTCAGAGGTTTTAAAATTTTTGTTTTTAAAGATCCTTGTGCCTTTTTTGTTTTTTTCCTATTTATTTTATCGTTTTTGAGGGCTATTGTGAGTGGGAGGTCCCTGTATTCCTTCTTCAGTTGCCTCTGTTGTGGTGTAAGAAAAGTACTGATTTTCTAGGTTTTTTTGTTATCCTGCCACTTTACTGAAGCTCTTAATTGTTTCTAGGAGTTCCTGGTGGAGTTCTTAGCATCTCTTAAGTAGAACAATTGTTATCATCAGCAAAAAGGGATAGCTTGACTTCTCTATTTTCCTATTAGAATTCCTTTAATTTCCTTTTCTTGCCTTTATTGCCCTACCAAGGGATTCAAGCACTATGCTGAAAAGGAGTGGTGACAGGGGGAGAGCCTTGCCAAGTTCCTACCCTTAATGGGAATGCTTCTGTTATTTCTCCCATTTAGATAATATTAGCTGTGGGTTTCCTATATAGTGCTTTGTATTATATTAATATATGAAATCCCTCCAAGACTTTAACAATGTAGAGATGTTGAATTTTGTCAAGGCTTCTCCGCATCCAATTGAGATGATTTTTGGTGTTTTCTTGTCTTAAAGTCCGTTTATATGCTTGATGATATTTATTGATTTTTATATGTTGAACATCCCTGCATCTCTGGTATGAATCCAACTTGGTCATGGTGGATGATCTTCTTGATTGGGTCTGTATGCGATTTGCCAGTATCAAACTTTAGAATTTTGTACATCTGTGTTCATTAGGGAGATTGGGGCTATAATCCTCCTTTTTGGTTGCATCCTTGTCTGGTTTTGGTATTAGAGTGTACTGGTTTCATAGAAGTTTGGGAATTCTCTGGATCCTTTTTTGTATCCTTCTAAAAACTTGAATATTAATGGTTGTAAGTCTTTTTGAAATATTTTATAGATTCTGCTGTGAAAACATGTGGGCCTGGGCATTTTTTTGGTTGGGAGGCTCTTATTACATCTCTCAATTTCTTCACATATTATTGGTTCTGTTTAAGATGTCGAGTCTCTTCTTGGTTGAGCTTTGGTGATTCCCAAGATTTCAGATAGTTCATCATTCTTTTTCTAGGTCTTTCAAACTTAGTAGAGTATAGGTTTTTAAGTAATCCCGTATGTTTTCTGGATTTTTTTCATTTTTTGTTGTGATATTTTCCCCTTTCATCACAGATTCTATTGATTTGGATTGTTCCCATTTCTTTTGGTTAACTGGAACAGAGGTCTAGTCTATCTTGTTATTCCCATCAAGAACCACTTAATAGCTTTTGATTCGTGATTTTTTGTATGGTTTTTCTTTTTTTTTCTGCATTGATTTCTGCTTGATTTTTGTTATTTCTTCTTGTCTTCTGCTTTAGGTTATTTGTTGTTGCCTCTCAAGGCTTTTGGCTGAAGTGTTAGATTGTTCACTTGTCTCTTTCTGTTTTTTTATGTAGGCACTAGGCTATAATCTTTCCTCTTAGGACTGCTTTTAAATGTCCCATAGGATTTGCTGCGTTGTATTATCATGTCATTCAGTTTCCAGGAATGTTTTCATTTCTTTCTTTATTTCTTCTTCACCTCATCACCCTACATTCTATTCAGAAGAGTGTTGTTTTTTAGTCTCCATGTGTTTTGTAGGTTGTAGGGTTTATCCTGGTGTTGATGTTGAGTTGTATTGCACTGTGGTGAAAGAATGCATGAGATTTATTCAATCTTTTTGTATTTGTTGAGAGCTTTTCCCATGTGTCCCAGTATATGATCTATTTTGAAGAATGTTCCCGTGGGGTGCTGATAGAAAGTGTATCTTCTGGTGTTTGGTGGAATATTCGATAAATGTCTGTGAGGCCATTTGCTGTATTGTATCATTCAGTTTTGATGTCTCTCGGTTGATTACCTTTGTCCTGAGTTTCTGATCTGAAGGATTTAGTGGGTATATTGAAGTCCCCTACTATTAGTGTGCTGGGTTAAGCTGAGCCTTGAGATCCTGAAGAGTTGACTGTTACCAAAGTTTGTGTGCTGGCATTTGGTGCATTTATATTCATGATTGTCAGATCTTCAATGTCGATTGTTACTTTAAGGAAGATATAATGGCCCTTTTTTGTCTCTTTTTGTTTCTTTTGCTTTGAAGTCTGTTTGTCTGATATTAGATATAGTGACCCCTGCTTTCTTTTTGGTACATTTGCTTGGATATTTGTTCTTTCCATCCCTATCACCTTTAGTTGGTGCCTGTCTTTGAAACTGAGATGGGTTTCTGTAGAACAGCATATAGTGGGTTTTGTTTCCTAATCAATTCTCCAGTCTATGCCTTTTTTTGGGGAGTTAGCCCATTAATATTTAAGGTTATATTGAAAGATGGATGTTTGTTTCTTTCACCTTATTATCCATTTGAACTTTTAGTCTCTGATTCTACTCCTATGTTTGTATTTTATTAGTTTTCTTTTCCTAGGTGCTTGGGGATAGTTGCTCCTCTCTTCTGCCCTTTGAATTGTTCAATATTTTGTGAGAGATGTGGTTTTGCAGACATGTATTCTATCAATTCTTGTTTCTTGTCTTTGAAGATTTCTTCTCATCTCCTTCAACTGTAATTGACCATTTTTGCTGGGGTATTGTATTCTGGGTTGGTATCCATAGTTCTTTAACACTGAATGCTTTTGCTCCATGTTTCTTCTTGCTTTCATGGTTTTGCGGCGAGAAGTCAGTTGTAATTCTGATAGGTTTCCTTTTTATTAATTTATGTTTTTCTTTTGTGGCCTTAGCAAATTTTATCTTTGTTTGGCATCTAGCATTTGACTATGATGTGCATGGGAGTTTCTTTTCTGATCTCGTCTATTTGGAGTCCTATGTGCTTCTTGTATTTGAATGGGTTTGTCTACTTTTAGTTTTGGGGAAGTTTTCATCTATTATTCTGTTGAAGATCTGATCAAACTATTCTCTTGAGATTCTTCTTTCCTCTATTCCTATGTGATGGAGGTTTGATCTTTTATAGTGTATCATATTTCCTGGTTTTTTCCAGTTTTTGCTGTTATTGTTTAAATTTTTCATAATCTTTATTTGAGTTTTTTAGTTGCTCTGTGTTATCTTCAGATCTGATATTCTTTTGTTCTGCTCCCTCCATTCTATTTCTGAGGCTTTTTTCCTTTCCATTCTTCTCGTTGGATAATTTTCTATTTCCTTTTTCATTCATCTGTGATTTCTTTAATATATCCATTCCTTTATGAGTTTCTCAATCTCTTCCTGGTGCTCTTACTTCGTTGATGGTTTTCCTTTTTTCAGTGTTGCGACTTCCTTAAGGTGTTTTTTTTTTCTCTCTCTCTCATCATCTTCTGGAGTTTGTTGATTCTCTTCCTTTAGTTTGTTATTGTATCCCTCTAGTTCTTTTTGAGTTTTTCATTCTCTTTCTTTACTTCTCTGAATTCAGGCTTTTGGCTGAGATCCAGTGTAGGTTTAAGCAATCTTGTATTTAAGAACAGAATCCTTTATAGATGCCAACCTCTCCCATGGGCTTGTCTACCTCTCAAAAAAAAAAAAAAAAAAAAAAACAAGGGGGAGATGTAGCATGCCTCAGGGCACCACGTGGCTGAGAGTTTGGCCCTGCTTCACGAAAGAGTAAGCATCATGGCCCATGTATTAGTCACTTTTCTGTTGCTGTGATAAAACACCATGACCAAGGGAACTTATCAAAGGAAGAGTTTATTTGAGCTTACAATTGACGGTTCCAGGGAATCCGAGTTCTTTGTGGTGGGAGGCATGGTGGCCAGGTATGGAGCAGCAAGCCAAGTTTCACATCTCGCAATGAGCACAGGAAATTGAGAGAGAGAGAGAGAGAGAGAGAGAGAGAGAGAGAGAGAGAGAGAGAGAGAAAGAGAAAGACTGGAGACCATAAGGCTTGTTAAATTCACTAAGCCCGCCTCTAATGATGTACTTCCTCCAGCATGGCCACACCTTCTATGACCTCCAAGAACAGTGCCACCATCTGGAGACAAAATGTCTGAATACTTAAAGCCTATGGGGGACACTATCCTTCAAACCACCACAGTCTAGGTGCATGATGCTGGGTGGGAGACATATGATTGGTCCTGGGAACTGACGTCATTTGGTTTATAAAAACAATCTGCGACAAGGTGTAAATTTGAATTTCATAGTAATGTCAACATGAAATTCCCAGCTGTTACTTTATATTAATTATTGCTTGCATACAGGATAAGGTAGGCCTGCATTTCTTTTGGGTGGCCAGTGGGTTGGAAAGAGATTCCTTTGAGGATCACCAATCTGGGTAGCTGGTGTTATGAGTGGGTACTGGCTAAAGGGAGGCAATCAGGCTGAAATTCCTGTCCAGGCTCTAGGCAGGTGAGAAGTCATGGCCAAGTGTGGAACATGTGTCTCCTGGGTCCAGGCTAAGAGCCTAAGTTGGAATTACCAATTATGCTGGGCTACAGGAAATAGCCAGCTGGTCTCTGCACCAAGAGGCCAGCTCCTCACAGTGTCTGCAAAGCAGGTGCTGTGTCCCCATTTCCCTTAGCAGGGCTGTGTGGCCCTGTTTGGCATTAGAAGAAAGCTTCCTACAATAAATCAGTGAATCAAATAAAGCACATAATAGCACTGAAAGAAAAAATCCACATTGTCATCAAAATTGATGCAGAAAAGGCCTTCAAGAAAATTCAACATGCCTTCATGTTGACAGACCTAGAGGGAATTGGACTGGAGGGAACATTCTTCAACATAATTAAAGCCATATACAACAAACCCACAGGCAACATCATCCTAAATGGGGAAAAATTAGAAGTGTTTCCCATGTCAGGAACCTGGAAAGGCATGTCCCATCTCCTTTTAAATATAGTGCATGAAATGCTTGCAAGAGAAATTAGACAAGAGAAGGAAATTAAAGGTACACTAATTTGTAAAGAGGATGTCAAACTACCCCTTTTTGCAGATGATATGATAGTTTACCAAAGGGATGCCGAAACTCCACCAAAGACATCTAGAAATGATTAACAGCATAAGTAAAGTGGTGGGATACAAAAGTCAACCTAGAAAAATCAGTAGTCTTTCTTTTTCTTTCAAAGTCAATTTTTATTGAGTATTTGTGCATTTCATAAAAAGTTTCAAATCAGGGGCTGGAGAGATCGCCTAGCGGTTAAGAGCACCGACCACTCTTACAGAGGACCCGGGTTCGATCCCCAGCACCCATATGGCTGCCGAGAACCGTCTGAAACTCCAAATCCAGGAGAACTCCAGTTCCACAGGAATCCGACACCCTCTTCTGACTTCCGCGGCATTGCACAACACAGGTGCACAAACTTGCATGCAGACAGTACATTCATACACATACAGAAATAAATAAAAAAAATTTTTTTAAAGTTTCAAATCAAATCAAAACCTGTGATCCCCTGACCCCCCAGCCCACCAGAGCTCATGCATTCTGCCAAACATGGTTTTCATCTTTTTCTCAGTCTCTTTCAAAATTCTCTATGCAGAAGTTTCTTGTTTCAAGCAGAAGTTCATCATTTCAGTCAGTTCTTTGACCCAGTCATGTTGTTGTTGTTGTTGTTGCTGCTGCTGTTATTCCTTCCAATATGCATAATTCCAAAATATGCATATATACATGCCACATATATCATAGGTTTTAGCATCTTCAGCTTATGATTTTCTTTCTTTATTAGGCTGAAAAATGTCATGTTTGAAGGCTACACCTTGGCAAGCCCAAACCACCATCAGTTCTGCTCTTCTGCTCCACACTAGGGTTTTCTCTTTCCATGGTCACCAAATGAGGACCAGTAAGCACAGATTCCCATCTTGATCTTCCTGTACTGGTCTCCATGATACAGCCTGGGTAGTCCAACAATGGCAGTCTATACTCTAAAGAGGCTGAAACCCCAGTAGTAGCTCAGTCCACAAGCTAGATGTCTCAGCAGTCCCTATCTGGCACTGAAGGTTTGGAGGATTCTTGGAGAGACATGGGTCTTCAATCCACATTGGAAGGTTGAAAAGCTTTGTCTCATGTTTTTGAAGGATGGAAAAAGCAGTGGCATCAGCAGCATAACTTCACTTGCCAGTAAGATGGGCAAAACGACTGTGCTCTTTTTTTTTTTTTTCTTTTCCTTTTTGTCTTTTTACTAACATCTCAAGTTTTATACCTGAAGCACAATTTTTTAGGCCTTACTATTTATTTATTTCTGGTTAGACTTGCCTTATGGATGTTTAAGGCCACACGATTAACCCAAATTAACCAAGGTTTTTGTTTTCTCAAGGTCACTTGAGGATCAAGAGTCACTAAGGTTTTTTGGAGGGTTAGCCCTTGGCTCCTTTTGGCTTTTCATTTACCAGTTCCACCCACTCAAGGACAATGTCAGGTCCCATTTTGAAGCCTGAGCAGACATTCCTTTTTATATACTGGACACTGGATGAATTCCCATTAGTGGATCTCCAAGACCTCACTACACAGGAAGACTGGTGACTCACATTTGCAGGACATTTCAAGAGATGCCCCCATGCAGAGTTCCCTGGGACTTAATTGACCTCTGAGGGCAAGGAACAAAGTTGTCCCTCAAGACCCTTGGCCAAATTGGTATGGCCATTTAGTATGGTTGTTAAGCATCAAAAAAAGCTAAGTTACACCAGCCCAATACTTTTAACTATGGTGTAATATTTTAGAAAATCCTTTGATGAAAGTTCATGCAGCCTTGTATAAGAAATACTAAGACACGATCCCATAAAATAAATACTGTGGTTAGACAAAATATCATTACAAACTTTTATTCCTCATACTTTTGATCTTATATTACCCTAAAATGTGCATACATACCCTCCACCCACATACCAAAACTTCGTAACTCTGAAAATAAGTGGGAGCTTTGTTCTAGAACCTGTTATGGGATTCAAAATATAAGAGCACAGGTATTTTCAGATCATGAGGAATATAATATTAATGTTGGTCAGTTTGCCTTACAACTAGGTAATTGGTACTAGCATCTACAGATGAGGGACAGCAATCATCGTTTGTTTTTCTGGGACTGTGTAACTTCCATTCACATGATATATTCTAGTTCCATACATTTTCCTGCAAAGTTCATGATGTCATCTTTACTGCTGCATAGAATTCCATTGTGTAAATACACCACATTTTCTCTACCACTTGTCCTTTGAGGGGCACTTGGGTTGGTTCCAGCTCTTTGGTATTGTGAAGAATGCTGCAACAAACACGGTTGTGCATGTATCTCTGCTCTGAAGTAAGATGAGTCTTGTGGGTATACACCCAAGAGTGGTATGACAGGGTCAGGTGACAAGCTCATTTTGACTCTTTTAAGGGTTCTCCACACTGTTTTCCATAGTGGTTGCATGAGCTTACATTCCCACCAATAGTGAATGAGTGTTCCCCTTTCCCACAACCTCTCCATCATTTGGTATCATTTGTTTTCTTGATCCTAGCCAGTCTTATCAGAGTGAGATGATATCATAATGTGGTTTTAATTTGCATTCCCTTAATTACTAATGGCATTGAACAATTTTAAGACGTTTCTCAACCATCTATAGTTCAATGATTAATGATATTGAACACTTCTTAATATGTTCCTCAGCCATCTCTAATTCCTCACTTGTGATGTCTCTGTTCAGCTCTTTGCTCCATCTATTGAGTGGGTCATTTGTTTTCTTTCTTTGTTTTTTGAGTAGTTTATATATTCTGGAAATCAATGCTTTGCCAGATGTATCCATGGTGAAGGTTTCCTCCCACTCTGTGGGATTTCTCGTCACTTCCTTGATTGTTTCTTTTGATGTACAGAAGCTTTTGAGTTTAATGAGGTCCCATTTGTCAATTGTCAACCTTAATTCTTGTGCAGCTGCTGTCTGATTCAGGAAGTCTTTTCCTACACCTATGTCTTGTAGTCTGCTGCCAACGTTTTCTTCTATTGCCTTCAGAGTTTGGGGATTCACATTGAGGTCTTTTTGTTTTTAATTTTTATTTATTTTTGTATGTGTACGGATGTACTGTCTGCATGTAGGTTTGTGGACCCATGTCGTGCAATGCCTCAGAGGTCAGAAGAGAGTTCCGGATTCCCCTGGAACTGGAGTTAAAGACGGTACTCAGCTGCCATGTGGGTGCTGTGGATTGAGCCCGAGTCCTCTGCAAAAGCAGTCAGTGCTCTTAACCACTAGGCCATCTCTCCAGATCATGTTGAGGTCTTTACTCCATGTGGAGTTGACTTTTGTGCAGGGAGAGAGGTAAGGGTTTAATTTCATTCTTCTATAATTGGTGATCCAGTTTTGCCAACACCACTTGCTGAAGATGCGGTCTTTTCTCCATTGTGTCTTCTTGGACCCCTTATTGAATATGAGATGGTTGAAATTGTATGTATATGTGCTCAAGTTTGGATTTTCAGTTTTGTTCCATTAGTCAACAGGTCTATTTTTGTGCCAGTACCAGGCTATTTCTATGACTATAGTCCTGTAATATAGTTTGAATTCTGGTATAGAGATTCCCTCCCTGTATTGGTCTTTTCACTCAGGGTTGTTTTGGCTGTTCAGGGTCTTTTGTTTTCCCAAATGAAATTAAGATATTTTTTCCTAAGCCTGTGAAGACAGTCTTGGGGATTTTAATTGGGATTGCATTAAATCTATACAAGAGTTTGGGTAGAATGGACATTTTTACTATGTTAAATTTTCCAATCCATGAGTATGGCAGTTTTTTTTCCATCTTCTGATGTCTTCTTCAATTTCTTTCTTCAAGGGTTTAAAATTTTTGTTGTAGAGATAATTAGTGTCTTTGCTTAGGTTTGTTCCTAGGTATTTTATTGTTTTTGAGGCTATCATGAGTGGGAAGGTCTCCTTGAATACTTTCCTCAGTTGCATGTTGGTGTAAACAACGGCTACTGATTTTTTTAGGTTAACTTTGTATCCTGCCAATTTGCTGAAGCTATCTATAGTTTCTGGGAGCTTTCTGGTGGAGTTTTTAGCATCTCTTAAGTAAATAATCATATCATCAGCAAATAGGGATAGCATGACTTCCTCGTTTCCACTTAGTACTCTTTTATTTCCTTTTTTTCCCTTATTGCCCTGGCAAGTGTTTCAAGCACTATATTGAAGAGGAGTGATGACAAGGCCTTACCGAGTTCCTGCATTTAAAGGGAATGTTTCTTTGGTTCCCCATTTAGGATGATACTGGCTGTGGGTTTCCTGTATATGGCTTTGATTACATTGAGGAATGATCACTCCAATCCAATTCCCTCTAGGACATTAAGCACGAAGGGATGCTGGATTTTGTCAAAGGCTTTTTCTGCATCAATTGAGATGATGGTGTGGTTTTTGTCTTTCAGTCCTTTTACAAGCTTGATGATATTTATTGTTTTCATATTTCGAACCATCCCTGCATCTCTGGTATGAATCCAACTTGGTCATAATGGATGATATTCTTGATGTGAGTCTGTATGTGATTTGCCAGTATCCTGTTTAGAATTTTGGCATCTGTGTCCATTAGCGAGAAGGGTCTATAATTATCGTTTTTAGTTGTATCTTTGCCTGGTTTCAGTAATAGAGTGATGCAGGCTTCATAGAAGGAATTTGGGAGAATTCCCTCTGTTTGTATCCTTATAAATAATTTGAGTAATAATGTTTGTAATTTTTTTGAAATGTTTTATAGAATTCTGCTGTGAAACCATCTGGGCCTGGGCTTCTTATTTGAGAGGTTTCTTATTACATCTTCAGTTTCTTCATAGATGATGGGTCTTTTTAAGCAGTCAATCTCTTCTTAGCTGAGCTTTGGTGATTCCGAGGATTTCAAACTTGGTAGAGTATAGGTTTTTGTAGTGTTCCCCTATGATTTTCTGGATCTTATCATTGTCTGTTGTGATATTTCCCCTTTCATCACAGATTGTATTGATTTGGAGTTGTTCCTTCTTTCTTTTGCTTAACTGGGCTAGAGGTCTGTCTATCTTGTTTATTCTTTCAAAGAACCAACTTTTGGATCATTGATTTTTTGTATTGTTTTCTTTGTTTCTATTTCATTGTTTTCTGCTCTGATTTTTGTTATTTCTTCCTGTCTGTTGCATTTAGGGTTCATCTGTTATTAACTCTCCAGTGCTTTTAGCTGCAGTGTTAGATCATTCACTTTTGCTCTTTCTGTTTTTCTTTTTCTTTTTATTGATGTTTTGTGTATTTCATACATCATTTTCCAATTCAATTCAGGCATATATCCCCTTCCCTTCCCCCCACCTCATCCCTACCCATCTCAGATCATGCATTCTGCCATAACTTTTCTGGGTCTTTCTCTGTTTTTTTTTTTGTTGTTGTTGTTGTTTGTTTGTTTGTTTGTTTTGTTTTGTTTTGTTTTGTTTTCATTTTTTTAACAGTAGGTGATAATCTGTGAGTACAAGCATCCTTCATGTAAAACCAATTTACGAGCAGTTGTGCCCAAACCCACACAGCTCATGGAACCCACCATCCAGCAAGGGGAGGGGGAGGCTTGTATGTTCAATCAAGTTGATCAAATGAGTGTCCAGTCTATACTGTTGTAATTTCACCATTCACCCCAGTCATAGCCCATACATTCTACCACGCCCCCTCTTCCGCAGATTGTTCCCTAGGCTTAGAAAAGGGGCACTGGTGTATGAGATGCAAAACAGTCTACTTTCTCTGGAGCTGTTGTCTTGGTCTCTAGTCAATTCTGGCTGTTTTCTTTCATGGGCTGCCAGCTTGTCCAGGCATAACCTTTCAATCCTACTAATGAAGCACATGCAATTAGATATATACGTACTTAAACAGTATAATATATAGCCTTTCAATCCTACAAATGAAGCACACACAATTATATATATAGGATTTAAACCGTACTAATTGTTATCGTAGGTTACCTTGGTATAGACACAGATGTTTGGATGGTATACTAATCCATGAATTACATTTTCTTCTGTTAAGTATGACAGGGTCTTCATGTGGCTTATAAAGTCTCCTAACCATTAGAGGATGTAAGCTTGTGGCATCAGCCTTGGGCTATTCCTCCAAGGAGAGAGCTAATAGCCAATTAGATTTGGGATATACAGACATATGGCTGCCACTGCTGCACAGCTTTTCCAGGCAGATGAGGTGTAGCTGGTGTTGATGGAGGAATCTTGCTTGACTCAAGGAGACCTATATTTGCTTTAGTGGCCTTTGGTAACACTCTCTGGCATTCCAGAGACCATCTGTATACTTGCAAGTGCGGTCTCCATACATCTTTCCCATGTTTATATCAGGTCTTCAACAGCAGGGCCTTATCGCCTCTTTTCCCGCAGATATCCCAGTTTGGAAGCAAGGACCCTTTACCTTTTGTGGGGGCTTGGATCCCCTGGCCAACATCTCCTTGGCAGAATAATCCATTGTTGATGTCAGACCTCCTGTATTAATATATCTTGCTTAAGTGCATAGCTTAAGGAGACTTTAGCATTATATTTGGTTCTGAATAGAGAATAATCCCCCTCACAGTTTCTATGTCCATTAGTCAATTAAAGAGTGCAGTTCTACTGATTGTACAAGAGAATACCTCTATAATAGCTGGCTCCAATCTACAGCTGGAGAACGACCTCATCATCCTCATATTTCTCCTTATTCTATGGGGGGGAGTTAAGAAAGTCTCTTGTATTAAAACCTCTGTGGCACCTAGAAGGTAAGATTCTTTGGATTCATTAAAAATTGTTGTTAACAGTAGGGTCCAGAGAGGGGCCTGGTGTCTGCAGCAATCTGAGGCATTTCTTCCCTTCAATGCCCAGAGGAGTCAATCCTTCTGCTGGGACTTTCTGGTACTTCCTACTCCTTGCAAAGCTGCATTTTCCTTCTCAGCCATTTAGTTGGTGATACTCTGGCCTGTTGGAACATACAAATCCTTTCCCATACTTAGTTTTAAGCTTTGGATTGCAAGATTTTTGACAAAAAGTTTTCATATTTATATATATCCCCCTTTTTTATTTTTAGGTTTTTATTTTTGACCCATGAGTCTCAAGAAAGCAGTTGTATTATATATACCTATAGGGTGGAGTCAAGGCACAGCTTTCATCAAGTTCACTCATGCTGTTTTGGGTTACTGCATGTGATTAACTTGGGAAACAAACTTTATTTTTAGATTAAATCATCCTGTAGGTGAAAGAGAGTGTTATCAGGTAACACTATATGACAGCATAATTATAGAGAACATTTGTTTATACCAATCCCAAAGTAATTATTATACAGTTTTTAATTAAAGCTAATGTGGACAACAGCAGTTTATATCACCAATTAACTCAGATGCATTACTGTTTTTATCAGCCTTTAAACAGGCTTTTGGCTGAGATCCAGTGTAGGTTTAAGCAATCTTGTATTTAAGAACAGAATCCTTTATAGATGCCAGAACTCTCCCATGGGCTTGTCTACTCTCAAGAAAAAAAAAAAAAAAACAAACAGGGGGGCGATGTAAGCAGATCGCCTCAGGGCACCACGTGGCTGAGAGTTTGGCCCTGCTTCACGAAAGAGTAAGCATCATGGCCCATGTATTAGTCACTTTTCAGTAGCTGTGATAAAACACCATGAAAAAATAAATAAAAAAAAAAAAAAAAAATTTATTTGAGCTTACAGTTGGCTGTTCCAGGGAATTAGAGTTCTTTGTGGTGGGAGGCATCTGGTGGCCAGGTAATGGAGCAGCAAGCCAGAGTTTCACAATCTCGCAATGAGCATTCAGGAAATTGAGAGAGAGAGAGAGAGTAGAGAGAGAGAGAGAGGAGAGAAGAGAGAGAGAGAGAAGAGAAAGACTGGAGACCATCCCAGTGCTTGTTAAATTTCACTCTAAAGCCCTGCCTCTATGAGTACTTCTCCTCCGCATGGCCGACACCTTCTAAGTGACCTCAGAAGAAACAGCTGCCACCAACTGGAGACAAAAAATGTCTGAATACTGTAAAGCCTATGGGTGGACACTCAATCCCTTCAAACCACACAGTCTAGGTGCATCGATGTCTGGGGGGGCATATGATTGGTCCTGGGAACTGGACGTCATTTCGTTTATAAAAGCAAGCCGTGGCAACAAGTAAATTTGAATAACATAGTAACATCATCACGGAAATCCCAGCCATTATTTTATTAATCATTGTGTGCATACAGGATAAGGTAGGCCTGCATTTCTTTTGAGTTGGCCAGTGGGTTGGATGGAAAGAGATTCCTTTGGATCACCAATGTGGGTAGGTGGTGTTGTGAGTGGGTACTGGCTAAAGGGAGGCAATCAGCTGACAGTGTCCTGGTCCAGGCTCTTAGGAAGGTGAGAAGATCATGGTGGCGCACAGATGGGTGGCAACATGTGTGTCGTCCTGGTCACAGGGCTAAGACATAAGTTGGAAGTTACCTCATTATGCTCGGGCTACAGGAAAATAGCCGTCAGCTGGTCTCTGCACGAAGAAGGCCAGCTCCTCACGTATGTGCTGCAAGCGCAAGGTCGCATGTTCCCCATTTTCCCTTATCAGGGCTGTGTGGCCCTGTTTGGCATTAGAAGAAAGCTTCCTACAAGTAAATCAGTGGAATCAACAATAAAAGCACATAATAGGCCACTGAAAAGAAAAAAGTCGCACATTCGTCAGTCAAATTGATGCAGAAAGGCCTTCAAGAAAAATTCAACATGCCTCATGTTGACAACTAGAGGGAATTGGACTGAGAGGGAAACATTTTTCAACATAATTAAAGCCATATACAGAAAACCCATCAGGCTAAACATACATCCCTAAATTGGGGGAACAAATTAGAATGTGTTGTCCGCCTTGTGCAGGAACCTGGAGAGGCATGTCCCATCTCTGATTTGAAAATTATAGTGCATGAAATCGTTCTTGTATATGTATGAAATTAGACCAAAGAGAAGGAAGATTAATAGGTACCATCTAATTTCGTAAAGAGGATGTTCAAAACATACCGAGGCCTTTTTTGGCAAGACTGAATATGAGTAGTTTACCCCAAGGGATGCCGAAGACTCCACCAAAAAGGACAGTCTAGGAAATGATTAACAGGCGATAAGAGTGTTAATAGTCCGGGGTGGGATATCTATATGACGTAAATAAGCCTAACATCTAGGCAAATACTCGTTGAGGTCGCTTGGTCTGTATTTGTTCTTTCAGACGGTCAATGTTCATGGTTTGATTGAGTATTGGTCTGCTATTTCATAAAAAGTTTGCAATCAGGGGCTGGAGAAGATCGCCTAGCGGTAAGGGAGCACCGACCTACTGTCTTACAAGAGGACCCGGGTTTCGATCCCCCAGCACCCATAAAATGGCCTTGCCGAGAAACACGTCTGGAAACCCAAATCCAGGAGAACTCCAGTTTCTCACCCAGGAATCAGCGACAGCCTACTCTTCTGACTTCCGCAGTCATTACACAACACAGGTGCAAACCTTCATGCAGACAGTTACATTCAACACATACATGATAATAAATAAAAAAATTTTTTTTATAAGTTTAAATCAAAATCAAAACCTGTGATCCCCTGACCCCCCAGCCCACCAGAGCTGCATGCATTCTGCTAAACATGGTTTTTCATCTTTTTTTCTCAGTCTGCTTCAAAAGATTCTCTATGCAGAAGTTTGTCTGTTCAAAGGGCAGATGTTCACCATTTTCAGTCAGTTCTTTGACCCAGTCGATGTTGTTGTTGTTGTCGTTGCTTGTGCTGGTTATTCCTTTCCAATGATGCATAATTCCCAAATATGCATATATACATGCCACAATAATATCATAGGTTTAGCATCTTCAGCTTATGATTTGCTTTCTTTATTAGGCTGAAATACGTCATGTTTGAAGGCTCCACCTCGGCAAGCCCAAACAACCAATCAGTGTTCTTGCTTTCTTCTTCCCACACTATGGGTTTTCTCTTTACCTGGTCCAAATGAGGACCAGTTAATGCTACAGATTCCGCATCCTTGATCTTCCTGTACTGGTTCCATGATATTCAGCCCTGGGTAGTCCAACAATGGCAGTCTATACTCTAAAGAGGCTGAAACCCCAGTAGTAGCTCAGTCCCCACAAGCTAGATTGTCTCAGCAGTCCCATCTGCATCTTGAAGGTTTGGAGGATTTTGGAGAGACAAGAGTCTTCATTCCACATTGGAGATGGTGGAAAAGCTTTGTCTCATGTTTTGAAGGATGGAAAGCAGTGGCATCAGCCAGCATAACTTCACTTGCAGTGAAGATGGGCAAAAACGACTGTGCTCTTTTTTTTTTTTTTTCTTTTCCTTTTTGTCTTTTGTACTAACAGCTCAAAGTTTTATGCCTGAAGCACAATTTCTCAGACCTTACTATTTTAGTTAGTTTCTGGTTAGACTGCCTTTTGGTTGCTTAAGGCCATACAGATAGGCCAAATTAACCAAGGTTTTTGTTTTCTCTATGTCAATTGAGATCAAGAGTACTAAAGGTTTTTTGGAAGGGTTTAGCCCTTGCCTCCTTTTGGCTTTTCATTTACCAGTTCCACCCATCCTCAAGGGCAGCTCAGGTCCCTTTTAATGCCTGAAGCAGATACAATTCCTTTTTATAGACTGGTCACTGGATGAATTCCCATTAGTGGATCTACATGACCTACTTACACAGGAAGACTGGTGACCTCCATGTTTTGCAGGACATTTCTAGAGATGCCCCCATGCAGAGTTCCCTGGGACTCAGTTGACCTCTGGGGCAAGGAATCAAAGTTTTTTTCCTTAAGAACCTTGGCCAAATTGTTATGGGCATATTAGTATGTGGTTTGTTAAGCATACAGAAAAGCTAAGTTAAACCAGCCGCAAATACTTTTAACTAATGGTGCTAATATTTTAGGAAAATCCTTTGATGTAAAGTTCATTGCAGCCTTGTATAAGAAGAGTCTAAGACCACGATTCCCATAAAATAATACTGTGGTTAGACAAAATATCATAACAAACTAGTTTCTTCCTCATCTTTTTATCTATTACTCTAAAATTCGTGCCATACAACCCTCACACACCCACATACCAAAAATTGCAAACTCTGAAAATAAGTGGGAGCTTTGTTCTAGAACCTGTTATGGGATTGACAAAATAGTAAGAGCACAGTTATTTTCTGATCATGAGGAATATAATATGTTGCTCCGTCAGTTTGCCATTTTCTAACTAGGTAAGTGGTACCTAGCATCTACCAGATGAGGGACAGCAAGATCATCGTTGTGTGTTTTTCGTTGGACTGGTGTAACTTCGCATTCACAATGATAATTTTCTAGTTCTATATCATTTTCCTAGCCAAGAGTTCATTGATGTCATCTTTTACTGCTGCAGAGAATTCCATTGTGATGAATAACCAACACATTTTCTCTATCCACTTGTCCTTTGAGGGGCACTTGGGTTGGTTCCTGCTCTTGGCTATTGTGAAGAAGTGCTGCTCACAAACAAGCGGTTTGTGCATGTATCTCTGCTCTGAAGTAAGATGAGTCTTGTGGGTAACACGCCAAAGAGTGGTAATGACAGGGTCAGTGAACAAGCTCATTTTGACTCTTTTTAAGGGTTCTCCAGCACTGTTTCCATAGTGGTTGCATGAGCTTACATTCCCACCAACAATGAATAAGTGTTCCTTTCCCCACAGCCTCTCTATCAATTGGTATCATTTGTTTTCTGATCCTTAGCCAGTCCTTATAGAGTGAGCATGATATCAATAAATGTGGTTTTAATTTGCAATCCCTTAATTAACTATTGGATTGAACAATTTAAGACGTTTCTCAACCATCTATAGTTCAATGATTAATGATATTGAACACGTTCCTTAATATGTTTCCTCAGCCATGCTCTCAATCTCCTCACTTGTGAAGTCTCTGTTCACTCTTTGCTCCATCTATTGAGTGGGTCATTTGTTTTCCTTTCTTTGTTTTTTTGCGTAGTTTATATATTCCTGGAAATCAATGCTTTGCCAGATGTATACATGGTGAAGGTTTCGCTCCCCTCTGGTGGGAATTTCTCTCTACTTCCTTGATTGTTTCTTTTGATGTTACAGAAGCTTTTTTAGTTTAAAGAAGGTCCCATTTGTCATTGGTCAACCTTAATTCTTGTGCAGCTGCTGTCTGATTCAGGAAGTCCTTTTCTACAGACCTAATGTCTGTGTAGTCTTGCTGCCCAACGTTTTTCTCTTTATTTGCCAGTTCAAGAGTTTTGGGGATTCACATTGAGGTCCTTTTTGTTTTTAATTTTTATTGTATTTTTTGGTATGTGTATCGGATGTAGACTGTCTGCATGTAGGTTTGTGGACCTCTGTAGTGCCAATGTCTCCAGAGGGTCAGAAGAGAGTTCCGGATTCCCTGGAATGGAGTTAACAACTGGCACTAGCTGCCTTGTGGGTGCTGTGGATTGAGCCCGAGTCTCTGCAAACCAGTCAGTGCTCTTAACCACTAGGCCATTCTCCAAGATCATGTTGAGGTCTTTAAGCCATGTGGAGTTGACTTTTGTGCAGGGAGAGAGGTAAGGGGTTTAATTTCATTCTTCTAGTAATTGGTGATGCCAGTTTTGCCAACACCAACTTGCTGAAGGATGGGTCTTTTCTCCAGTTGTGTCTTCCTGGACCCCTTATTGGAAATATGAGAATGGTCTGAAATTTGTATTATAATGTGCTCAAGTTTGGATTTTAGTTTTGTTTCCATTAGCAACAGGTTCTATTTTTTGTGCCACTGTACCAGGACTATTTCCTATGCTACTGGAGTCCTGTAATATTAGTTCTGAAATTCAGGTAATGGGATCCCTCGCCTGTATTGGTCTTTTTCAACTCAGGGTTGTTTTGGCTGTTCAGGGTCTTTTTTTCCCAAATGAAATTAAAGATATTTTTTCCAAGCCTAAGCCTGTGAAGAATTACTTGGGGATTTTAATTGGATTTGCATTAAATCTATAATCAGAGTTTGGGTAGAATGGACATTTTTAACTATATTAATTTTCCAATCAATGAGTAGGCAGTTTTTTTTTCCATCTTCTGATGTCTTCTTCAATTTTCTTGTCTTCATCAGTGGTTTAAATTTTGTTGTTGAAAGATAATTAGTGTCTTTGCTTAAGGTTTGTTCCTAGGTATTTTATTGTTTTGAAGGCTATTGTAAGTGGGAAGATCACCTTGAATACTTCCTCAGTTGCATGTTGGTGTAAACAACGGCTACTGATTTTTTTAGGTTAACTTTGTATCCTTGTGCCAAGTTTTTGCTGAACGCTATCTGATAGTTTCTGGGAGTTTCCTGGTGGAGTTATTAGCATTCCTTGAATTAAGGATACAATCATATCATCAGCAAATAGGGATAAGCTTGACTTCTCGTTTCCACTTAGTACTCTTTATTTCCTTTTTTTCCCTTAATTGGCCTCTGGCAATGTTTCCAGCACTATGTTGAAAAGGAAGTGTGACAAGGGGCCTTGCCGAGTTCCTACACTTTAAAGGGAATGCTTTCTTATTTCCCCATTTAGGATGATCAATGTAGCTTGGTTCGGGCTTTGTATATGTGTTTGATTACATGAGGTACATGATCCCTCAATCCAATTCCATCTAGGAACTTTAAACAAACTGAGGGATGGTTGGATTTTCGTCAAAGGGCTTTTTTTCTGCGTCAATTGAGATGATGGTTGTGTTTTTGTCTTTCAAGTCCATTTAATATGCTTGTGATATTTATTGATTTTCATATTTCGAACCATCCTGCATCTCTGTATGAATCAACTTGGTCATGGATGGAATATCTTCGATAGTGGATCTGTAATGTGATTTGCCAGTATCTCTATTAGAAATTTGGCCATCTAGTGTCATTAGGGAAGATGGTCTATAATTATCCTTTTTGTTGCATCTTTGCCCTGGTTTTGTACTAGAGTGATGCTGGCTTCATGAGAAGGAATCTGGGAGAATCTCCCGTCCGTTTTGTATCCTTACTATACAACTTGAATATAATGGTTGAAGCTTTTTGAAATGTTTTATAGAAATTCTGCTTGATCAAACATCTGGGCCCTGGGCATTTTTTAGGTTGGGCTGCTTATTACATCTCAATTTCCTTCCATATGATGTGGTCTGTTTTAGCTGTCAGATCTCTTCTGTGCTTGAGCTTTGGTGATCCCGGAGGATTTTCAAACTTGGTAAATACTATTTCTGAGGCTTTTTCCTTTCCTTTCTTCCTGGTTGGATAAGTGTTCTATTTCCATTTTCATTTCATACTGTGATTTCCTTAGTATATCCATTTCCTTATGAGTTTCTCAATCTCTTCTTGGTGCTCCTTACTTCGTTGGTTGGCCTCCTTTTTCAGTGTTTCTACTTACTTAAGGTGTTTGTTTTTTTCTCTCTCTTGTTCTTTCTGGAGTTTGTCAATCTCTTCATTGAGTTTGTTATTGTATCCCTCTAGGTCCTTTTTGAGTTTTTCATTCTCTCTCTTTACTTCTCTGAATTCTTCTTTATGTTCTTTAATTTCTCTGCATAGGTCTGCAATTAGTCCCCTAAGGTCTGTTTCTGGGGTCACCTCCAGGGGGATCCGATTGTAGCTGTCTCCTTCCGGGTTGGTAGAGCTTGGTGCGGAATTGTCCTGCACCTTTCCCATGTTGTCTCTTCGTCGTCTCCCTGGCATGTGGGTTTCCCTTTTGTGATTCAATCCCAAATGCCTTTTCAGTTTGTTGGAGGCTGAAAACGTCTTTTTGATTTTTTTTTTTTCCCTTCCTTCCCTCCTCTTTGTTTATGGAGTGTTGACTTGTCTAGTTTTCAGGCTTTCACTTTTGTTTATATATTGGATACTGGAAGTCTCTTCCTTTCCTGTTTTGAATGTTCTCTTAATCCACTTAATCACTTAATCCACTGGATACTCTCTCCTCAATTCCAGTTGTTGGCGGGGGAGGGGGGGAGTAGGGTATTCCTGACTTAGCCCATGCCCCGTTACCTTCCTGAAGCAGTGGCAGGCTGGGTGGGCTGGTCCTGTGCCCTGCTCAGGACCAGATTATGGCTTCTGCGCCTGGCTCCAAACCCAGAATCACCTCCCACTTGCGACTATGGGGGGGGGGCACCCAGCTGGGCAGCCGTGCTCTGGCGGGATCTAGGGGTCCAATATAGTTCCGCCAGCCCCTGGGCCCTATGCTGCAACTCAGCAAATCAATTGTCCTGCGCCTGTGGATCAATGTCCTCAGTTTACCTTCCTGGAGCAGTGGCGGGCTGGGCGGGCTGGTTCTGTGCCCTTCTCAGGACCAGAATATGGCTTCTGCGCCTGGCTCCAAACCCAGAATCACCTCCCACTTGCGACTATGGGGAGCGGGGCCACCCAGCCAAGCAGCCGTGCTCTGGCAGGATCTGGGGGTCCAATCTAGGTCCGCCAGCCCCTGGCCCCTATGCCGCAACTCAGCAAATCAATTGTCCTGCACCCGTGGATCAATGTCCTAAGTTTACCTTCCTGGAGCAGTGGCGGGCTGGGCGGGCTGTTCCTGTGCCCTGCTCAGGACCAGAGGATGGCTTCTGCCCTCTCTTCCTGTCTGTTGCGTTTAAGGTTCATCTGTTGTTGCCTCTAAAGTGCTTTTAGCTGTAGTGTTAGATCATTCACTTTTGCTCTTTCTGTTTTTCTAATGTAGGCACCCAGGGGTATAAGCTTCCCTCTTAGGACTGCTTTGAAGGTATCCCATAGGTTTTGTTGTGTTGTATTATCATTGTCATTCAGTTCCAGGAATGCTTTTATTTCTTTCTTTATCTTTTCCTTGACACATTCGTTATTCAAGAGTGAGTTGTTTATCTCCGTGTGTTCTTGTAGATAGGAGGGCTTATCCTAGTGTTGATATTGAGCTTTATTGCACTTTGGTCTGATAGAATGCATGAAATTATTTCAATCTTTTTATATTTATGGAGGTTTCTTCTGTGTCCCAGTATGTGGTCGATTTTAGAGAATGTTCCGTGGGGTTCTGAGTAGAAAGTGTATTCTCTGGTATTAGGGTGGAATATTCAGTAGATGTCCATGAGGTCTATTTGGTGTATTATATCGTTCAGTTCAGATGACTCTCTGTTTTTTCTTTGTCCTGTTGACCTGTCCAAAGGACTCAGTGGGGTATTGAAGTTTCCTACTATGAGTGTACTGGGGTTAGTCTGCGACTTATGGTCCTGGAGAATTGTCTTTATAAAGTTTGGTGCACCAGAATTTGGTACATAGATATTCATAATTGTGAAATCTTCTTGGTGAATTTTTCCTTTAATAAAAATGCAATGGCCTTCTTTGTCTCTTCTGATTTCTTTTACTTTGAAGTCTCTTTTGTCTGATATTAAAATAGCAACACCTGCTTTCTTTTTGCTACCATTTGCTTGCAATATTTTTTCCATCCTTTCATTTTAAGGTGGTGCCTGTCCTTGAAGGTAAGATGTGTTTCTTGTAGACAGCATATCGATGGGCTCTGTTTCTTAATCCATTTTCCCAGTCTATGTCTTTCGATTGAGGAATTTAGTACATTAATGTTTAAGGCTATGACTGATAGGTTTGACTTGCTTCCTTTTGCCTTATTATCCATTTGCGGTTTTGGTTTAGGTTTCTATTTCTGCAGTTATGCTCTTATTGATTTCTCTTTCTAGGTGCCTGGGGATGGTTCCTCCTTTCTTCTGTCCTTTGAATTTCTTCATCTATTCTCTAAAGGCTTGGTTTTCTGGACATCTATTCTTTCATCTTGTTTATGTCATGGAAGATTTTTCTCTCCCTTCAACTCTAATTTACATTTTTGCTGGGTATAGTAACCTGGGTTGGCATCTATAGTCCTTTAACTTTGTGAATGTTTGCTCCACTTTCTTCTTGCTATCACAGTTTGCACTGAGAGGTCAGTTGTAATTCTGCTAGGTTTCCCATTATAGGTCACTTGTTTTTCTCTTGTGGCTTTAAGAATTTTGTCTTTGTTTTGGGCGTCTAGCATTTTAACTATGATATGTCATGGAGAGTTTCTTTCCTGAACTTGTCTGTTTGGAGTTCTATGTGCTTCTTGTATTTGTGTTGGTTTGTCTTTTTTTAGTTTGGGGAACTTTTCATCTATTATTCTGTTGAAGATCTGATCAATACCATTCTCTTGGGATTATTCTCCTTCCTCTATTCCTATGATGCAGAGTTTTGATCTTTTCATAGTGTCCCACAGTTCCTGGTTGTTCCACTTTTGTGTATTTTAAAATCTTTCATAATCTTTACTTGAGGTATTTAGTTGTTCTGTGTTATCTTCCAGGTCTGATAATTCTTTGTTCTGCTTCCTCCATTCTGCTTCTGAGGCTTTTCCATTCCTTTCCTCTTGATTGGATGAGTGTTTGGTTTCCTTTTTCATTTTCTCTTCTTTAGTATTTCCACTTCCTTTTGGAGCTTCTCAATCTCTTCCTGTAGCTGTTTGCTTTGATGGTTGGTTTCCTTATCTTTTTCAACGTGGGTTCTTTTCAGTGTTTCCACTTCCTTCTGGACTTTTTCATTCTCTCTCTCTAGGTCCTTCTTGAGTTCTTCATTCTCTTTTCTTAATTCTTTGATTTGCTGTTTAAAATCTTGTACTTCTTTAAGTATGTTCCCAATTGTACTTCTGATATCTGTGTCCTGGGCCATCCCCAGGTGGGATCTCACTGTAGGAATCTTCCACAGGGTTCGTCAAGCTTGGTGTGGGATTATCCTGCACCTTTCCCGTGTTATCTCTTCTTCTTGTCCTTGGCATATGGGCTTCTCCTTGCCTGTATTCCAATGTGAATCCCAAATGCCTCTTCACTGTGTTGAAGGCTTGCTTTGTTTGCATCCTTCAGATGCCTTGTTGTTTGTTTGATTGATTTGTTTTTCTCCTTTGCTCCTTGCTTATGGAGTGTTGACTTCTCTAATCTCTAGGCTTTCTGCTGCAAGTCCAACTTGCTCTTGCAAGTCCAAATCCCTCTTCCCTTTCTGTTCTGAAGTTCTACAAAGAATCAACTTGGACACTCCTTACTTTGGTAATCCCAGGGGGAGAGGGCAGGGGGGGTCTTTACGCTTCAGATGGTCTTGGGAGATCCCTGATCTCAAGACTCACACAAACCCACCTTTTATAAAAGCTGGAAGGATAAATCCGCCCCCACAGCCACACCAGCCAATTGGGCCAGTCGTCAACAAAGACAACGAAATTCAACCAAACAATCCGCCTGGCTGAAGCACCCAGCTCTTACATGTGCTTCAGGTGTTCTTGGGAGATCTCCCCCTATAGATTTTTATAAACAGACAGAATGGATGGCCAAATATAACATGTTGACAAACTTATTGAGGACCTACCTCTCTCTCATATTTTCTGTTAATCCTTGTCTATGTTTTAATCATACATGTACCCCTTATACTACATATAGTTCCAGCTCTAATCATTAATTGAGCAAATGGAAAATATTCCTTATAGGATGAACTTTTTTTGTAATAATGTATCTTTCAGAGTATTACTTTATGGGTTTAAAGGATTATGTGCTATAGGACACACAGTACCTTTCTTATTAACTTCTCCTAAGAAAAGAATAAGTAGGTGTTTGTCTGAGAACTCTGATGATTCTGCCATTTATTTGACTCAAAAGCAGTAGCTGTCAAATCTGACTTCTTGCTTCGTATACCATGCCTAATCATTGAAATGCAAAAGGAAATAGCCAAACTTGCGTGCATAATTAGTAAAATAAAAACTTAACAGCAAAATATTATGAAACAGTAGCTATACAATGAGCAAACTAGGAACTACATACAATAATACTAAATAGAGCTGCTCTAGATTACTTACTTTTAAGAAATCACTTAGTCTATAAACAATTTCCTGGCATGTTTTCCCTTAATATTTCCAATTTTCCCATGCTATAGATAAATAAATCAGTGAATGCCTAAAAAATAAATTAACAGGATGTCTGACCTTTTTGTATCTTGTCAAAGTGGCTCCACTGGCTCACCCCCTTGTCCTTTTCGGAGCACAAATACTTGGACATTGCTTTATGATTTCAGTCACTAACACGATGGATTCAATGGCAATGCCCTTCCTACATTTAAAAAGCAAAAAGGGACAAGATATGAGAGATTGCTTTTTGTGGATGGGTTAATGATGACATTACAAATTTTCTTAGATTTAAGACAGATAAAAGATAAATCTCCTAAACTTTTATATGCTTAATATAATAAAAGTTTATATCTTCAATAAAAAAACAAACACTATATATAAAAACAACCAAAATTTTGAGGAAATTTATCAATTTCCATACCTTGATTCATTAGAGTTTTGTCAAATTAGATATTAGAACTGAAAAAAAAATAGCAATATGTATACATACTTTGAAAGAAAGCTGTATGAGAACAAAGGGAGAGAGTTCACTTTATTAATTCATATGTAATTATTTAATGGAACATGTATTCCATATAGCATAGTTATATTTCAAGCAATGTGACTAAAATTTTATTAAGAAAAAAGTTAAAATACATAAATATAATGTTATAATTGATAATTACCAAAGTTTTGTCTATGTAGATCTTGAGTTAAATGATAAATAAGATAATCAATAATATATAAATTTCATTAAAGTGAAATATATTAAAATATGTAAAAATGTATGATGTTTTTATAAAGATAGTTTGGACAGAGATTGTATAATATTTGGTTGGCTCAGATAAACAACCAAAAAATGCTCTTAGAAAAACCCAAGAATATTTGTCTAAATAAGTAGACACAGTAATGTCAGTAAATAAAATTATACATTACAATAAAGGGAAGAATATTATTCAACACTCTCAAAAGGCACACAAATTGTCCCAAATGGTCAATTTATGTAAAACTACATTTATGATTTATATGCACAATCCATTTTAGGAAGGTAAATAACTCTTAGTAATACATATATTGCCCTGTCTATGTTAGCTATAGGGTTATGATTGTCCTAAATATCAAGTTGCGATTTTTTTCCAATTTTGAATATATAATTTGAATTTATTTCTTCCTATATCTTCTTTGACACTGAACGTCCAATAAAGTCATCTGAAATTAATAAATCTTGTATATCAATGACAAACAGCTACATAGAAATATAGATGAAATTAATTTGAAGATGTGTTTAATATTAGAAAACACTTTTATTATTAAGATGTGGTATTGATTTAATATAGATATATTTCAAATTTAAAAATAAGAATGAATATACACACATAAGTATAATCTAAATTTAACCAGCAATTTTTATTTTTGTGATGGAATCTTTGAATATGTTGTCCTGAAGAATCATGAGACAACAGAAATTTGCTTCTATTGATATATCCTCTAATATAAGCTACTGATTTTATGGCTTGAATATGAACTACCATGCACAGCCACTTGTTTCTCCAGCTGGTTACATTATTTGGAGTAACAGTGAAATATTTTTGACATGAAAGCTACATGCCAAGCAGATGTCAGACAAGCTCCATAGAGGTGGGGCGAGTGGGTGTAGCCTGGGTCTACTCTGCAAATCTCTGCTTCCTAAGTGCCCCAGTGCTCTAGCCATCTTAGCCATCCACTGCTATGAAGCTTAGTGACTGACTTTTGTGCCTTCACTTCCATGATGAACTGTACCTCTTGAACCTGATATAAAGTAAAACCTCCCTTGTCTATACTGTTTGTATCACTGATTATGTCACAGGCATGAAGGAAATAGCTAATACTATGTGTTTTAATGAGATGAGTAAGAAATACTTAAACAAAATATAAGTAAAAGGTAGCTCCATATTATTATCTGTAGGTGAAGTGATTATCTCTAGAAATTCATTCTAATAGTAGAATTAACAATTTTAAGGATATAATATTGATACTAAACAAAAACACTTGAAAATCGCCTCAAGGTGAAACTAATCCTAGAGCTTTCTGAAAAATTTGGATGAACTTCTGGAGGATATTAATACCTTTTAAAGCGATAAAGACAAAGAACGTATAGATTATTTTCATGAGAGGGATGTTTCTATGTTAAAAGCATGAATTTTTCTGGGCTGGAGAGGTGGCCTAGCGGTTAAGAGTGCCGACTGCTCTTGCAGAGGACCCGGGTTCAATCCCCAGCACCCACATGGTGGCTGAGAACCGTGTTTAACTCCAGTTCCAGGGGAATCCAACGCCCTCTTCTGACCTCCGAGGCATTGCATGACACAGGTGCACAAACCTACACACAGACAGTACATTCATACACATACAAAAATAAATAAAATTAATAAAAATATTTTGAAAAATCCTTTACTTTAAAAAATAGCTGGGTGTGGTGGCACACGCCTTTAATCCTAGCACTCGGGAGGCAGAGGCAGGCGGATCTTTGTGAGTTCAAGGCCAGCCTGGTCTACAGAGTGAGTTCCAGGAAAGCTGGGGCTACAGGGCGACCCTGTCTCAAAAAGACACCCAAAAAATAAATAAATAAATAAATAAATAAATAAATAAATAAATACATAAAATTTTCATACATTCACTAAAATTCAATGTGATTTCAACTACAGGAAAGTGAAACAGTTTCCTATAATTCATCTAAAGCAGTAAATTGCTAATAATTAAAAGACTGTGAATAAGAGTAGACACGTGACCAACTTTATCAAGAAACATTAAATGATAGGAATTAAAACACTATTAATGTATGACAGATGCAAGTCAGTTTGACAAACTCAAATATGGATGCCTCATTTGTGTATTTGACAATTTCCTGTATAAATTGGCCACCAGCATAGAAGATAGAAGAGATCCCACTGGCAGTGACAAAATATGTTATATATTAGTCCAAAGACATACTGACAAATAACACATACAAAATCTCTACATGAGTCCATGTGCATAGGTAAAGACTACATAACAAGAAACAATGTCAGATAGAAGAAACTCCAGTTTGAGTTGCTGGCCCGGTTAGTCCAATAGACTTCCACAATGGCATAGCATATTGCTGCAGCCCTTGATTCCCTTCCAGAACTTGAAGTTAAGGAGGTATTTCTGAAGACAATACATAAGGAGCCCATAACAACAACAAAAAGTAGTATGAAAAACAAAAATAATATCTCCTCACTAAAACCCCAAGTCTAATACAAGGGTGCTAAAATGAAAACTTCCTAGAGGAAACCCATGTAATTATTTATTTATTTATTTATTTATTTATTTATTTATTTATACTTTTAAAAATATAATACTTTTATTGATGTTTTGTTTATTTCAGACATAATTTTTCAGTTCAATTTAGACATATTCCCCTTTCCCTTCCCCCACCACACCCCAGATTGTTCATTCTGCCATATATGTCCTGCATCTTTCTCTGTCTTTTTAAAGTTTTTCTTTGTAAAGGTTTATTTTGGGGGGTAGTATTTAACTATCTCAGTCCATTCTTTGACCCAGTCCTTATATTGTTGTGGTTTCTTCCCAATTGTATCGCTCCAAAATATGCCTATATAAATGTCATATATGTATCAGAATTATGTCATCCAGGAATAAATTGTATGTTAACTCTGATATATGTTTAGGTGTCCACGTTTTCCCTTTAATTTTATATTACTCTAAAATATGGATATATACCTTCCAACCATATACATTAATTACCATGTCTGAAAGTATGTGGTAAGTTAACTCTAGGGTTCATTAAATGATTCGCGTTATAACATCATGGTTGCTTTCAGGTAGAAACAAATATAACAATAACGTTGCTCAGCTTGTCTTTCAGTTGGGGGATTTGGTACTAGCATCCACAAATGAGGGCAACCATTCCCAGTTTGTTTTTTAGGGACTGTGTTACTTCACTTAGTATAATGGTTTCTTTTTCCGTCAATGCTCTTAATCACTGAGCCACCTCTGCAATGCACCAGATTCATGATTTATAAACATTAATAAACATGATCAAGAATTAAATGAATATAAAGAACACAGAAAACTAATAGAGGATAAGGATAAACTTCTGACTGAAGCTCAAGAAAATATAAATAAATATATGGATGAAAAACAAGACAAATACAATTGAATACTTGACAAGTGAGTTCATGAAAAAGAGATAAATATTTAAGAAAAATCAGGCTGAAATAAAGAATGGATTAAAAAAAAGACTAATAAGTCATTTTGAAGCAACAGGAGAAAAAATTCACCAAAAGATTTAATGAAATGCAAAACAGAATATTAAGCTGAGCAATAAAGTTGAAGAATTTGATCAAGCAAATAATCTAAAAATATGTAAAACCCATAGGAATTACATATGCAGGAAATGTTTGACACCATGAAAACATCATATTTATGCATCATAGTTACAGAAGAAGAATCACAGAAATGACACTGACCAGATCTTCAACAGTATTATAAATTCAAGAAAGGCATGACCACACAGATACAAGAAGCACACAGAACATAAAGTAGACAGGACTAGAACAGAAACTCCCTATGCCATATCATAAAAATCACTAAATATGCAGAACAAAGGGAACATACAGAAAGCTGCAAGAGATCAATAGCAAGGTACATATTAAAGAAAGCTGATCAGAATAATAGCTGTCTGTTCCATGCAAACTATGAAAGCAAGAAGGGCATGAACCAAAGCGTTCTAAGTTCTAAATGATCAAAGGAGTCAAAACAGAATACTTTACATAGCAAAGCTGTCTATCATAGTTGATATGGGAAAAAAATCTTCCATGAGATCAATAGGCTGAAAGGATTCATGCCCACCAAACCAGCCATATAGAGAATATTTACCAAAATACAAAAAACTAGAGAGAAGAATGATTATACCCAGGAGGCAAAGAAAGAATATAAATGAGAGTATAATATGAAAACACTATTTAGGAGCAAGAACACAAACAGAAATTAAAATTACAGTAACCAGTACACATCTTTCAATAATAAATTTAAATAAAAATGACTTCAACTACCCAGTGAAAAGAAAAAAAAAGCTGGTTGAATTATAAAGAAACAAAATCCAATGGGAGCTCAATCATAAAAAAAAAAAGCAAAACAAACAAAACAAAGCAAAATTCATCTAGTTGTTGTCTGCAAGAAATTCCTCTCACCTTAAATGATAGGTTGTAAGGATGGAAAAAAATAAACCTTTCAAGAAAATGGTCACATGAAGCAAGCAGTTATTGAAATTCTAATATATGATTAAATAAATTTCAAATTAGAACTAATCAGAAGAGATGAAGAACATCACTCCCATCTGATCAAATTAACAATTGACCATGAAGACATAACAATGATGAATAAATAACCACCACATTCTGGAGCACCAAATTTTATTAAAAACAAACAAAAAAATCAAAGTTATATCTGAATTAAGTTACATCATGCACCAACTGGATCTAACAGATGCCTACCAAATATTGTACTCAAGCCACTAAGAATGCACTTCTCTTCAGCAACCCATTGGAGTTTCTCTGTAACTGACTACATATTGGGCACACAAAATAAACGTTAATAAATATAGAAAATAAAATGGAATAATTCCATGTATTCTTTTAGACAAAACACAATAGGCTTAGAATCAACACCAGAAGAAGCTCTTGCAACTGCACAAACTCATAAACATTAAACAGCAGACTGTTGAATGATGACTGGCTCAAAGAATAAACTAACAAAGATATAAAAATTTTCCTAATACAATAGAACAATACCTCTCAGACACTTTCACAGCAGTCCTAAGAGGGTCATTTATTGCTCTAAGTTCCTACATTGAAGAAAAATCAGAAAGAGCACAAATAAATTACCTAACAATACAACTCAAGACTCTGGAAAGGAAAGTATGAATGAAACCAAATCCAAGGAGAGAAGAAATACAAATAAGAGCTAAAATTAAAGAAGAATCAACAAAACAATGTAAAAATCAAGCAGTCTAAGAGCTGGTTCTTTGAAAAGATAAACAAGGTAAACAAATGCTTAACCCAGTTGATCTAAACAAAGAGGAAACCCAAATCAGCAAAACCAGAGCTGAAAGTGGAAAACATCGCAACCAGCAATTAAAAGATTCAAAACACTATAAGGAAATACTTTAAAAACCTACACTCTTATTAAATTTGAGAATCTAAATTAAATGGATGATTTTCTAAATTCATGGAAACTACCAAAGCTAAACTAAGAAGAGATCAACAGCTCAAATATAGACAACAACTGGTCACACACAGTGAATAAGTGACTGAGATGTCCAGCCTCAACTAGAACAACTGAAATGGATTCACTAATGGAACTTATTGGAAGAAGGGGTAGAGGGATTACTAAAGCATTTTAAATTCTCAGTGAAGCTTCCACGTGCAACAGAGGTGATGAATAGAGAAGGCCACAACTGAGCAAAATGTTGAGAATAAGAATTTGCAGAATGTGTGTTACAGTATAGGACTGTTATATTAAGCTTCACTTAACCAGGGCTCTGGGAAAATTGTGACAGAATGGGAAAAATTATATAATAGCTGGGAATGGTGTATCATCATAAGGAAATACAGTGTTACAGGCTCCTGAAACCTTGTTCATATGAAGTTACAGCATTGGTGGCAGCCTGCAAAAGATCCATGCCAACTCGAAATCATCATAGACTGGGGAGCTGCAGGCCCTGACCTTAGCTGAAGAACTATTGGCAGCTTCTGGGTGAGGGTAGTTGATTTTCTTCAAAGCGAGTGACATTAGAGAGGTGTATACAGTGAGAAACATCTGGTTACATATACTTGGCTTGTTAGGCTTTGTATTACAGAATGATGGAAATCCTGTGAGCAGACTATGGGAGTGTCAGATGGGAGAGTTATAAATATTAAGATAGAATATATGGAATCCAAAAACAATTAAATACATACATTCAAAAGAGAAATATATATTAATATTCATAAACTTGTTTTGAAAAATTTTATAATGTATATTCATAATTTGCCTGCATGTATGTATGTGCCTCCTTGCCATGCCATGCGTGTTTAGGATAGAAGATTACAGACCATTTTTAGCAGCAATTTTGGTGTTGATAACCAAGCCCAGGTTCTCTGTCAGAGCATCCAGTGTTCCTGTACTCATAACTATTGACATATCTCTAGTCCAAATCGTGGTCAGCACAGGATAGGCTTGGAATTCAGAAAATTTCTTATTTGTATACAGATATAATATTTTATAAACCTATACATATTTTTATACACTGTAAATAACACTGTAAATAAGGAACCTTGATTTCTCTGCTAAGGAATTTACAACTAAGGGAAGGATGGAGAATAAGGTATATCAAGTTATAGTAGAATAAATATAAAGTTAACCATGTACGCTTGGTAAAATTGAACATTTACTATCGTTGTTTTTCTGTACTTTTATCATCTATAGTTACCCAGGGATAATCATGGTCTTAAAATGTTGGATTCAATGTCCAGGCCTAATAAGATACAAGTTCTAAGTGACACAGCATTGTCAGTGTTATGGTAAAATGTCTCACTAGCTACATCCATTTATTTGGAGCCATGAGTTGTCTTGTTGCCCATTTTGCCCAAATTGTGTGTGATGATTAGAAATTGTTTTGTAGCCTTCTGGGATTTCAGAGAACCATAGTGATCGTGTTTAGGTAACCATATTCCATTTAATAATGGTCTCAAAGAAAAACTAATGCTAGAAATTCACATATGGCATAGAAAAAATTAATATAGTCCTTTTTTATCTTTTTTTTTTTTTTGCATTTTTTGAGATATGGTCTCCCTGTAGCCCCAGCTGTCCTGTAGACCAGCCTGGCCTTGATCTCCCAGAGATCCATGTGCTTCTGCCTCCAGAGTGCTGGGATTAAAAGCTTGTGGCACCACACCAGACTGTAACATATTTCTTATGAGTGAGAAGGTGAAAATTCTCAGTTCGTCAGTTGTTAAAAATGTATGCTGGGGGCTGGAGAGATGGCCTAGCGGTTAAGAGCGCCGACTACTCTTGCAGAGGACCCGGGTTCGATCCCCAGCACCCACATGGAGGCTAAGAACCGTCTTTGACTCCAATTCCAGGAGAACTCCATCTCCAGGGGAATCCAACACCCTCTTCTGACCTCCACAGCATTGCACAACACGGGTGCACAAACCTACATGCAGACAGTACATTCATAAACATAAATAAATAAATAAATAAATAAATAAATAAATAAATAAATAAATAAATAAAAAAAATATTTTTTTAAAAATGTATGCTGAAGTTGCCATGTTGTTTATTATACGATTGTCAATTGTTATATTTTATTGTTTCTGTGAATCTCTTAACATATAATTATAAATTAAGTTCTCTGAAAAAATATATAAAGAGAGAAATTTAGGATTTCAGACCACTGTATGTTTTGGAGCACAACTACTGTGGATTGATTAGTACCCCCTAAGTGTGTATGCAAGTACACAAACACACATTCACAGACACACACACACACACACACACACACACACAGACAGACACAAACACACACACAAGCACACACTGACATGTTAAAACAAGAGATTTCTGGGCATGATCCACTGGTAAATGCCCAAATGCAAAAAGGTATGGGTCATCAGGCACAGGACATTTGCAGAATCTCAAAGTGTTTTTGCATAAATATTTAGCATTTGCAAAATATAAGTTCAAAGGCTCTGAGCTTAACATCGGCAGTAGGGTAGGTCAGGCACACATGCCTCCTGTAGTGATGCACTGTGATGACACATCAGCTGTATTGAATTTTTCCTGTCAACATGCCTCAAAACTCTGAAAATACTGCAAGTGCTCTCAGCATGAAGGACAGCTGACTGTTCCACTGACCAACATGAAAGGATCTGCAATGGAAGAAATAATATCACAAAAAATGTATCCAGAATGAAAATACAAGCTGAAGAAGTAGTTCACATGGGAGAAGACCATGGAGACTGAGTGGGCCCAGAAAAGAACCTCAATCAGATATGAAACTAAGATTTTAATGTAATGTGGTTCATATTAATTATTTCATCAAGATTAAGGCTATAGTTTTATACTGACTGTCCCCTAACTGTTCATATGTTAAAGACTCAGTCCTCAACTTGGCACTACAGGGAAGTATTATACCTTATAGATGGCATCAGGTAACTGGGTCTATGTCCTCAAACAGGAGACCAGGTTTCCATTCTTTTCTCCTTCCAAGCAGTCAGGTAAATGGCCTTCCCGTACTGTGTATCCCACCATCAGCTATCTAAACGGAGACTTAACAAAGTATACCAATTGGTCATGAACTGAGACCTCCAAGTCTATAAGATGAAGGAAACGTTTTTCTCTTTGCATGTTCATCACCTCAAGCATTCTTTAAGTACAAGAAAGCTGACTCATGCTATTAATAAACAAATATTCAATGGTAAAGTGAATACAAGGGGCTAAAGAAGTCTTGAGAAGTTTCTATATTGGATAAAATTTATTTGAGCATATCTCTCTTTTTTTTTTTTGTATTTATTTATTTATTTTTAACAAATCTAGACCCGTGTTCCCGCTCATTCCCCCACCCCGTCAGAGCTCATGCATTCTGCCAAACATGCTTTCCATGTCTTAGTCTTTCTCAATATTTTCCATGGGGACGTTGACTGTTTTGAGCAGAAGTTCACTGTTTCAGTCAGTTCTTTGATGCAGTATTTTCTGTTGTTGTTGTTGTTTCCAAAATGCATTATGTCCAACTGCTTTGTACAGAAGCTCAGGGGGCCCTACACAAGAAATACTTACAACTGGGTAATTGGCACTAGCATCCACAGATGAGGGATACCATTCGTCGTTTGTTTTTCTGGGACTGTGTTACTTCACTCAGCATGATGTCCTCTAGCTCCAGCCATTTTCCTGCAAAGCTCGTGATGTCGTCTTTCTTTACTGCTGCATAGAACTCCATTGTGTAGATGTACCACATTTTCTCTATCCATTCGTCAGTTGAGGGGCATTTAGGTTGGTTCCAGCTCNGCCAAAGACCACACCTTTAATCCCAGCTGGGGGGATAACTCCAACCTCACAGCCACAAAGGCCAATCAAACCAAAGACAGCAGGACCAAACGATCAGCAATCAGCTCGCCAAGGCACCCAGTTCCTACCTGTCTTCCCCTCTTCCTGCCGCTGGGCTCAAGAGATCTCAAATCTCAAGAGTCACACAAGCGTGCCTTTAATACCGGCTGGGAGGATAACTCCGCCCCCACAGCCACTAGATCTAATCAAGCCAAAGACCACACCTTTAATCCCAGCTGGGGGGATAACTCCAACCTCACAGCCACAAAGGCCAATCAAACCAAAGACAGCAGGACCAAACGATCAGCAATCAGCTCGCCAAGGCACCCAGTTCCTACCTGTCTTCCCCTCTTCCTGCCGCTGGGCTCAAGAGATCTCAAATCTCAAGAGTCACACAAGCGTGCCTTTAATACCGGCTGGGAGGATAACTCCGCCCCCACAGCCACTAGATCTAATCAAGCCAAAGACCACACCTTTAATCCCAGCTGGGGGGATAACTCCAACCTCACAGCCACAAAGGCCAATCAAACCAAAGACAGCAGGACCAAACGATCAGCAATCAGCTCGCCAAGGCACCCAGTTCCTACCTGTCTTCCCCTCTTCCTGCCGCTGGGCTCAAGAGATCTCAAATCTCAAGAGTCACACAAGCGTGCCTTTAATACCGGCTGGGAGGATAACTCCGCCCCCACAGCCACTAGATCTAATCAAGCCAAAGACCACACCTTTAATCCCAGCTGGGGGGATAACTCCAACCTCACAGCCACAAAGGCCAATCAAACCAAAGACAGCAGGACCAAACGATCAGCAATCAGCTCGCCAAGGCACCCAGTTCCTACCTGTCTTCCCCTCTTCCTGCCGCTGGGCTCAAGAGATCTCAAATCTCAAGAGTCACACAAGCGTGCCTTTAATACCGGCTGGGAGGATAACTCCGCCCCCACAGCCACTAGATCTAATCAAGCCAAAGACCACACCTTTAATCCCAGCTGGGGGGATAACTCCAACCTCACAGCCACAAAGGCCAATCAAACCAAAGACAGCAGGACCAAACGATCAGCAATCAGCTCGCCAAGGCACCCAGTTCCTACCTGTCTTCCCCTCTTCCTGCCGCTGGGCTCAAGAGATCTCAAATCTCAAGAGTCACACAAGCGTGCCTTTAATACCGGCTGGGAGGATAACTCCGCCCCCACAGCCACTAGATCTAATCAAGCCAAAGACCACACCTTTAATCCCAGCTGGGGGGATAACTCCAACCTCACAGCCACAAAGGCCAATCAAACCAAAGACAGCAGGACCAAACGATCAGCAATCAGCTCGCCAAGGCACCCAGTTCCTACCTGTCTTCCCCTCTTCCTGCCGCTGGGCTCAAGAGATCTCAAATCTCAAGAGTCACACAAGCGTGCCTTTAATACCGGCTGGGAGGATAACTCCGCCCCCACAGCCACTAGATCTAATCAAGCCAAAGACCACACCTTTAATCCCAGCTGGGGGGATAACTCCAACCTCACAGCCACAAAGGCCAATCAAACCAAAGACAGCAGGACCAAACGATCAGCAATCAGCTCGCCAAGGCACCCAGTTCCTACCTGTCTTCCCCTCTTCCTGCCGCTGGGCTCAAGAGATCTCAAATCTCAAGAGTCACACAAGCGTGCCTTTAATACCGGCTGGGAGGATAACTCCGCCCCCACAGCCACTAGATCTAATCAAGCCAAAGACCACACCTTTAATCCCAGCTGGGGGGATAACTCCAACCTCACAGCCACAAAGGCCAATCAAACCAAAGACAGCAGGACCAAACGATCAGCAATCAGCTCGCCAAGGCACCCAGTTCCTACCTGTCTTCCCCTCTTCCTGCCGCTGGGCTCAAGAGATCTCAAATCTCAAGAGTCACACAAGCGTGCCTTTAATACCGGCTGGGAGGATAACTCCGCCCCCACAGCCACTAGATCTAATCAAGCCAAAGACCACACCTTTAATCCCAGCTGGGGGGATAACTCCAACCTCACAGCCACAAAGGCCAATCAAACCAAAGACAGCAGGACCAAACGATCAGCAATCAGCTCGCCAAGGCACCCAGTTCCTACCTGTCTTCCCCTCTTCCTGCCGCTGGGCTCAAGAGATCTCAAATCTCAAGAGTCACACAAGCGTGCCTTTAATACCGGCTGGGAGGATAACTCCGCCCCCACAGCCACTAGATCTAATCAAGCCAAAGACCACACCTTTAATCCCAGCTGGGGGGATAACTCCAACCTCACAGCCACAAAGGCCAATCAAACCAAAGACAGCAGGACCAAACGATCAGCAATCAGCTCGCCAAGGCACCCAGTTCCTACCTGTCTTCCCCTCTTCCTGCCGCTGGGCTCAAGAGATCTCAAATCTCAAGAGTCACACAAGCGTGCCTTTAATACCGGCTGGGAGGATAACTCCGCCCCCACAGCCACTAGATCTAATCAAGCCAAAGACCACACCTTTAATCCCAGCTGGGGGGATAACTCCAACCTCACAGCCACAAAGGCCAATCAAACCAAAGACAGCAGGACCAAACGATCAGCAATCAGCTCGCCAAGGCACCCAGTTCCTACCTGTCTTCCCCTCTTCCTGCCGCTGGGCTCAAGAGATCTCAAATCTCAAGAGTCACACAAGCGTGCCTTTAATACCGGCTGGGAGGATAACTCCGCCCCCACAGCCACTAGATCTAATCAAGCCAAAGACCACACCTTTAATCCCAGCTGGGGGGATAACTCCAACCTCACAGCCACAAAGGCCAATCAAACCAAAGACAGCAGGACCAAACGATCAGCAATCAGCTCGCCAAGGCACCCAGTTCCTACCTGTCTTCCCCTCTTCCTGCCGCTGGGCTCAAGAGATCTCAAATCTCAAGAGTCACACAAGCGTGCCTTTAATACCGGCTGGGAGGATAACTCCGCCCCCACAGCCACTAGATCTAATCAAGCCAAAGACCACACCTTTAATCCCAGCTGGGGGGATAACTCCAACCTCACAGCCACAAAGGCCAATCAAACCAAAGACAGCAGGACCAAACGATCAGCAATCAGCTCGCCAAGGCACCCAGTTCCTACCTGTCTTCCCCTCTTCCTGCCGCTGGGCTCAAGAGATCTCAAATCTCAAGAGTCACACAAGCGTGCCTTTAATACCGGCTGGGAGGATAACTCCGCCCCCACAGCCACTAGATCTAATCAAGCCAAAGACCACACCTTTAATCCCAGCTGGGGGGATAACTCCAACCTCACAGCCACAAAGGCCAATCAAACCAAAGACAGCAGGACCAAACGATCAGCAATCAGCTCGCCAAGGCACCCAGTTCCTACCTGTCTTCCCCTCTTCCTGCCGCTGGGCTCAAGAGATCTCAAATCTCAAGAGTCACACAAGCGTGCCTTTAATACCGGCTGGGAGGATAACTCCGCCCCCACAGCCACTAGATCTAATCAAGCCAAAGACCACACCTTTAATCCCAGCTGGGGGGATAACTCCAACCTCACAGCCACAAAGGCCAATCAAACCAAAGACAGCAGGACCAAACGATCAGCAATCAGCTCGCCAAGGCACCCAGTTCCTACCTGTCTTCCCCTCTTCCTGCCGCTGGGCTCAAGAGATCTCAAATCTCAAGAGTCACACAAGCGTGCCTTTAATACCGGCTGGGAGGATAACTCCGCCCCCACAGCCACTAGATCTAATCAAGCCAAAGACCACACCTTTAATCCCAGCTGGGGGGATAACTCCAACCTCACAGCCACAAAGGCCAATCAAACCAAAGACAGCAGGACCAAACGATCAGCAATCAGCTCGCCAAGGCACCCAGTTCCTACCTGTCTTCCCCTCTTCCTGCCGCTGGGCTCAAGAGATCTCAAATCTCAAGAGTCACACAAGCGTGCCTTTAATACCGGCTGGGAGGATAACTCCGCCCCCACAGCCACTAGATCTAATCAAGCCAAAGACCACACCTTTAATCCCAGCTGGGGGGATAACTCCAACCTCACAGCCACAAAGGCCAATCAAACCAAAGACAGCAGGACCAAACGATCAGCAATCAGCTCGCCAAGGCACCCAGTTCCTTCCTGTCTTCCCCTCTTCCTGCCGCTGGGCTCAAGAGATCTCATTGAGCATATCTCACAACAAAATGTACAGCTAAGAATTGTGTGACACAGAGAATATTGGACAACTTTTCCACGTTAAAGGATATCAATGAAACATAAGCAAACCTTCTCATAAGGAACTGTAACCGGGAACTGAAGGCACATTGACTCCTTAGAAACACCAGTAAGGCTGTTTTTCCCACTCAGAATAGGAAATCAAATAATGAAACACTGATTACAATGTACTTAGAAGTAAAAATAAGCAACCCAATGTTATGTGAAAAGTTATATATAATGGATGCAATATTAGTATGGAAATTAAAGTTATCCAATGGAGAGAAAGATATCACTAAAGTTACTTTTAGTATTTTTGTGTACATCTATGTGATATATTTCTTGTCTCAAATGTGGTAAATGTTATTTCCATACACTTTCACCTTTATCTCTCCCAATTGATGTAAGGTAGTTTGGTCTGGATTTTCCATTGGTAATCTTGGCTTTATGGCTTTAAGGATTTAAAAATGTAAAAAGCCTGAGGGTATTTTTAAGTTCAAGAAAGCATTCAGGAGAATGACTATTTTCAGTCAAGACTGGGGAAGTAAAAAGACATTGCAGAACAAGGATTGCCCTGATGGGATTTTAGCCCAGTGTGGATGAAAGTGGAAGATGGTGACGCTCTCAATACATTTTGGAAACTATTGTGGCATAAATTTCATGATTATATTGCATAGTTTCTGTACAAATGCCTTAATATAGATTTCACAGTGTACTAGTTTGTGGGGAAGGAAGCAGGGAGGGAGGGAAAGGAAGCAGGGAGTGAGGACGAAGGAGGGAGGGAGGGAGGGAGGGAGAAAGAGAGAGAGAGAGAGAGAGACCAAAGGCTGAGATGAGAAAAATTGGATAAATCTAGTAACCAAAAACTATCTTCTCAGCCCTAGTCAAATCCAGCAATTCAAGCTCATCACTGGGAGGAAAATCTTTGGTCAAGCTTATTCAAATATTATGCTTGAGGTGGCCTGTTCAAACTTATCTATGATCACATATTAAATAGGTAAAAATCACAATTTTCATCCCTATTTCAGTAGTTTTGGTTAACATGAAGATACCATGATAGCTTCATAAAAATCTATCTGAGAAAGTCTGAGAACATAAACTGTTGAGAAGTTGGGGGAATTTGCAAATATCACTCTTATTCTTACTGGGAAACATTGTTGGAATTACCATTCTCTTTTTTAAATTTATTTTTATTTTGTGTATATGAATGTTGTGACTGCATGTAAGTAAGTGCACCTATGTTGTTCAGTGATCCTGAAGGCCAGAGGAGGGCATCTGATCCCCTGGAACTGAATCTATAGACAGTTATTAGCCTCCATGTGTGTGGAGGAACTCAAACCCCAGTTTCTGCTAAAACAGCCAGTGCTCTGAACAGCTGAGCCATCTCTGAGCCCATTACCATTCTCTCTTTAATAGGAAAGATGCGAGCTAAGTGTTTGGATGTTATGTAATAGTTATAATTTCTGTTGCCTGTGGGATATAGCATTAAATACTTAACAATTTACTGAAAGGTTTGGAAAAATGCTCCTTAATTTTCAGTATTGAGCCTTTTGGAATGTAAAAATTCTGCCATCACTGTGAATAAATGTGGCTAATGACATAGAAGAAATGTAGCTTTTAAAAGGAATTAAAGGGAGAAGGAACTTTATTTTATTTTTTTATATATTGAAAACATGCTGGTGATGAATTGAGGCCAATATCCAATAGCTTATGTTTTATGTATTTGAAGTAACTTATTTGAATAAATCAAAATGCATAGTCCCTCTCTCTGCTGAAATTAAAATGTAGTTTCTGCCTATAGAGGACAAATCAACATGTTTTATGTATATTAGAGAGAATTCGTTTCTCTACAAGAAATCTACAAAGATAACCAAAGCCCCCAATGAAGATAGCCCCAAGATTGGGGCTAGACTTACTTCAAAGAAATACATATGAACTGGCTTACATCTCACTAGAGGGTGGAGGCTTTGTTTCCAAGTATAGCTAGCATTGGTTTTGAATGAGAGCAGAGAAGAATAAGGGGAGCAAGCTTGATGCTTTCACAATGACTCTGATAAAAGACGATGAAAACTGGAGTGGAGAGAATGTATTGCAGTGATTCTGAGATGAAGAGAAATTTACAGGGGTTATTTTTTTAGATAAATGCTTCCTGATTTGTTGGTGAATTGATTATGAAATGTAGAAAATACTGAATAATTATTAAATGAATCTGACTAATGAATAATTGTTTTATAATCTATCTTGGAGTCATTATCCTAGATTATTTTCAAGGTGCCACAATTGCTGAAATATTTGTTCTACAGGAACGTATCAGATAAACATATTATAAGCATATTCCTTTTTTTTTTTTTTTTTTTTTTTTTTTTTTTGGTCTTTTCAAGACAGGGCCTCCCTGTAGCATCAGCTGTCCTGGAACTCACTCTGTAGGACAGGCTGGCCCTGAACTCACAAAGATCGGCCTGCCTCTGCCTCCCAAGTGCTAGGATTAAAGGCGAATGACACCACGCCTGGCTATAATATAATATTATTATATTTTCATTATAATGAAAATATTCATTATAACGAATATTATAAAATATTCGTTATAATATTCATTATTAACAGGAGAAGGCGGACAAAGAAATTTAGCTGTCCCTATTTCAAAGATCTGTCTAAACAGTTTTATCAAAGATGACGTGTACTTTGGATAATGAAACCCTAGTTAAATTTTCCATGTATTAAGAATGTTGAAAAAGTTATCGCTTGCAATCTTGGCGCCTGACATTGTCAATTTACATTATGTTATATTGCTTGTAATTATCTATTACTTAATACATTGCTGTTTTTTATTTATTTCTACTTCTTTTTAAACATTTTTCCCCAGTGCCATTATTTACGTTTTCTTCTTAAAGACTGTACTCATTTGATTCCATAGAGGCCACTCTTTTGTTTTCTGGAAAATACTTGTCAGTATCCTTTTCAGGGTCTAATCTATTCTACTTTCATATAAATTCTCTTGATACTAGGAAATTTGTATTTATTTTCTTCCTTAATGAATGACTGTTTAAAACATTTTTATACAAGATATTTTTGTACTATTTTATCATAAATAAATAATTGTTGAATAAATGCATAAGGTAAATTGATCAGTAATTCTCAATTTGAAATGGGATTCTCTGAAAATAGATTTTAAGGTTACATGAGAATTATGCAAATGTATGCCCTTCCCCTACTTGAATCCACTAGTCATTTAGGAGATGGAAAATGGGATGGAATGAGCTGTTATGAGGGTGGCTGGTAAATTATTCCTTTATCCCAAGCTTCAAATGTCCAAATTCATCATTAACACTAATCCCACACCTCAGGTGTACAGTTGTTTTTCTATCAATATTCTGGAGTATAGTACTATACAACTTTGACTCTTTCCTTCCTTCTCTCTGTCTTTCACTCCCTCATTTCCTTATTCCCTTCCTTGTTTCTCTTCCTCTCATTCTTTCCCCCTCCATCCTTCTTCGTTTTTTCCTCACTTTCTTTCTTTCTCTCTCTTCTTGTTTCATGCCTTGTTCTCTTTCTCTTCCTCTGCTGCTCATCAGCTCCCTCCCTTCTTTCTCCCTCTTTTCCTCCTCCCCTCCCTCCACTTTCCTATTCTTGAAATGGGTTCATACTGTACACCATGCTGACACTGAACTTGGAAGTTGTGAACATCCTGCCTCAGCTAGCAAAGTTCTGAAATTTTAAGCTTGTACCATGTCCATTATGTAATCCTGATAATTTTGCCATTTTGAGACTGGGTCTCCCTGTAGCTCAGTTGGCCTGGAACATGCTATGTAGAGCATGCTGGCCTTCATCTCACGGAGATCTCCTGCTTGTGCCTCCTGAGTGCTGGCATTGAAGTTTTACACCACTATGTGTGGGTTATTCTGGATATTCTTAATAGAACTTTGATAGACGGCTTCAGAAATGATTCCACACCTCTTGCTAGATTCATCCTTGTGCACAGTGCATAAACATTGTGTCTAGGTTGATGATTAATATTAGTTGTATGTACCAGAAATCATTAGTTACCCTTTTTGAAAGTACGTAATTAAAAAGAAGGACCCGCTTTGAAGTTCTTACTGATTTATCTTTTGCTCACACTTGCTCTGAAGGAATGCATGGGCTATGAAGGAATGCATGGGCTATGAAGGAATGCATGGAAGAATGACATCATTGGGAGGATATGCTAAGGAAATGAAGACAATTCCTTGCTTTCAGGCTCCGGATTGTATTTGAGAGGTGTTCTGCTACCTGGTGCTCCTGCTGCTGTGATTTTTCTACTATTAGGAATTCAGTCTCAAGCCATGGAGTAAAATAAAAATTTCTTGCTCAATTCGCTTTTATAAGTTATTTTGTAAAGAAGGCAAAGACTAGGAACTCTCAACCCCACTGCCTAGACGATGGTGATGTACTTCCTCCAGTAAGTCTACACTTCCTAAGAATCTATGACTTGCCCAAACAGCATTGCCTAGATGGGACCAAGTTTTCAAACACTTGAGTCAGTGGAGGATATGTCTCATTCAAAGCACCACAACATGTGACATTAATTCCTCAAGGCAGAGAGCCATTGCTCAAACCATGGCAGATCTAGTTTGTTTCTCCATATTTCTCAAGAAAAATTGCTTGCATGCTGCACATCCCAGGCCTCACTAGGAAGTGGTGTTGGCTCAGATTTAAAGTTCATGCAAATTTATCTTCCATGTTTTTGCTAGTCTTCACTGCAGCCACCAATTTTGTCCCACCTCACTGTTAAAATATTTATGGTATCAATGCAACCAGCAAACAGAGGCTGCTAGCTGCTTACTTGCACAGCTTCTCAAATGCATAGTTTTCCTTTTTAATTTTTAGTGGGGTTGACTGTAACAGGAGCTATACTCTGACCTGTCCAAACTTTTCCTGTTGTCAAGTGCTGCAACCTACTCCAATTCCATACATGTGCAATCCTGCATTCATGGTGCTCCTATACCCACCTCAGATAATTTATGAACTGGTCTTAGGAAGCTTTTCTTTCAACAGACAGAATGTGTCTCTGTGAGGGAAGAGTACTTCTTATGGCACGTTGTGCAAGATTGCAGACATTTCCCTTTTGCACTGTACTGCTGCACCTTCTTATTCATTGTTGACTTAAATTAAGTCATGTTTCTATGCAATTTGAACTCCAAGTATATGGCTGCTTCATGATATTTTTACAAACTGTGACTGAATTAAGCACAGAGGGGTTGGGGGAGAATAGAGGAAGACTGAAATATTCTTTGGCAGAATGCCTTGAACTAGAGTCTAGGTTTCAATTATCTTCTATATCACCCATTTCAAAACAATTTAAAAACAAGTAGAAAAGGCAATCTTGAACAATTATTAGTTCTCTTGTGTAGAAGAAAACACTGAGTGCGTTAGGAGCACTTGAGAGTGACTGGAAAAGCAGTAAGCCACTGCTGAATTTGATGAAGTATTTTTGATATAAACAAGTGTTCTAAAGAATTTTAACAACTTATATGTGATGAAATTATAAGTAAAAATTCTATGGAAAAGATGAAGACATCACAAGGGTAGCAAGCATGATGAAGAGGGCAGAAAGTAACTGACTTGATAGTTAAAATTAAAATATTGGAGATGTAGGGGCTGGAGAGATGGCTTAGTGGTCAAGAGCGTTGACCACTCTTACAGAGGACCTAGGTTCTATCCCCAGCACCCACATGGTGGCTGAGAACTGTCTTTAACTCCAGTTCCAGGGGAATCTGACGTTCTCTTCTAACCTGCACAGCACTGAATGACATGGGTGCACAAACCTACATGCAGACAGTACATTTGCATGCATATAAAAATTAAAAAAAATATTGGAGATGTAAATAGGACTCTGTTTTTTAGGCATTTACATTTTAGCAAACTGCTTAATGACTGCCAGTTCAGGCATGGATAAATTTGTGAAGAGATGGAAAAATGGGGACAAGATAAGAAATATTCTTGGGAGGCAAATCAAGGAACCAAATTCAATCTTGTGCTAATCATTTCTATTTCAATATAATTTTTTCTAATATTTGGAAACTATGTAAAAGAAAAAAAATATTTTCCACATATCTAAGATGCAAAAACAATATAGGTAGAGAAATATAAGTAGATAATTAACAATAGACTATGCCTTAGCCTAACATTTCCAGCATAGCAAGTACTCTACTCCATTTGTGGCTCAGTCATTCCATAATAATGGTTGAGAACTTACAATGCATTAAGACATTTTATTATTCTCTTGTAGGTCCTCATATCTTTCTGGTTTATAGTGTTTAAAAATCATCCCTGATATTATAGGTAGAGATGCTGAGGTGTGGAAAACACAGGATTCTCACATGCTTGATCTGTGTAGGAATTGAAGTGGAGTTAGGTTAAATAGCTTTCATTCATTTACTCAGAATAATTACATGTACTGACTTTGATTTCTAACTTGCAAGTCAACCAGTCGGATACTATAAACTTAAAAAATAATCTATAGAGTGCAATCTCTCTCATAATTTAGGACAGTCATTTGCATTTTTTTTCTCTCTCTGAGGAATGGGTATCACCATTTGTGCATCTAAAGGAAGAAAATACCAATGTTATGAATTCTAATGTATTCTGTAATAATGGAATATTCATTGTCTCCTTTGACATTCTTATCTGGAACAGTGAAGTAAAGAAAAACATCTTGTTTCTGTTTATTTTAATTTCATTGTTAACTGTTTTCAGTTGTTCACTGAAACGTGAAGAGAGCATGATCCACAAGCACACTAATATCACAAATTTCTTGATTAACTACATACATAATCAGTTTGATTAGGAAGAGAACCCAACCAAGGATTTGCCTTGCCTTTGTGTAGCTCCAGGACTCCAGGATCCTGTGAGCTCCATTAGCTTGGAATCTGAGTTACTCCTCCCTTTAACATCTTTGTGATTTCTTCAACTATCCTTCCTATCTTGAAAATTTTATCAGGGCTAAAAAGATGGCTTAGAAGTTATGAACCAGGGCTGTACTTGCAGAGAACCCAAATTAGATTCTTAGCGCTCAGGTCAGGTGACACACAACCACCTGTAACTCCAGCACCAAGTAGTCCTTCTTCTGGTCTGTAAAAAGATAATCACTCATGTGCACTTTCCCATCACAGGCATACCAACACATCTATGATTAAAACATAAATCTTCATATATATATATATATATATATATATATATATATATGTGCTTCCAAAGGCATAAATATATATATATATATATATATGTTATTTTAAATTATGTTTAGGTTATTGTTTTCTTAATTATAATAGATTATAATAAATAACATAATTATAAATAATACTTTTATAAATATAGCAATATGTTTAAATATATAAAATAACACTAAATAAACTATAATTAAAACACTTCTAATAAGGAGAAATTCATAAAACTGAATATATGTGTTTTTCCATAGCTACATAGAAGTCAGTTAAGGTGATCTGATGAAAGGAATTGAGGTAGATTAAAATTAATAAGTCAAGAAAGAACAGACTGTGGTCACAGCAAAATAGCAGTAAAAAATTTATAAGGCATGAAACAACAACAAGAGTTCATTAGTCTGCATACTTAGCAAGTTGATTTAAAAATTTAAACCTTCTGTCTTTGATCAGTAGTAGTATATTCGTTCTGGGCAATCAAAGGATGCCAGGCCATGTTGCATTTTTGATCTGGGTAATAACAGAGAGATGAAACTCACACCTGTCTTTAAAACAATGCTTTCCATGCTTACCTTCATCAATCGCCTGTACATTAAATCACATGACATATTTTAAATAATAAATGTGCATCTATTATAACATGCAAGAAATGAAAATGAGACTCATTTTACAGTTATTCACCTAGTAAATCTAAACATCTTAATTCAAAAACCAATATAAAATTTTAGGAATCCAAAACAAAATATATTCAATATTAAAAGGTTTTATAAATACAATGAAATAATTAAAGGATATAATGTAGAATATTGTATTATAGAATCATTGGGATAAGACATGTCTGACATGAACAAATTCAAAAAATTAATTGAATTTGTTTAGAGGTTGCCTTTCAACCCCTCAACAAATATGCTAAGTTATGATTGTCCTATTATGACTAATTCTTTAAACTTTTCATTTTATTTATGTGTATGTACTTGTGTGTGTATGTGTTTGTGTGTGTGTGTGTGTGTGTGTTGTGCATGGGCCTCATAATGAAACATGTGACGGTTAGAGAAAAACAAGCAGGAGGCAGTTCTCTCCTTCCACCACATGAGTAAATGAGAACAAATTCAGGTTGATGGCAAGCAATTTTACCTGTTGGGACATCTTCATGTCCGAAAGACTATAATTACAGTTGAATATTTATTACTACCACAATGTAGTGCATAGACAATTGTATGCCGTAGTAGAGAGTATGGTCATCATAGACATATGTAAATCTTTCAGTCCTGTGAGAACGGATTTCAATACAACTACCAGAAATCCTACTTAAAACAGGTAAATTACAAATACATTTTGTCTACAAATTCTTCATAAAGACAACCTGTGGAATTGGGACAAGACACTGACAATGGCCAAAAGGAAACTGCAAGACTCAGTAAAGAAATCAATCAAATTGAAGAAATATTTGCAAACCAGTGAAATAAAGGTATATATTGACAAAGTTAGAATAATGCAGCTTTCTCTAAGTCAGATAAATTTCCAAAATAAGGTGCACAAAGTTATTCAACTTTTCTGTGCATCTTTCCCTGCATGATTAACCCTGTTCTTTTAAAAACAGACTGAAGATAGAGCCAGGTTTTGCAAGTCTAATTTTTGTCACCACAGCTGCTGTGAGTTCAAGATTGCAATATCTGTGTACTGCCCACAAGCTCACTCTTTATACTGAGAGTAATTAAAATGGATTTTATCCATGTACGAAAATGTAAGACAACAAATTTAATTAACAGAAAAATAGATAAAATAAGATTTATTTACAAGCTCAAGGGCAGCAGCAATGTGTTAGCTATTTTCCTATAGCCAGATACAGATTATAAAAATAATAACAAAAAGTTTAGAAAACAAACTTTCAAAAATAACTTTTAAAATATTTTGAAAAAAGCATAAGGGAATATATTATTGTAGATTTGCAAAGCACATCCATGTACAATGTACAGAATTAAATGAAGAACTAAATGAAAATGAGAATAAAATATAAGAACTCCTCCAGGACCCCTTAAAAGTAGTCCTAAGAGGGAAGTTTACAGCTTACTACCCACATCAAAAAAAAAAAAAAAAAAAAAGATCAGAAAATCTCATCACTGAACAGTACAATTTAAGAGACTTGAGAGGCAAGAACAAACCAACACCAAACCCAGCAGACAAGAAGAAATAATAAACAGAGCAGGAAATAAAGAAATAGAAACAAAGAAAAATTAAGGAAAGCAATGAAGATGAAAGCAAGATATAGAGACAATTAGCCCAGGTAAATTAAAAAAAAGGCAATCCCAATAAAAAATCAGAGATGCAAGGGGAAACATCACAATAGACACACACACACACACACACACACACACACACACACACACACGCACACAAAATCCAGACCATAGTAATCAAATAATTTAAATGTATATACCTCATTAAATTTGAAAATCTGAAAGAAATGGATAAATTTCTAAAATAATGGACAGCACCGAAGTTAAACCAAGAAAAGATAAACAACTTAAACAAGCTCATAACAAATAAGGATACACAACTTTCTGAACAACAACAAAATACCACGCCCAGATACATTCACATCAAATCTACAAGAAACTCAAAGATCTACACCATAACTCTTAAATTATTCAAAAGAACTGAAGCAGAGTTAGAACATGCCATGAGCTGGGACAAGTTCATACAGTGAGTTGTTTTATCCATGCTTGTAAAAGTTAAAAATCTTTCCTGTGTTAAATTATATTTCTTATTAATTGTCCTCATTTACCTATTTTAATCTTAAAGTTCTGTAAATTTGTATACATATTTTTCTATTTCAAAATTGATTGATTATATCTGAATCCTGTTCTACAATTACAGTTTAGCACTGTATACTTGTCATCTGTAATATGATTTTATTTCAAGACAATTGATTCTGTGTTTATAATTCTGCTGATATTGTTCAGAGTTGTCAAGTAGAACGAGATAATTATCCTGCACTTATCAGGTAATTTTGCTGTTTTTTTGCTGACAATTAATAGACTATTTTTCCCTTTACATTCTTTTTTGATATGTACCTAGAGGCTTAAAATATTCCCAAACCTGATAGTTTGGGACATATTCATTCTTCTATTGCAGGTGGTGTCCCACTCTGGAACAGAGAAGTCAGAAGTAAGCAGAGTGAAGACTCTGGAGCTTTTATGTGCAACAAATCATTTAGTTTTGGATTTGCCAAGCTTAAATTTAAAAAGTACTTGGCAGCTATGTGCAAGCAAGTTTCCAGTGTCCAATTTGATAAGCAGGATGTCTGCCTTTACACTGGGTAGTCAGGGGAATATTGTTATAAAATATGCTGAAGGTTGTCAATAAAGTGTGGGAAACAAAACAATCAAAAATATATTCTTATTCAGTACAACTTTTGTTTAGCCATTCAGTAAAATAAATGTAATGCATACTGAAATGTTCCAAACAGGTCTGGATGAAGTGTAGAATACTTACTCAAATAATGTTGGTTAAAGCAATTCACACAATGTTCTTCCCTCCCAGAACCAGGCTGGCAGCTTCACATGGCTGTAAGCCTCAGGGTTGTCTCCTGCCAGCATGTTGACAGTCCCTAGGCTGAGCTCTGGCAAAAAGGAGGTAGGGAACCATGGGAAGTCTTGTGAAGACAAAGGAAACAGACTCAGAGAGGGTCCGGGAGAAATACTCAGTTTTATTCATGCCAACAATGTGTTTATATACTAAAAGCTACTGTTCTCTGGGCAAGGAAGTGGGGGAGGAAGGGAAGGGTGAGCCACTTTAGCTCCTACCTGGGGCAGCAGAGCTCCTGTTTGTGCAACTAGTAAACTAGAGGTGTGACATTTGGCTCAATACCTCAAAGGAAGGCCATCAGGGTCTGGGACTTTGCAGAAATAAGAGAGGCAGGATATACTGCGATATCCGGTCCTCAGAGAGCTACAGATAACTCACAGAGTCAACTTGAATACCCATGGAGATACCAGATAACTCGTGAACATTCCAGAACAGGACTTGCAGGTCCTGCCTGGAGCCAGGCAAAGTTTCATTCCTACAATACATTATTTTCTAAATTAAGTAATCCATAATTTGGCTAAATATATCCCCCTTTGATAGCTTTGTTATACCCAGCCAAGGGTAACAATATTACTGTCAATTCACATTGAAATTTTTCCAAAAACAATAAAACCATTGTAAAAACCATAATAAAGCCAACTCACTGTGAATGGAAAGTAATTATTTACTTTCTTTTTAAAAAATAGTGGATTTGCACACATCTTGCCTGTTCTACTTTAACATATTTTGTCCCTTATTAAACACGCTAGTACACTAGGATGACTAGAAACATTATTAGAGTTTGGCCTGCACTGTGCATACACGAAAAGAATTCTCGAGAATTTCCTTTGGGTTGGTTATTGTATAAAACGTATATTTCAAAGTAAGATCATAAGGGAAATTAAAATATAGCAAAAATAAAACAAGCATATGAATAAATAAGTAAAGTTAATTTAAGAAGCACACAGTTGGTTTTAAAGACGTGGATGTTGGCTAAAGAAGTATATATTTTTGGGCTGGGGAGATACTCTTGTGGTTAAGAGCACAGACTGCTCTTGCAGAGGACCTGGGTTCAATCCCCGGCACCCACATGCCGGTTGAGAACTGTCTTTAACTCCAGTTCCAGGGGAATCCGATACCCTCTTCTGACCTCTGTGGCATTGCATAACACGGGTTCACCAACCTACATGCAGACAGAGAGTACATTCATACACATACAATAAATAAATAAATAAATAAATTTAAAAAGTATATATTTTCATACATATATGTATGCATATGTATAATATTTTTCTATTTTCATTATAAAACAGAAGGTGAGGAGAAAATTATGTTTACTCTTCATAGTTCTTGATAAAAGAAAATATGACTATATTAGTGTTTTGCATTATAATTATTTTTCATATTTCAAACTCCATTATTTTGATAGTATTGAGAGACACTCACATACCTGCACCCTTGTGAATACCACCTGCCAAATTTGCCCAATTTCCAAATTTCATTCATGTACTCTGTTTTATATATATATATATATATTATATATAATATATATATATAATAATTATATATAAATATATATATCATATATATAACAATATAATATAACATATATATACATATATATACATAATAGTATTACATATAAAATATATACATATATAACATATATAAACATAATATAACATATATAACATACATATGTTATATATAACATATATATAAACATATATTGTTATATGTAACATATATATAAAACAATATATATATATATATATATATATATAATATATAAATATATATATATATATATAAATAAAACATATGACCTAGCAATTCAAACCTATGTTTCCAAATGACTTTCCGTTTTCAGTGAAGGTCCATCATCCTTTAAAAAGGAGTCTCCCTCTCCCAGCAGCAACAGGTTGCCAATAGTTCTGGCTGGGACCTCCTCCCCACCTTCTCATTTCCACACTTGGACTGTCTCCTTTGAGCTGTTGTGTGTCTTGGGCCATGCTGTCCCCAATGATATGCATTTATGTGAGTATATTCCCAGGTGCCTACAAAGTGTTTCTTTGTGGCCTTCCACCAACACTGCCTCCTCTTCCATAATGATCCCTGAGCCTTAGGAGGCAGAAGTTTGATATAGGTATCCTATCAGTGACACTCGGCAGTATCTTATTCTAAATCTATATACTATTAATAATGAACTATTTTGCCAAACATTAGGCATAAAATAGGGATATTTGAAGCCCTTCCTTTGAGGCCTATTTTAGTTTATTTTCTTTTCCTTTGGTTAAATATTCTGAACAAAAACAAATTGGGGAAGAAAGAATTTATTGCATGCTACACTTCTGAGTAACAGTCCATCATTAAAGGACGTTAGTAGTTCAGAGTGTTTCCGTGGGAGAAAATAAGTCAAAATTATATGACATAGAAAATGCAAAAGTACAATTAATCTGAAGTGTTATTTACTTTTAAAATAAATATATAATTAGACATTTCAGTAGAAAATTATACAAAGATATATGAAATGCACAATATAATGTATTAGTAACTACGAAGTAGTAAGGAAAATGGTAAATTAGCAGTGCAAACAAATTCTAAATAGCTGAATTTTTTTTTTTTGGTCTTTTGGAGACAGGGTCTCCCTGTAGCCTCAGCTGTCCTGGAACTCACTTTGTAGATCAGGCTGGCTTTGAACTCAGAAAGATCCCCCTGCCTTTGCCTCCCAAGTGCTAGGATGAAAGGTGTGTGCCACGACGCCCGGCTTATAGCTGATTTTTTTTTTTTATGTACAAAGTAGTGGACTTTATTGTGACATTTTTCTGTATGTCTATAGTGGCACGGATATTCAGTTCTCATCATACTTTCTGTGCCCTTCATCCTCCCAAGGAGTCCTCCTGCACCCTTCTAATTTTATATCTAGTAATATATTTTTAACATTTTGCTTTTAAAGTCTCATATTTCATTGTGCTATGAAAATGTCTCAGTGAATAGAGCATGCAGGAGAACGTGAGTACAAATCCCCAGAACACACACAAAGCCTGTCACAGTAGTTCATATCTATAATCCTGGCACTCTTATGGGGAGATGAGAGGTGGAGACAGGAGGATCTGTGGAAACTTCCAGGTCAGCTGTCCTGACATATTTAATGGTAGGAAAGAGAATTCCTCTCTCAACCAAGGTGAAAAGAGAAAATCAGCATCCTACGTTTTCCTCTGTCCTCCACATGAGCAATATGGCATCCACACTATCATATTTACACACATAAACCTCTGCATTCACACACACAAATACAAAATAAAATTGAAATAAAGTATTTTACATAACATTAAGTGCTTTGCCATATTCCAATTGTCCATTTTCCTACAAATGATATAATGTTTGTTCCTGCACCTGAATAAATCTCCATTGTCTGCATATTCAGCATTTTCACTTCTGATTCATCAGCCAAAGAATATCTAACCAATTGTGAAAAGAGCTCCAACAGACATGAATGTGCAATTACTTCTGTGATATGCTTACTTACGTTCCTTCCATTGTATAACCATGAATGACATAACACAGATCAATATAATGTAGTGTTTCACCTTGATGATGTGTTGAAAGGGTATTTTTATAACATTAATATTTTAGCATCTACCAAAATATGTGTATTTAAATACAGTGAGGAATGTATAGAGTGAGAAATAGACACACATTGCATGACCTCTTTCTGTACTCTCTCATCTCAGCACTCCTCCTACTGATTGTTTTTAATTTTCTCTGATATATTTGAAAAATGTGTCTTGCATTAAGACAGTAATTTTCTTCTGCTTTCCATCATGCAATTTATTAATCTTTAGTCATGAGCTTTGCACAGTTAATTGATTACATGGAATTGCTTTTCTTTCATTTTCCAACTCACCTCTATCTGTCATTTGGAATATGATCAGGTTATCTTATTTTTATTTAGATGTCAATTCATATTTCCCACATTCAAATCAAAGAACACTTAATGGCAGTTTGGGACTATGCATGTGTGGCTTCTAATTACTTCCTCATTTCAAATATTCCTTTCTTGTTTCCAATGTTTTCTGTACTTTTTTGCTCTTATACATGCAGAAACTAAATGAAGGGAGACAGGCTTGTCAAATGACAACCCCACTCCAAAGGCCAGAGCCTTGATATGAACAGATGCCTTTTTAATTTTTTTGATCATTTTGAGACAGGGCCTCCCTTTTTAGTACCAGCTGGCCTTGAACTCACAGACATCTGCCTGCCTCTGCCTCCCAAGTTCTGTATTACAGGCCTGCACAACCACACCCATGTGGATGCTTTTATTTTTAAATAAAATGTTTTTATTGGTGTTTTGTGTGTTTCATACATAATTTCTTGGTCCAATTTAGACACACTCATTTTTGCATGCACTCTCCCCTCCCCCGCCCAGTTCATAAATTCCTCTGTACATGACTTGCATCTTTTTTCTAAAGTTTTTCAATGCAGAGGTTTATTGTTTGGGAAGAAGTTAACAGTTTCAGTCAGTTCTTTGATCCAGTCTTTTTGTCATTATTGTCCCCTAACATTTTTACTGCTCCAAAGTATGCCCGTATATACATGTTACATATATACCAAAATAATGACCTTTGAAAATAAACTGTATGCTAGTTCCAAAATATGTTTAGGAGTTCACATTTTCCCTTTAATTTTATATTACTCTGAATGTGAATGAATAAGTACCCTCCATACATATACCACAATTACAAATTCTGAAAATAAGTGGTCAGTTAATTCTAGAGCCTGTTAAGGAATTTACATTATAACATCATAGTTGCTTTCCTTTTTTTTTTTTTTTTTTTTTTTTTGTCTTATTGAGATAGAGTCTCCTTGTAGCTCCAGCTGTCCTGGAACTCACTCTGTAGACCAGGCTGACCTTGAAACAACAAAGATCCACCAGCCTCTGCTTCCTAAGTGCTAGGAATAAAGGACTGTGCCACCACATCTGGCTAAGTTGCCTTCCTTTTTATAGAAATAATTTAACACATTTCCAGAAGAAGAAAACCAGATTTCAAAACTCCTTATCCCATCACTGAACCCAGTTGATTTCCTGAATTTCATGCATTTTTTGCAATGAAGTTAAGAGCAGGTAACAGCTATGATTGATTTTCTGACATGAGGATTGAGCAGAGAAACCTAAAATTAAGATGAAAGATTATCATTTAACAAAGAAAAAGAAGAAAGAAAATAAGAAATAGTTTTAAATATATCCCACTAAATAAAAATGGTAATGTGAGTTCCTTATAGTGTTTTATGTAATAAGAGATAAATGCTACAATTTTGCCTGAAAATGTGTTGATCTTTAAACTGCACTGTTAGACAAAAATATTTCCTCACTTTAAAAAATACATAGTCAATCTGGGTCTGGGCTTTTTTTAGTTGGGAGGTTTTTAGTTACAGTTTCAACTTCCTCATATATTATGGATTCTTTAAGCTTTCTGTCCGTTCTTGGTTGAGCTTTTGTGATTTCCATGTTTTCAGATCATTTCCTTGGGTTTTCATGTTTTCAGTCATTTCCTTGTGTTTTCAAATTTAGGATAGAATAAGTTTTAAAAGTATTCTGGATCTTTTATTTTTCTGATGTAATGTTTCCTTTTCCATCTCTAATTTTATTGACTTGGAGTTGCTCTTCATTTCTTTTGTTCAACTGGCCTAGCGGTCTATCTATCCTTTGAAAGACCTGGAAGAATTCTGTGAGGCATTTAAAGAGGACTTACAACCAATACTCAAATTATTCAACAGTGTAAAAAACAGAAGGAAATCACCCAAATTTTTTCTATGAAAGCATCACACTAATACCCAAAATAGGCAGAGATACAACTAAAAATGAAAACTATAGACCCATTTCATTAATGAATATAGATGCAAAAATTCTCAACAAAATACTTGCAAACTGCATACAGGGACACACATCATGATTAATTCAGATACCAGAGATACACATATGTTTCAACATATGTAAATCAATAAATGTCATAAAACACATAAACAAACTGAAAGACAAAAACCACATTGTCAGCTCAATTGATGGAGAAAATGCTTCCCATAAAATTCAGCATGCCTTCATGTTTAGAGTCCTTGAGGGAATTGGACTAGAGTAAGCATTCCTCAACATAAAGCCATATACAACAAACCCACAGCCAACATTATTCTAAATGGGGAGGAAATTAAAAGCATTCCCCTTGAACTCAGAAACCTAGCAAGGCTGACTCTTATCTCTACTCCTTTCCAATATAGTATTTGAAATACTCACAAGAGCAATAAGACAAGAAAAGGAAATTAAAGGGGTACTAATTTGAAAAGAGGAAATCAAACTATTCCTTTTTGCATATGACATAATAGTTTATGTAAGGGATACAACACTCTACCAGAAAACTCCTAGTAATGATTAACAGTTTCAACAAACTCTTGGGTTACAAACTTAACCTAGGAAAATAGTAGCTTTTCTTTATACTAAGATAAAGGCAATTGGAGAAGGAATACAAGGAGAGTTTCCCATTCAAAATAGCTTCAAAATAAAATAAAACATCTAGGAAAAAATCTGACCAAAGACACTAAAAATCTTTACAATGATGTTTTTTTTGAGACAAGGTCTCCCTGTAGCCCCAGCCAGCCTAGAACTAGCCCTGTAGACGAGGCTTGTCTTGAACTTACAGATATCTGCCTCCCTCTGCCTCCCATGTGCTGAGATTAAAGATGTGCACCACTACACCTGGCTTAGAAACGGTTTTTAGCCTCCATGTGTGTGCTGGGGATCAAACCCCGGTCCTCTGGAAGAGTGGTTGGTGTTCTTAACCACTGAGCCATCTCTCCAACCCCTCTACAATGAAAAATTTAAAACCCTGAAGGAGAATGAAGACCTCAGAGATGGAAGGACCTCCCATGCTCAAGGATTGGAAGAACCAATACAGTAAAAATGACCATCCTGCCCTAATTAATACACTGATTCAATGAAATCCCAATTAAAATCCCTACAAGCTTCTTCACAGACCTAGACAAAAGCATCCTCAAGTTCATATGTGAAAATAAAGGACTCCATGCCAGATTGCCAAAGCAACCCTGAGCAAAAAGAGCAATGCAGGGGGAATTACTATACCAGACTTCAAAATATATTACAGGGCTATATAGTCATAAAACAGTCTGCTATGGGCACAAAAACAGACCTGTGCATCAATGGAAAAACAATTGAAGACCCAAAGTTGAGCATTTGCAATTTCAGCCATCTCATATTTGACAAAGCAACCAAGAAGTCTCAATGGAGGAAAGATAGCATCTTCACCAAATGGTATTTTCAAAACAGGATCACCACATTACAAGAACAAAATCAAACACCTACCTTTCACCCTGTAAACAAAAATCAACTCCAAATGGATCAAAGACTTCAATGTGAAACCTGAAATTTAGACAGTTACAGAAAAAAAAAAAAACATTGGTAATAATGTACGAGATATAGGTGCAGGAAAATAATTTCTAAATCTGAGAGCAGCTGCAAAAAATTAAGGTCAACAATTGACAAGTAGGACCTTATTAAACTCAAAAGCTTCTGTATGGTGAAAGAAACAAAGAAGTGAAAACCCACAGAGTGGGAGAAAGTGTTCACCACTGATATATCTGACAAAGCATCATCATCCAGAGTATATAAACCACTCAAAAAACAATGGAGTAAGAAAAAAGGACCCAATCAAAAGGTGGAGTAAAGAGCTAAACAGAGAATACACAATTGAAGTAAATTTGGTCAGAAACATCTTTAAAATATTCAACACTGCTAATAATTAAGGAAATGCATATTAAAACCACTTTAATATTTCATCTCACTCTGGTAAGACTGTCTAGGATCAAGAAACCAAAAGACACCAAATGGTGGAGAGGTTGTAGGGAAGGGAAACACTCATCCACTGATGAAGGTATTAGCTAATTTTAGCCTAAGCACAATCAATTCATCAACTTAAATATAATTGAATTTGTTTGGCTTTGTCATCAGATGTTCCTATTGCAGAAATACGTGCAAATCCATGTTTATTACAGTTCTCTTCACAATAAGGAAGAGCTGGAAGCAACCTAAATATCCCTCAACCAATGAATGGATAAAGAAAATGTGATATACCTACACAATGTAATTCTATACAGAGGTAAAGAAAGAAGATATCATAAAATTTGCAGGTAAATGGATGGGACTAGAAGCCATTATGCTAAGTGAAGTAACACAGTCCCAGAAAAACAAATGATGTATAGTGTTCCTCATTTAGGGATCCTAGCACCAAACCTCTATTTGTAAGGTAAACTGAATAATTCTTTTTGTTGTTGTTGTTTGTAATAAATATAATACATGATGTTATTCATCAACTTGGTATGTAACGTAGGAATGTAAAGTAATATTTTTTCTTTACCTGTTTAAATGCGAATCCCTAAACATGTTGTGGAATTAACCAATAGTTTATGTTCAGGTGTCATAATTTTGATATTTGTGATATATATATATAATAGTATATATTATATAATATCATATATATTATATATATTTCGGAGTGACACAAATTGGAAGGGACAATAACAACAATAAAAATTCTGGGTTAAAATATTTACTGAAGCAGTAAACTTCTGCCCAAAACAGTAAACTTAGGCATTGAAAATTTTTAAAAAGACTGAGAACAAGATGAAATACATTTACAGCAGAAGGCATAAGCTCTGGTGGTATTGGGGAGGGGGTAAAAGAAAGGAGAAATGGATCTAAATTTGATTAAGAAATGTATGAAATGCATAACATTTCAATGAAAAACAGGAAAAAATTACACAGTCCTTTACCATTATTCTTCCCATTGGTATATAAGTTTAGCATGACTATTTTATTTCCTACAACATATGGCTATACCCTCAATAAGATGTTCTGAATTAACACAGAGATGTAAAATTCTATATTCTGAAGTATAATATGTATATATGTACACAGAATATATGTGAATAGAAAAAAATTATCTTTTTATTTTTTATAAATTATTTATAATAAATTATTTCAGAATATTTATTCAGATGAAAAAGTATGATTTGGCACTCCAAATAAATAAATAAATAAATAAATAAATAAATAAATAAATAATAAAATAAGCATAAAAATGAAATAGAAAATATTTAGAACAGAAACACATATTTCAATATATGTGTGAACACTATCTAAATCTTTATTTTTCTGTGAAGCAAATCTTAGTAGATTTTATCATTAGTCTGATACATTGGAGACTGTGTACCCTGCATATGTCATAGCCAGAGTTTTGGGATCAGTATCAGAACACAGTTTGTAGAATTGGTTCTCTCCTTCTACTATTGGTCTTAGGGATCAAATTCAGATCATTGGGATTGGCAGTGAGCACTTTGATCCAATGAGTCATCTTGCTGGCCTTGTTCTAAGTACTTTGGCCATTTCTTACCATACTCAAATGAGAAGACTAAGCTTCTCAAAACATACGTACAGGTCCTCCACAAATCTTCCTCTGTTCTCAGGAAATATCAATATTTAAACAAAGAAGCATATAAGGATCTGAATACTGACAGCAGGAAATTTGTGGGGGGGGATATGGCCAACTGGAGAAAATCAACAATGAGAGGGAGGAGTCAAAGCACAAACTGAATCAAAACAGTCTCAAGAGAATAAATTGAAAATTAGGTCAATTAAAGCCTGAATTCTATTCACCAAGGAGAAAATTTAGGTTGTTTCTAGGCCTAGGAAGCTGCAGAGTCTAAAAGTAAATGTAAATATTATACTCAAGAATATGACAGTTTCTACTAAGTTAGTTCTTTTCTCAGGCTCTGGTTTATCAAATGAACATCAAATAGCCATGGTAATTCTAAAGTTAAATGTAATTAATTAGTTAGATGATTCGTTAAATATACATAGAACTGTGACTCAACTTTGGTTTGGTTGGAAGTAAACCTTGCATCGTGGTAGATAGTAAAGATCTATGAGAAGCATTAAAGAGAGGAGTGCATAGTTCTGTTTTTTTTTTTTTTTTTTTTTTTTTTTTTTTTTTTTTTTTTTTTTTTTTTTACATTCAGTGTCTGTGTATGCATGTATTTGTGTGGAACCATGTGTGGCACTGAATAACTGAATACATGTGAAGGCAACAGTATAGCTTCATGAGTCAATACACTCTTTTGACCATCTGGAAACTGGGGTTCAAATTCAGGTTGTCAGGCTTGGTGGCAAGCACCCTTACACACCGAACCATCTCATTGGATCTGAGAAATTTTTCGAGTTAGGGAGTGTCTCCCTGCTGCCTCAGCTCATGTGAAATTTGGCGTATGGATTAGGGTGTCCTCAGTCTCAAAGAGTGCTGTGATTAAAGCTGGGGACCAACACATATGGCATGAGAATCATTTTTAATAAATGTCTGCAGCTTCAACATTTAACAAGTCTACTCTTCACACATTAATTATTTAGCATTATCACAACCATTACATGCTCAAAAATATTACCACACTGTAGAAGTAAGCTCTTAAGTGAAGCTATTTATGTTCTTCCAGTTTACTTTCCCTGTTGGTTAAATATAAAGTCAAAGGGTAGAAAACGTGGTGGAGTCTCTAATTACTTATATTCTAGTGAGTAAAAATAGCATGCACACAAAATCTTTCTCCTGCCAGTATTTCATTAACCTTTCCTCATTTACCTTCTAGATTCAGTAGATGCACAGAACAGTAAATAAACTTGCTCTGCTATAAATTATTATGTATCTCTAATTATTTTGACAATAAGTTTGCACATAATTCTGACCTAATATTCCACCAGGTAGCTGAAAATAGTTAAACTTAGTTCTTCCACACACAAATTCCCTAATGTCTGAATCTGTAGAATCCTGAAGAAGGAAACAAATTATAATTAAAGTGAGTTGAACTAGCCAATAAGGTGAGTTGTATTAAATTCAAGACTCTTAAACTCTTAGTTGTTATAGTCAATACTCTTTTACACTTTTGATTGTTCTTTCGAGCCTTTTATTTTACCTGTGCAACCTATCTTCAAACTAGGTTTACTCATTCTTGCCAGTACTGTTGAGTGTTTCATGGCTTACATAGGAGAGCAAGTCTCTAATCTTCATACTGGCTTATTGGGAGAAACCCATCATCTTTGTCCCCTTCTATAACTCTCTTTGTCTTCCATTATTTTTTTCCTCTTAGTTTAGCATTGCATTCTGTAATTCTTTCTCTATCCTGGATGATTCTTGGTGTACTGGATTAGCCCTAAATATATTAAAGATACACAGATTTTAAAATTTATTGATTTATTTTACACTCATTATTTTTCCCATGTTGGGATTAATCCCAGAGTCTAGTGCATACTAGGCAAGTGCTCAATAAATGAACTTAAATCAAAATCCTAACATATGATTCTTTGACATATAATTACACATGCCACTATGTAATGAACAGAAATTCTTTGCCATTTTATGTCAATTTGGATACACAGGAATACATTCCTTTTCCCATGATATAGATTTTTCTAATCCTTGGAACCTGTGAGCACATCAATATGCTGGTTTGTTTTTGTCAACTTGATATGAAATAAAGTCACGTAGGAAGAGAAAAATCTCAAATGAATAATTTCCTTCATCATATTGACCTATATCCATTCCTGAGATACATTTTCTTGATAGCTGATAATCTAGGGGTCCAGTCCCCTGAGGGTAGTGCCATCCTGGGCATGAGAGTGTGGGCTGTTAAATAAAGGTAGCTGATCAAGTCGGAGGAAGCAATTCATCAAGCACTTCCTACCTAATTACTTCAGTTCTTCCAGGTTCCTGCATTCAGCTCTTTCCTTGGCTTCCCTTAGAGATGGATGATGACCTATAAACTAAATAAACTCTTTCCTTCCCAAGTTGCTTCTAGTCAGACTTGTATCAAAACAACAGAAAAGAAAGCTATAATAATCACATATCAAACAGAAATTTACACAGATTGGTTAATTTATATTTCTTTTTAAAAAATAATATGTACCTGAATGGTTTACCTGCATGTGTATAAGAACACCAGTACCTGCAGTGCAACAGAGGCCAAAAGACAGTTTCAGATTCCCTCCAAGTGGAGTTGTAGATGGCTATTAGCTGGAATGTGTGTGCTGGGAACTGAACCTGGCATTTCTGTAAGAGTCACTAAAGCTCTTAACCACTCAGCCATCTCACCAGCCCATAGTTTATACTTCTTGAAATGAGAATACTTTGGTTATCCAGATATTTCAATAAAATAAGATGGTTCCTTGTAAGAAGGAAGTAGGAGGGTAGAAGTTGGAAAAACACAACAGTTATGAAAGCAGAGAGAGAAAACCCAAATAAAGATGAACCTTAAGCTAATGTTTGAGGACCACATGAGAAACTTGAAAGGTCACGAATGCATTACTCTCCAAAACTCTGAGAAGAGCACAATTCTCAGCCACTCTTTAGTGACTTCTGACATCAAGAGGTGTCACAAAAATGTTTGTTTCTTTGCAATACTACTGTGGTAATATACAATATTATGCACAATATCAATGCATCAAATATTACTTTGAAGTCCCTTTAATACAACATTTACCTGTTGTATTAATTCTGAGTATTAGCTATGAGCAGGAAGAATATGTATGAATTGAGTCTGAAGCATTTAACATCTTTTCTGTGACTTCCTATTGTCTTCCAACAACAGAGAATCAACCACAGCTACATCTTTCCCTGCAGTTCAACAAGGTGACACTGCTGTCATCCTTGAGACCTCAGTGCCTGGGAAACAGAACAGCACAGCAACCTGAGTTCAAGATATAATGATTACAAATAAAGTTTTGATTACAACACTGCTGCGATATTTCAGTTAACTTCTTCCTAGCACATACCATAGCTCTAAGAATAAGATATTTTCCACAGTTCATTAGCCAAATGCTACATTATTGAAGAAAATCTCTGTTAACACATGTGGAATTAAAATAAACTACCTCCATTTATTTTATTTAGTTTTCTTGGTGAGAATCTTTGGTATATGATACTCTGTATTTTTATTTATATAATTATTTGTCACCACTCTTCTCTACAAGAATTGTCATAAGGAGCTCAGAAAGATGGTTCAATGGATTAAAATTGCCTGCTACCATAACTGACAACCTGAGTTTGATTCTAGAGAAAATTTCCTGACAGACATTGATTTTAACTTATTTGGGAAAAATGTAATAACTTCTAATTACTTTTTAGCAGTTATTTTTGTAATGATGAAGGTAAAACTGGAGCTGAATCTTTATACAGCATAAGGAATTGGTAGAAGCTTCAAAAGAAATAAGGTATCATACTCTTTAGAGAATGTACCTGGTTACTATAGTAAATTGCATGTAATCTGTGACATGCAGCTTATATCTGCAAGTCAGAGAAGAGAGAAAGAGCTAGAGAAAGGAAGGTAGAGAGAAAGGAGAGTGAGAGGAAGAGAGAGAGAATCCTACTAAAGCCCACATACTAACATGCTTTCAAAGATTAGGAATATTTTTTGAAATATTTTGGGGCACCACAAACACATGTTATAATAAAGGTGTGCATGAACTGAAGTTCCAAGAAAAATAATTATACCTGTCTTAAACATTCTACATAGTTTATTTAAACTTCAGTGCTGGAAGTATGGCTCTGTTTCTCTAGAAGAAACATTTTAGTTCGAGTCACAGCTTCCATATGATGACTAACAACTGTCCATAATGCCACATGCGGGAAATCACATGCACTCTTCTGTCCTCAGCAGCCATTGCAGGACACATAAAATACACATAAAATAATCATAACGAATAAAATATTTTTAAAATGTGTATGATTGTGGAAGATAAAACATTGCAGGTCTAGGACTAAAGTACTTTGGACTAATTTTGCCTTTTAAATACAATTTAATGCTTGTGGCTCAAGTTTAATTTTGGTTGTTTTGATAAAGAAAAACACTGACTTAAATATTAAGTTAATGTTTTTATACAGGTGTGTATGCCTATGTCAGAGAAGGCTATAGGAAACCCTGCTATTCCATGTTCTGTGTTATTTCTTTGAAAATAGGGAATGAATATTTTATTTAATCTTACACATCCAGGTTACAGTTCGTCACTGAGGGAAGGGAGGGTAGGACTGCAAGGCATGGGCCTGAGGGAAGACCTGCTTGATATTCCACTCAGCATTATTTCCAACTAGGGAACTCAGTGTCAGCCAAGGACACCTTAAAAGCAGTCCTGAGAGGGAAATTCATAGCCTTAAGTGGCTACATTAAGAAAACAAAAAGAGCACAAATAAATGACTTAACACTGCAACTAAAAACAATTGAGAGGCAGCAACAAACGAATCTTAAACCCACCAGACAGAAAAAATAACAAATATCAGAGCAGAAATAAATGAAATAGAAACAAAGAATACAATACAAAAAAAAAAAATCAATGAATCCAAGAGCTGATTCTTTAAAAGAAGAAACAAGATAGATAGATCTATAGCAAAGTTGACTAAAATAAGGAAAGAAAAACTCCAAATTAACAAAATTAGAGATGAAAAGGGAAACATAACAACAGACACTGAAAAGATTCAGAAAATCTAACAGGAATACTTCAAAAACTTGTACTCTACTAAATTTGAAAACCTTAGAGAAATGGATGAATGTCTGGCATCATGGAATCCACCAGGACTTAACGAGGAAGAGATCGACAGCTTAAGTAGACCCATAATAAAGGAGGAAATTGAAGCTGTGAAAAAAACAACAACCCACCACCCCCCAAAAAAGCCCAGGTCCAGATGGAGTCACAGCATACTACTCAAATTATTCAAGATGATAGAAATAGAAGGAAATCTCCCAAATTCCTTCTATGAAGCCAACATCACTCTAATACCCAAATCTGGCAAAGGTACAGTGAAAAAAGAAAACTATACCCATTTCACTAATGAACATAGATGCAAAAATTCTCAACAAAATATTTGGAAACTGCATATGGTCACACATTAAAAAGATCATACCATAGATGTAGGGATGGTTCAACCTACATAAATCAATAAAGGACATAAAGCACATAAACGGACTGAAAGACAAAAACCACATGGTCATCTCAATCAATGCGGAAAAGGCCTTTGACAAAATTTAGTATGCCTTCATGTTTCAAGTCCTAGAGTGAATTGGACTGGAGGGAACGTTCCTCAACATAATTTAAGCGATATGCAACGAACCCATAGCCAGCATTATCCTAAATGGGAAAAATTAGAAGTGTTCACCTTAAAGTCAGGAACCTGTCAAGGCTGCCCCGAATCCCCATTCCTTTTCAATATAGTGCTGAAAATGCTTGTGAGAGCAATAAGACATGGGAAGGAAATTAGAAGATTACTAATTGGGAAAGGGGACATCAAAGTTTCCTGTTTTGGAGATTACATGATAGTTTACCTAAAGGATGCAAAATACTCCACCAGAAAATTCCTAGAAACCAACAACTGGTCCAGTAGAAAAATGGGAAGCTTTTCTTTATGCCAATAGCAAGCAATTGGAGAAGGACTATAAGGAGACTTTCCCACTCACAATAGCATCCAAAAAAATAAAATATCTAGAAACAAACCTGACCAAAGACACTAAACATTGCTACAATGGAAAATTTCAATCCATCAAGGAGACTGAAGAAGACATCAGAAGATGGAAAGATCACCCATGCTCATGGATTAGAAGAATCAATATAGTAAAAATGCCCATCCTGCCTAAAGTAATATACAGATTCAATGCAATCCCACTTAATATCCCCATGAGATTCTCACAAACCTAGAAAAGAAATCCTAAAGTTCATATAGATAAAGAAAAGACCCTGGATAGCCAAAGCAACCCTGAGCAAAAAGAGCAATACATGGGGGAATTATCATATCAGTCTTCAAACTATATTACAGGGTTATAATCATGAAAACAGCCTGGTATTGGCACAAAAAACAGATCTGTAGACCAATGGAACAAAATCAATTGGGGATTCGAACCTGAGGACATCCAATTTCAGTCACCTAATATTCGACAAAAGGACCTAGAAAGACAGCTTCGTCTGCAAATGGTGTTGGCCTAACTGGATCATCACTTGTACAAGAATAAAACTAACCCTCTACATCTGACATTGTAAAAAATCAACTCCAAATGGATCATAGGCTCAATGTTAAACCTGAAACTCTAAAAATGATAGAAGAAAACATTGGTAGTAACCTACAAGACATAGGCATAGGAAAGACTTTCTAAATCAGACAGCAGCTGCACAAACAATAAGATCAACAATTGACAAATAGGACCTTATTAAACCCAAAAGCTTCTGTACAGTGAAAGAAACAATCAAGGAATTGAAGAGAAAACCCATAGAGTGGGAGGAAATCTTCACCAGTGATACATCTGATAGAACATTAACATCCAGAGTATATAAAATACTAACAAAAAAAAAGAGGAAGGAAACAAGACCCACTCAAAAGATGGAGTGAAGAGCCGAACAGAAACTTCACAAATGAAGGAAAGATGGATGAGAAACAACTTTATAAGTGTTCAACATTCTAATAATTAAGGAAATACAAATTAAAAATAACTTAAGTCTTCATCTTACTCCAGTAAGACTCTCTATGATCCAGAAAAGAAAGGATACCAAATGCTGGAGAGGTTGTGTGAACAGGGGTACAATCATCCACTACTGGTGGGAATGCAAACTCCTGAGATCCCTATGGAAAAGAAAACGGTGTGGAGAACTCTTAAGAACCTGAAAATGAGCTCACCACCTGACCCAGTCATATTACTCCTGGGTATATACTCACAAAACTCATCCTATTGCAGAGATACATGCAAAACTGTTTACTGCAGCTCCCTCCACAATAGTGAAGACCTGGAAGCAACCCAAGTATCCGTCAACTGAAGAGTGGTTAGAGAAAATGTGGTACATCTACACAATGGAGTTCTTTTTATTCAGTGGTAAAGAAAGATGACTTTCATTACCTTTGCAGGTAAATGGATGGAACTATGCTAAGTGAAATAACACAGTCTCCAAAAAACAAACTATGTATGGTTGACCTCATTTGTGGATGCTAGCACCAATTCTCTCTTTTGAAGGCAAACTTAATAATTCCTCTTTCTTTCTTTCTTTCTTTCTTTCTTTCTTTCTTTCTTTCTTTCTTTCTTTCTTTCTTTCTTTCTTTCTTTCTTTGTAAATATAATACCTGATGTTTCTCATCAGCTTGCTATGTAATGTAGATAAATAAAGTAACATTGTTTCTTTACCTGCATACCATCCTAATATCAAAATGCAAAACCCTAAACATGCTTTGGAATTAACCTAGAGTTTATTTTCAGAGGTTATAACTTTGGTATATCTGTGGCATACATATAGGCATATTTCAGAACAATATAAATTGGAAGAAACAACAACCAGAAAGACTTGGTCAAAGAATTCACTGAAACAGTAAACTTATGCCCCAAATAGTAAACTTCAGCATTAAAAATTTTAAAAAAGACTGAGAACAAGATGAAAGACATAGCAAAATTCATGAGCTCTGGCAATGAGGGGACAAGGAAAGGGAATTGGTTCAAAGCTTGATTAAGAAATGTTGCATGAAATACGCAAAATTTCAATAAAAATAATAGAAAATGAGAAAAAAATAGAAAAAAAACTGTTGTGTGAAATGTACAAAACTTCTTTTCTAAAAGAACTCTTGTATGAAATGTACAAAACCTCAATAAAAATAATTACATAGGAATACACGCATTTATCATATTCACACATATAATATACATACAAATACATTAAAAATCCTTAGTGAATAATTTTACAATTTTCATAATAAAACTTCATGAACTTCTTGCCATGTTAAAACATGACATTTGTAATTACCTGAATCTGTGTTTCTGGGCCATATTTGTCTACAGAACACTTTAGCTCTTATTACCTTTAAATTGAGAGCTGTGGTTTTTATACATGATTGTATATAAACAACATGTGCAGATAGTTATATAATGAGTGTGGTACAAAGATGGAAAGAGAATGCAACAGGCTTAAATAGTGTATTAGTATATTGCTGCATGTATATTATACATATATATGTTTAAGGAAAAGATTGAAAATGAATGTTGTAGACAGATGGAAAGAGGACATAGCTTTAAGTTTAGGTATTGTATTAGAATATTATAAAAATTTTTAAGATAAAGAATACGACTTAACAGGAACGCTGATGAATATTAAGAGTATCTGGCTGATGAGTGAATCTTAAGATTTCAAGCACAAAAGAAGCAATTGCTTTAGAAATAGCAATCATGAGATTGGACGTTACTCCCTTATTTCTGAAAGAACCTGATTGGAATGAGACAAGTTACAACCTTAATTTAATTGGTATTCTTGATGTGGACTAATAATCATTTTCTCCCTCCAGAATCACAAATAAATGCTTAGTTTTAAGCAATTCTCCTTTTTTATAAGATGTTCTTGAGTGATATCTCTTAATTCCATCCCTAGATAAAGAGATTTGTTTAAAAAATTCCAATAATTTTGACACAGAAGGAAAGATTTAAAAGGTAAAAATTGATAAAAAAATAAAAATAAATTTATGTGAAAAAAATAAAATAAATAAATAAAAGCTAAAAATTCATATCCCTGATTATGGTGCTTGTTGGTATTTAACTTATGTTAAGACACAATCCAACTTGATGATTAATTAACTACCAAAATTTTAATCCAACTATTACTGATAATATTTATTTTTGCCTCTGTTCATCATGGAAGTTTGAGGCTATATCTGAAAATGCAAACTAATATTTTGATGAAATACAAATAATGATCATAATAAATTAAAAATACTTTGGTGAATTTCATATAATACACATAAGTTAAATTTAGAACCCCCATCCCATTCCTGCCCATGAGCACCTCCCCATCAAATTTCAGGTATTCTGTCATATGTTAGTCCTATCCTGTCATGCATTTGTTTCCAAATGTCCTTTGGTGCAAGTTCATCCAGTCTTGTCAGACTGAGTCACTTCCTAAAGGAAGATTTACTCTCCCTCACCCTACAGTGATCATTTTCCACTAATCCCTTATCTTAAGTTTGGGGCCTGCTGTCCATTTACCCTTTTCTATGCTGAGTTTTGGACTGATTGGTTTGTTGTAGGTTTGGGTGATGTCAGAATTGCCACAAATTCACATGGACAAGTTTCCAGTGGACTGAAAGCGTCTTTTTCTTTAAGTTCATGCACGAGCCATGGTTCTTACAATCAACCTTGGTTCTTAAAATAGTCATTGAGCTGTGGAGGGGTGAGATTTAATATAGGAATCCTATCTAGGGACACACTACCTGCAGTCCCTATTTTTCCTAAAATTAAGCCAATTTTGGTATTCTATAAGCATCATGCTCTGTTGTAGGAGGAAGCTTCACCGGCGAAGGTTGAGATATGTGTTAGTATTCTACCTCCTATTCTACTATGTTGCATGAGCCTTATGTGTAGAGGTTCCACTGTAGATGCATTGCTTAGGGCTTGGCATCACTCCAGCATATATTCTCCTTTTGTGTAAACTGATGTGGACCTCTGCAACCACCTCCCATAGAAAGAAGCTTTTTGTTGAGTGGTTTACAATTTTCTGTTAATATAATGATCTGTATTTAAATTATGGTAAACATTTCATTTTTTTTCTAGAGATATGGCAGAGAATGGGTTTTTCTCTAGGATATATGACCTCTCCAGCCATGTGAACTTGTTAATATTTTCAATGCCACCTATGTGCTCTCTCCCACTGACAGGGATTTAAACCCAGTTAGATAACTGTTGATTAGTCCCCAGATGACAGTGGCTGTGCCAGTCATTGTGGTAATTAGGCCTTAGAGATTGAGGGACCATTGACTGATGTTATCCCTTACCAGCTTGCATAGCATCCTCTAGACCTTTGAATACTAGTCTTCCATGACGAGGATGCTTGGTCAGTTCCTGTGTCATTGGTTTATATAGTTTTCAAAATTATGTCCTGCCTTCTGGTGTGGATTCTTATCTTCAAGTCCTGGGAGATAATCAAGTTCTGTGGCAATAGCTTGTATTATTTTATGAAGTCTCCTGTAAAACTGTGATAACAACTCCAAGGGAGGTTTCTCATGTCTGGCACTGTGTTCCTTGTTATATAACCTTCAGGTGTACACATGCAATAATGTTCAGATAATGTATAACATTCAGGAGAGGGCTGAGTTATTGTATTTCCCTCTGGCTTTTTATGTAACCTAAGCTGCATTTATCTCTTCTCTCTCTGTCCAATTCTAAGCTGATTTCTCCCTCTTTAGTTTAAGTATCCTGTTTTCTCCTTGACCATACTTGTACCCCTCTCTTGAGGAACTTCTTTTTACCCCTAACTTTCCTTTTGGATCTGTTACATCTCTTCTTTCAGTTAAATACCCCCATTTTCCCAAATTCTCCCTTGGTAAGATTTGTTCCCTACAATCTCCATTTCTCAGGCTGTTTCATTTCCTTCATCTCTGTATTTCCTTTCCATTTTTTAGTTCCTTCTGTTACATCAGGATATATCCTCACATATAAAGCATTGCTGTCATGACAGACAAATTAGGGAGAGCATATATTTCTTGCTTTCCTAAGACTGTGCTACATCACTTAGTACAACAATTTCTAGTTTCATCCATTTACCTGTCAATTGTATAATTTTGTCTGTCCTTAACAATGAATAGAACTCTATTTTGTAATTTACATTTTCTTTGTATTTTATTTTTTTTTCTTTTTATTGGTGCTTTGTGTATTTCATACATCATTTTCAAATTCAGTTCAGGCATATATCCCCTACCCTTCCCCCCACCCCACCCCTACCCATCCCAGATCATGCATTCTACCGTAACTTTTCTGCATCTTTCTGGTTCGTTTTGTTTTGTTTTGTTTTCATTTTTTTAACAATAAGTGATAATTTGTGAGTACAAGCATCCTACATGTAAAACCAATTTGCGAGCAGTTGTGCCCAAACCCACACAGCTCATGGGTCCCACCATCCAGAAGGGGGGGCTTGTATGTTCAATCAAGTTGATCAAATAAGTGTCCAGTCTATATTGTTGTAGTTTCACCATTCACCCCAATTGCAGCCCTTACACTCTACCGCGCCCCCTCTCCTGCAGATTGTTCCCTAGGCTTAGAAAAGGGGCACAGGTGGATGAGAAGCAAAACACTCTACTTTCTCCGGAGCTGTTGTCTTGGTCTCTAGTCAATTCTGGCTGTTTTCTTTCATGGGCTGCCAGCTTGTCGAGGCATAACCTTTCAATCCTACTAATGAAGCACATGCAATTAGATATATAGGTATTTAAACAGTATAATATATAGCCTTTTGATCCTACTAATGAAGCATGCACAATTAGATATATAGGTATTTAAACATCACTAATTGTTATGGTAGGTTACTTAGGTATAGATACAGATGTGTGGATGGTATGTTAATCCATGAATCACATTTTCTTCTGTTAAGTATGACAGGGTGTTCGTGTGGTTTATAACATCTCCTAACCATTAGAGGATGCAAGCTTGTGGCATCAGCCGTGGGTTACTCCTCAAAGGAGAGTGCTAATAGCCAATTAGATTTGGGATATACAGACATAAGGCTACCACTGCTGCACAGTATTTCCAGGCAGGTGAGGTGTAGCTGGTGCTGATGGAGGAGTCTTACTTGACTCAAGGAGAACTATATTTGCTTTATTGGTTTACTGGCCTTTGGTAACACTCTTTGGTATTCCAGAGACCAACTGTACACTTGCAAGTGTGGTCTCAATACATCTTTCCCATGCTTACATCAGGTCTTCAACAGCAGGGACTTATCACCTCTCTTCTTGCAGGTATCCCAGTTTACAGACAAGAAGCCTTTACTTTTTTTGGGGGGGGGGCTTGGATCCCCTGGCCAACATCTGCTTGGTAGACTAGTCCATTGCTGATATCAGAGCCCTCCTGTATTAATATATTTTGCTTAAGTGCACATCTTAAGGAGACTTTAGTTATATATTTGGTTCTGAATAGAGAATAACCCTTTTCACAGTTCCTATGTCTATTATTCAAAAAAAAAAAGAAGGCAGTTTTAACAATTTTATAAGAGATTACCTCTATAACAGTTGGCTTCAATTTACAGTTAAAGAATGACCTCATAATCATCATCATATTCCTCCTTGTTCTATGAAGGGGAGGTAAGAAAGTCTCTAGTATTAAAACTTTGCGGCACATAGAAAGTAAGTTTCGTTAGAACTCATTATAAACAGTTGTTACAAGTAGTATCTACAGAGGGGTTTGATTCCTGTAGCAGTCTGAAGCTTTTCTTCCTTTCAATGTTCAGACGGGCCAACCATTCTGCTGGCACTTCCTGGTACACAATGCAAAGCAAGTATCTTTTCTTTCTCAGCTATTAAGTTGGTGACATTTTGACCTGTGGGAAGATACAACTCTTTTCCTCTAGTTAGTTTTATGATTTAATTTGCAAAGTTTTTGACAAAAAGTTTTCATATATATCTGCATCCCCCTTTTTATTTTAGGTTTTTATTTTTTGACCCATGAGTCTCAAAAAGGCAGTTGTAGTACACATACCTATAGACAGGAATCAAGGTGCAGATTTTAAGTAAAACAAATGTGGCCAACAAAAATTTATATTTCCAATTAACTCAGATGCATTACCGTTTTTATCAAAACCTTTTAACCAATGTTGTTTAATACACACATATTTTCTTTTACTAAGTCCTAAACCACCATGTAACCTGTAGACAGTGTCTGGGCAAAATTGGGTACTTGTTGAACTCATGGCACTTAAATATACATTAATTGAATATAGACACATGTCCTTCTCCCGCCCCTCCCATCCCTCCTGATTCACCATTTCAGTCAGTTTTCTGATGCAGTCATTCTGTTCTTGTTCTTTTAATATGCATCCCTCTCCACAAGAAATATTCACAACTGGGTTATTGGCGCTAGCATCCACAAATGAAGGATACCATTCATCGTTTTGGGTTTTTTTTTTTTTTACAACAGAGTCCAAGTCAACAGCTCCAAGAGAGTGGACTGTTTTACCTCTATCCACCTGTGCCCCTTTTCTAAGCCTAGGGAACACCTGCGGAGAGGGGGTGGTGTAGAATGTAAGGGCTGCAATTGGGGTGAATGGTGAAACTACAGCAATGTAGTCTGGACACTCATTTGATCAACTTGATTGAACAAACAACCTGTCACCCCCCACTGGATGGTGGGGCTGTAGGTGTTTGGGCACAACAGCCTGCAGATAGGTTTTGCATGAAGGATGCTTGTACTCATGGATTATCACTTATAGCTAAAAAATGAAAAAAAAAAAAATA